>OX421452.1:9904734-9927234 GCA_949126865.1 Montipora capitata | reverse complement strand
TTGTCGGGTTAGCGATTGAAAAATCATACATTCAAGCAAATCTGATGCAAAGTGACGATTTGTCAGACGCAAATCGGAAACAGGGGCGACATGTTCAGCTTGTAATTTAAACATATCTCAACTGCCTTTCATACTATCTTAGGCGGAGGCAGATGTACTGAAGACTATTACTTGTTTAAAGATTTTCTGTTATAAGGAGAAGCCCTCCGAGTCATTTTCATCACCATTCCCCACTACCCCGTCGCCGTAGGAAAATCGAACTTGGTAGCTTTGACTGATTACTCCACTCAAGGATTTTCGTTTACACAGTGAAAATTTAGAGCCGACCCCTCCAGCAAAATTCAGTACCACTTACCAGCTTCACTTGTTGCTCTTTGTTTTCATCTAAGCACTTTATATACAGTACAAAATTCAAAATAAATCGTACTATTCGTGATTCTTTTTTTTTTTTTCCCAAAGCTGTTGCTAAAGTTTTTCATGTGCCTCTTGGAACGTGGTCAGCCTGGCTTTCAAGACGTTATAGATTGTGAGACGCTAACCTATCCACAGGTAATAAATGCTATTGAAAGCTTTACGGAAGTCAAGACCGAAGCGTAGTGCAGCAATGTGGGATCCGTTTGCACAGAGCTCACTTTGATCCAACCGCTGTCCACAACCTTGGACGGACGGCACTCTTCAAACCGCATGCCTCATGATATGTTTGCTGACTGTAACTTGAGCCCACTGTGTCCCGCGCCCCGCGCATTTCTTTGCAGTGATTCCGCTTTTGTTAAGTGAGCCCACACAACATGAAGTATCCGTGAGGATTCGGTCGCTAAGTAACCGCCGCGCATGCTCAACACAATAAATTTCGACCAATGGCAGAGGTCTCTTTTCCCGCACTCGTCAGCCCCAGCGATCGCAAAAGAAAAGCGACCTCTGCTAGTTTGGAAAAACAGATTACAACGTTTGTCAAATTCAAACTTTCTACAAGACTGTCGTTCAAAAGTCATTCAACTGAAAACTTGGAAACGTGCATTTGTAATTTGCGTCCTGTTACAAATTTGCCTACGTGTATGAGAACTGCACTTTTTTTAGCCAATCACAACTGAGTAATTTTTCATGTTCATTATTAATAAAGTTTCCATATCGTATCACATCACATCATAAAATTATCCCTTCAAAATATCCCCGCAATATGTTTCCCATCGTGTACCCACGTGTACACAGGTCCAACGAGTCTCCAGGGATCAGTATGAGAGCATCGGAGCCCAAAACCGAAAGGTCACAAGTTCCACTCCTGTTGTAGGCTGTAGAAAGCGTTTTGGTGTGTCATTAAATTCTTCACCGAGGAAAACTTCTGTCTATCTTACGTCAATAATTGCAAAAAAAAAAAAAAAAAGAGTCACTGTGGTCTTCGAAAGGAATAACAGTTAGTTTTTTGCAGGTTTTGGATTGGGCCGGATTAGTATTAAACGCTCATTTTTCGCAGTTGGTAATATCACCTGAAGCCCACAAACTTTTGGTCAGATATCATAGAGTGGTTTCGCAGCAGGTAAGTGACTGAAGTTTTCCGTTACTCTATTTTATCTGAAGCAGTATTGTTACGATTTTGAAAATTAAAAATTGGTTTATGTGTACGAATTCTTTATATTTTTCGTCACTTGGCATCAAACCTTGTAAACTGTCCATCATTGTTCAGAAGAATCATGACTGAAGCTTTTGAAGTGTTTATTTTAAATTGAACTGTTTTCAGTAAGTATTTAACCAAACTGCTTTGATGTGGCCTGATGAATTGCTCAAAAACGCTGCGTTATATTCTTAGCCAATCAAGTAAAAGCTATAGAAATAATTGTGAGTTGCGCGGATTCTCAGTAGTTTTCCCTCGCTCAGGGCCGGCTGCATGTATTTGTTGTCGCGTGTGGTGATTGGCTAATTTCGTTACCTGCGTCTGTTGTGACTAAACTGTGATGATCTTCAATTCCTCATGAATTTCAATTTCCGCAAATCGAATGTATGAAAATTTTAGATACTCTTTATCGTTTAACCAAAATGGTTTTATTTAAAGAACATTTGGTCGTCTTTTTTCATAGGTTCGAACTTACGAAAAGCTACGAGAGTTGGAAGGTTTCTTGGGGCATTTTAAGATGAAGACACATTTACCTAAAGCAGACCAGGTTGGACTTTATACCATTGAAGAGCTGGAGTTATAACCCTTGGTGGTAGTCTTCTTTTTGCAGACGAAGTAACGCAAAACTTGGTGACATATATCTCTGATACTTTGATGGAACAATCTGGATGAGGAGAAAATTCGTACGACTTAACTTCCTTGATTTCCGCCGTGGAAGTCAGAAAGCAAGGATTCTGATGATGCCGAGTTAGATTTAGAATCGATCCTCACACATTTTCAGTGAAAATCCGGTGCAACGGTTTTGGCTTGAGTGGCGATCAGCTTGAACCTTTCGCCCTGTGTAAAGAAATCCAGGTGGCTCTCGGATTCCAGATCCCAGCCCTTGGATCCCGGATCCCGGATCCCGGATCCCGGATCCTGAGTCGTGGATTCCGGATTCCAAACCGCTCACTGGTTCCACCGAAATGGATCATGGATTCCATCAAAATTTGTGAATTCTGGATAACATACAATGGAATCCGGAATCCGGATTCCTTTACATCGGGCGAAACCTCGTTGCTTAATGACGGGTATGGATCGATGGCTGGCGCGCCTTGTGAACATTTGAACATTTACAAGCCACTAAAACCTGATCCAAGTGCAAAGTCAAGGGTGATCCATACCGGTGTCACTTTAACGTGTAATTAAAAATCTTGTTGCAACGACGTTGATACGAACTCGCGACCTTTCTTCGCGGTGATAAAGTTGCTCAAGAATTTTAGTTTTAAGTTGGATTAAAAACACGGACCTTGTACTGTAATAAAACGAACCCTATTGGAAAGTTGTTGAAGGTGATACTTGACGCGAAACAGTCATGAGGAATAATTGAAAAAAACTACTGAAAAACGATGGCCCACTGGGCAAATGTGAAAACGCCTACAGGAAATATTGTTTGCTGAGAGTAGAGGTTTAGGGTAATTTTTATACAAAACCCAGCAGCTCCTTTTCTGTTTCTCTTACTGGTGGATCATTGTAAACTTTTTTTAAAATTTTGTTTCAAAACTTTTGTTTTACTTGTTTTTAAATTTTGTTTTATAACTTCTTTTTACTTTGTTTTTCGTTTGTTGCAGAAAGGTCTGTGTTATCCTACCTTAAAAGTTAGGATAAAAACAGACCTTACTGCAACAAAGTGAATGAAGGGGTAGTTTCTAAAGAAACTGTGGTGCTGCGTCGGTGGGGAAGTAGTATACAAAAATTTGGTTTATCAACGGAGTTGATAATGTAAATTGGCCACCGTACAGAGATTCTAAAAGCTCTCTGTACGGTGGCCAATTTACATTATCAACTCCGTTGATAAAACCAAATTTTTGCAACAAAGTGAACATGATTCGAAACTTGATACTGGAAGCGAAGCAGTCATGAGGAGTAATTGAAAAAAACTATTGAAAAACGATGGCTTACTGGCCTAATGTGGAAACACCTACAGGAAATATTGTTTGCTGAGAGCGGAGGTTTGCTCCTTTTCTGTTTCTCTTTCTGTATCAGTATACTTGCGCGTTAAAAGTTGACCCAAGAGGGACCTTTTCTGTGAAACCCAAATTTTTTCCAAGAGCACATTTTGCTCCGTTTTCACTGCTTCCTCATGCTGTGACACTGAACAACATGCCACAAGGTCACTGTAGGTTTGGTGTTCTGAATAGACTAAAAAAACGTCTTCCAAGTACCATGACGTGCGAGAGCTGTTTTGCTTTTTGACACATACATTAGCACAAGGGCATTGTGACTGCGTTGTAACAGAGTTTGCTCGTCTGAATTAAGGGTAGACGCTTTCGTGGTACTGTTGTCTACAGAAAGCACTATTATCCAATACATCTTCCTTCGTATTAATGGGAAATGTCCTGTCGACAAGCAGGAATAGGATTTCCGGGAAACTTATTTTTAAATTCTTTCGGGGAGCATGCCCTTAGACGACTTAGGAGTTTAAAAATACCCTCCTACTTATACTTTTAAACAATAGTATCGTACACTGCACCACTGTAAAGGTTAGTTTTAATAGCGATGAAGTCGTAGTGGCAATTTAAACTTTGATATGCTAATAGGAAAGGCGTCGGAACATACCGGAATCATAATGATTCGGATTTCGAAAGGTCTTGGAAAAGTTCGGGTCCTTACGACTTCGAATGCGTCCAAAAATTCGATTGTTTCCGACTTCGACGTGCACTACCCTCTTAGAACAGTCGATGCCAATCTTAGTGAAAAGACTGCAGGGTCACCCAACGAAGATTTTCCGCAGTGTAAATTCAGCTGGCTGGCAATCTGTGCTGGATGGATGGGAACGGAAAGAGGAGAACTCGTTCACGAGAAGCTTACCGCCGATTCAACTTACCGCATGTTGAGCTGGCTGGGAAACAGTGGCGCGAACGTCGGCTGCCCGGGAGTTTTCCTCACTATCAGCTTGGAGCTGGAATTTTGCTCATAAACATCCTAGGAGTGAGGAACAACTATTTTCCCAGAAAAATGTAAAAAATTGAAAAAAATGTTTTATTTGCGCTTTCTTGTAAGTTTTTTGCCTATTATTATGCATTTTGGAAATAATTTTCACTGGGCGCCCCTGCATGGCTGAGACTGTCTGATCATCTCAGAGTTAAAGCGGTTTAGGGTCGTTTAGATTAAAACTAAATCGGCTCAAGATATTAGGCTTTAGGTAGTGCTAATGAAAGGGTGGGGTTAACTTTAAACATTAAAAGCAGTCGTTCGTTTAATACGCCGTACTCTATTGTTAAACAAAGTTAAACATGATTTGGCGGAGCAACTTGGGTAGCGTTGTGGCAAATGACATACGGTGTTCGACTGTAATAGCTTATGTTATCTTTAATTCTCTGGTTGCCTCAAGAAACCTGTATCTGTTGTGAAAATAGCATCACCTTAACCCCCAGTGTTGGCAGTCGATGATCTTTCCATTTAACAAGTTCTTATCAATTTCATAGAGCAACCATGTCAACAAAATGTGGGCGATTAGGTGTTTTTTTAGGAAGACCCGACTAACTGTGTTCGAGCCAGACATATTATGGTAGTTTTCATCAAAAGGATTACTTAAAATCCAGTGGCATTTTACTAATACGATTACACACCTTTCGTTGTCACGTATGAACGAATTGATCGCCGGTTAATCATTCTTGTGATAGAAAGTGAGCAGAGCGTTGGAATGGGGGGAGGTAGTGGGTTGTCGAAAGTACAGCACTTCACTCTCCCCCTATAAAATCTTTCGAATAATCATCTTTTTATCTTCTTTCTGCGTAGTTGAGAACAGTTGAAGTTATTCCTACGCCAATAATGTCTAGAGATGATGGTCACTTGTGTTGTAACGTAAGTCAATATTCAGATTTTTTCAGTTTCTCGTTTGTGTTTTCTCAAGCATCGTTTAGTTTTGGTGTTGGATACGAAGGAATGTTAACTTTTCATCGGCAGAATTTGTGAGAAATATTCCCAAAGTGGTTCTGTGATCTTTACTTAATGTGCTCCCAATGCGTTGTGCAAATGGGTGCAGATGAATTGACGATTGGAATCGGTAAAAGTAATTTGAAGATTTGAATTAAATGTGAAGTACTTGATTAAGGCTAAGTCTGATACGAGTCTAGTGGCCCATCAGGCCGGCGCTTATCTCCGGTTACTGTAGCATGAAGCGACTAGGAGTATTTCTATTCCCCCCTGGATGGGATGCTAGTCCGTTTTATTCATTTCTCCGGAACGTTTCTATTTAATGCCTTGTTTTCAACAAGAACAAGCGAAACCCTTTCACTTTCTATGGGACATGAATAAAATTTAAACCACCCATCGTGTACTTTGACAAACGTGTTCATGTGAGTGTGGTCGCTTACAAGAGAAGAAATTCTCGTTTTGCTCATTAAATCAATCTAAACCATTCTTACATGTAAATAGATTGAAAACGACTTTATTTAATGAGAAATTAAGTGCAATCAACTTTTGAATCAGAAGTTGTGACCTTTCAAAGAAATATTGACACTGTGTACCTTAACTGATATAGACACCATTCTGCAGTTATCATGGCGGCGCAGGGTCTTCGATTTGTGCGAAACACGCGCATCGGCAAAAATAATTTTTGTTCAAAATATGTTTGAGACCTCAGCCTCGTCAAAGTCTGCTGCACAATCTGAATTGTGTCACGTTTGTTTTTCTTAAGTTTGTTTAGTTAAAAGTTATTTACTTAAAGAAAACAATGCCGAAAATTTCACGCATTCGCGGAATTTCCCACGCAAAAAAAGAATTTGGCGGGAAGAGAGTGATGACGTCGTTTATTGATGCTAATGTATGTGATGAGCATGGTTTCACCATCAACCTCAAATTCAGACGAGTAAAGAATTTTAAATGCTTCTCGTCGAATATATGTACAGCATGTGCTTGTCTAGACAACAGGAATATCACCGATAATACCGGATCTCCACTGAGGGCGATTTACAACGCCATGTCGCATTTGCAGAATGGACCAAAGCGTAATGCAGGCGAGAATTTCGATGTTGCTTGTAAGGTAGGCGATTAAACTCTGATCCCTAGCCGCCTAGGTCGAGGATAATCTTTGGTAATTTGCAAGAAATAGCAGTGTTTCTTTTTCACTGGGGAATTTTCAGAGACCCAGAGTTTTTATTGTGCTTTGGCGGTTCGACTTGGTTAATATTCGATCTCCTCCTTTGAAGATTCGGCGCTTCGTTAATTAATTTCTTCACTGCAAATCGAAGAAGTCCCACCTCGTTCGAATGATGAAATGACCTGTTCATTCTTGTATTGTTTGTTTAGTTGTATCTTCTTAAGCAAGGACTAAAACGTTAATAATTCGCTTTGATAGAGCTAAACTTCCTCGCCTTGTTTTCTTTCACCTAAACGTACAGCGCCATATTAAAATGACGCCTCGGAAGTTTTTATTGCAGGCGGTTACATATATTCTCGCTTTTTAAAATATTTTATGTCAGGTGATGTTGCTGGGAGATTCAGGAGTTGGGAAAACATGTGTTCTTGTTCGATTTAAAGATGGAGCTTTCCTCTCTGGCTCTTTTATTTCAACTGTGGGAATTGACTACAAGGTGATCACGATCGATGCAATTTCTTAGTATCTAAAATCAGCTGGATATTGTCTTTCATGTACTCTTTAAGATGAATATCTTTCAATATTTTGGTTCATCTCTCCGGGAGCATCGTTTTGTATATAACTTTACTATTCACACTTGCAGAATAAAGTCGTAGAAGTTGACGGAACCAAAGTAAAGTTACAGGTACGTGAAAAAGACCGACTTTAAGTTTATCTAAGCTCAGATCTGTCTAAATTAAACCGTTTGATAATTAAGATATTTTGTCAAGCTACTTTTAATTTTTTTCCGTTGTTTATTTTTTCCCTTTGTTTGTAATTTAAGAGGTCTTAAAGACCCTCAGAATTATGGTTCTTTTCGAGATCCGCAAAGCGGAAGAACTGTAACGCCTTCTTAATGCGAGCTCACAGGTGTTTTACAGTGGGCAGGATATGATGTGTTGATGAATATTCGTTAAATTGAGCGTATTTTGCTGGGAAATCCACAGATGTTTTAAATTAAATTGATAATGACAAGTGGAGTGTTAAAAATATTAAATGCCCCCTTCCCAAAGTGGTGGGGCTGTTTTGTCCGTCCGAATTCAAAGGACAGTCAAGTTTAATCCGTGTTTTAAGATGAAATGCTTGGAATCTGGGTGCATACTGTAGTCTTATAATAGCATTCATGCGAGGGTAATTCGATGACAAAGGGTTTTTCCATGAAAGATCATAGTCTAAACTTACTGGTGATGCATGACTTGAACTGAACAGAGCAATGACAACAGGCAAACACCCTAAGGGGGTATTGACATGAGACCGTGACGAACTCAGACCGGCATGACTTTGTAGCAGCTTCCATACATTTCTCTTTATGCGTTTACATGAGTTCGGTCTGACTTCGTCTTGGTTGCCGAACGGAGACAAGAATTCTCGTACCTGTCTGAGTTTGTACCATTCTCATATAAATCACAAAAAATCTCAGACCGGGCCAAAAATTTCAAGCCTGTATGATTTTGGGTCAGCCATATATTTATTCGACAAAACAAGTCATTTCATCCTGAAACCAAGCAACTAGGCTTGATTTCCACTGCTGGACTGCATGAGTAATAGATTGTGTCTGTGACGTAAATTCAAAATATGATTTATGCAAAGTTAATAGTTGCGGGGAAATGGCATTAGACAACACAAAAGATTGACTTTAACAAAACAGTAATTAATTACATAACATTGCTTAAAAGGTCTGTGTGAAGTTTCCAGTTGATGCAAGCCTGAGTTTGTAGTTAAATGATCAATGTGAGTAATTGAACGCGGGCAAATAATCATCCAGCAACATGAAATCTTCAGCTGCTGCAAATTTCTCAGTCGGCCTCATTGCCCCTCCCCTTCCATTCTGCCACCAAGAAACTCAGCAGTAATTTCAATTGATCTTCAGGAATTTTACTTGCTCTTACATTAGCAAAGTCTGAGGGGAAATTGCAATAGCCGTATTTTCCCTGTTGACGCCATCTGGAAAATTAGTGAAGTTTCCGAACTCAGGCAGTAGAAAACGACACAATACCATTCTCCAGCTTCTCGAACTCTTCCCGTTGTCATAATCTTGAATGTTTCCCACCTTAAAGGTACTGTAAAGCTTGAACAGGCCACGTCAAAGAATCTTGTACCAAAAATTACAACTTATTCCTGCTCGATTTGTGCAGATGAGTTTCTGATTGGCAGTTGTTAACAATGGCTCACCTCACGCGTCCAGCCGTGATTTCGGGAGTGAACGCTGGCTCTTTTCCCGAAACAGTGGCTGGTAATCAAGCCTACCAAGCACCAAGTATTTTGTCCCAGTTTCATGTAAATTGCTGCAATTATTTCATACCAGTCTGAGTTTGTCCCAGTCTCATGTAAATACTCCTAACCTGCACCAATGAAGGACTGAGTCTTCAAATAGCAGCTTTCCAATCTCCCCATGGCAGTCAATTTACTTGTATCTGGTCAATAAATACAATCAAATTTCTGTCCTTTACTTGCCTGCTGACACTACACCGCAGAAACAATGAACTTTATTGAAGTATTAACTGTATTGGGGACACTGCACAGAAATCAAAATTAATCAAATTGATTCATATCAATCAGAGGTTGGTTTTTAAGGAGAGCGGGAAAATAGAGGACCTGAAGAAAATCCTCTGAAAGGAAAGTTAAGAGAACCAACAAACTCAACCCACATGTGATACATGACTATCTGATAATGAACCAGACCGTTTATAAGTCTGGGAGTCGAACCTGAGCCACATTGGTAGGAGTCGAGTTCTCTCACCAATGCCATCCCTTCTTACAGAGTCTTTTAGAGAAAGTAACTCCATTAGCTATGTGATTAGTGATAAATTACTTTATATAGCAATTCTGCGCTTTTAGTTCTTTTACAAATTGATCCATTCCTGTGGTTACATTGTGTGACATTCATGCATCCTCTCTTTTTCTACCTCTATCATACTTTCACCTCCTACAGAATAAAGGATAAACAGTAAAATGTTCATCACCTCCCAACAAGTAGCTTGTTAGCTCACTGGTAGAGCAGTGTTTAGATTACATGGCCATGGGTTGAAGTCCTGTTCACGCCAGCCCTGCAATTTCTAAGCTTGGGTATCCTGTGCATAGAGTGAACTTTTGCAAGTTTTCATATTTCGTTCGTTTGCTTTTTGCGCGCCATCTTGAATTATGTCATGTACGTGTATGTGCATCTCGATTTTGATACATTATATGGGCAAAATGACGATTGCGCACCTTGGGATTGTTAGTATGGTGTCAATTTCCACCATCAGGCTGACTTTTGGCAAGGGACATTTTTTATTAATAACCTCTTAGACAATTTCAACAAATTCCAGATTTTCAAAAATATAGTTTTTTTGATGTCATCACCTCATAACTCTAAACTTTTCATTTTTGGCCACATTCCACAAGCCTCACATGTTCTGTACATAAATGAATGTCCTCATAACATCTCTGCTTGTCTTGTGATTCCAACCTCCAAAGTTCTCCCAACAAAGCCACTATATTAATCATTGATTACTCCTAGTTTAGGTTTCTTTACAGTAACTGCTTTGTTTCATTAACTGTGATGATCTTTCACATAAAAAATAGTTTCATATCCACGGTTGCAACATACGACATTCATATAATATTATTCTCTCTTTAAAAATTTTTTTTTACCTTTTATGGGATATGTATAGAATTATTGAAATAAATTGCAATAATACACCATTAAGAATTTTTACAGTTGTGTGCTTAGTTACCTGGCCTAATGGAGGAAAGTGAGGCTGGAGTTAACCTTGTTTTGATAAAAACCTCACTTCTTTTCTTATGTAAATTCCCATTAATTAGCATGAGAACAACATTGTTGGCATAAGAAAAGGGTGGAGCTCTTTATCATAACAATGTGATCCCCAGCCTCACTTTCATTTAGAAGCCAGGTAACTGAGCATGTAACTTGCAGATGGCTTGATAACTCAGTGGTAGAAAGGTGAGCAACTTGTGCAGCATAGTTGCACACTTGTCAGTTGGTGTCGTATTCAGGGAACATTGTCAACCAGGCACAAACTTCACAAAAGTTACCTTTTTTTAATAATATGCATGAAAAAATTACTCGATTGTGATTGGCTGACGGCAGTGCAGTTTAAGTGTAGCACAGTGCAAAAAGTGTAATACACCAGTCCAAAAAGTGAAATGCCAGTACAAATTACACGTCAAAATTCTGGATTATGATTGGCTAATAAACAATAGGGTTTGGTCAGAACCAATCAAATCTTTTGTTTTCAAATCAAGCGTGCGCCTTCAGGATGGCGCAATTTTTCCCTGATTGCATGATACGCGTGCGTTTCTTCTGCTTCACCATCTCGAATTTTTTCATGTATATTTATTAATAAGCAAAAACATGATTTTTCTTGTGCAATTTGGAATAAATAAGCCCTTGCACATTTTTTCAAAGACTACAAATTGCACTCGCGCTACGGGCTCATGCAATTTTGGTCGTCTTTGAAAAAATTTACTTGTGCTTATTTATTCCAAATTGCACTCGAAATCATGTGATTACCTATACTAATTGTACCATTTGGTGAAAACTAGATAGCAAAACAAATGTACCAAACAAGGTTGGTGATAGGGAAGGGAAGAAAGAGAAAGAAAGTACTCCATTAGGGCAAGGAACTTAGAACAAAACTACAACCAAACACTCCGAACAAATGCACAATTGCAATGGAACGTTGAGGATGTAAACTGCTGGTTACGGGTCATTGTTTTGCCATTGCTGAAACAACCCCAAACTTTTGTTATTGCTAGAATTAGGCCTGAATACAGTGCTTTAGATGATGTTTAAGCATAAGGTTACCGTTAGCATTCTTTTAAGGTTTGGGTTGTTTCAGTTGTGGTGAAACAATGACCTGCAACCTGCACTGGAAAACATCTGTTGGACGGTAAGTTGGTACCAGGTCCCCATGTACTAAAACTGTTACAAATTTGACTTGCCTAATCTGTAGTGTTCATCGGAAAACTAAATGGCTGATTTTGAAGTTTTGGTTTTAACAGATATGGGATACTGCTGGACAAGAGAGGTTCCGCAGTATAACTCATGCTTACTATAGGGATTCACAAGGTAATCACAACATGTTAGAAATGTTTAACACGTGGATGTTTCACTGGGTTGCAATTTTCAGACTCGCTGGATCAAGAATAAAGCAAAGTGTAACAGTAATATTGAGAAGTTTATTTTAAAAAAAGGAAACTCCTGGGGTTTTTTTTTTAAATTTGGAAATGCCAGCAAATTTATGCCATGTTAAGCATTTGATTTGGTCAGATTCTTGGATCTCCTTTTACTGAAAGAACTTGATTTTTCCTTAAAAACTCTTTCCCATGATATTATACATGTAGTTGGCAGTGGCTATTGACAGGCTATTAAAGTAATTAGGATACTACATGCCCTCTCGTCAAATTTCGTCAATGGCTATGTTTAGATGAGAGTATGGAAACACAGCTGTGACATCACACAAATATTAATTGGTTATGTATTGTCAGCTAGATGTGCATATTGATTGGCTGGTAGGAACTGTGACCATGTATCAAGAAAATCTGTTTCAATCAAGAAGTAAAAAAACCAACATTTTCATTTGTCAAAAATAATTTTTTTTGAGAAGTAATTTATAAAAGCAATAGAGGACTTTTTTCCATGTTTCCATAGCCTCATCGAAACATGCAAAAACTCCCCCAAGTGTTTAGATGAGTCTATGAAAACACAGAAAACGTCTTCTAGTGCTTAAATAGTTTTTATCCCTGTTGTAGTAGGTGTTGTCTTTAGGGGGAAAATGTCTGAAAAAGTAATGCCCTGAGATGGAAAGACACATAAACAGAAAATTGGAGCTACAGTCAAAGAAACTGTAGTACCCATTTTCTAACATACTCTCCCCACCCTCCTTATATACATGTAGGTTGTGTAAAAGACAAGAGCATGTGTAGAATAAAAGAGTGAGCGCATGGATTGAGGATTACAAGGGTGGTTTAGATCCATTTATTTCTCCAGAATCTGTGGGGATGACTATTTCTGGTAACTCATTAAGAAAGGTCTAATGGCAAAATGTTAGCCAGCAAGCCATGCAAGCCTTGCATTAAGTCTGATCACCCATTTTAAGGTGGCTTAATTACTACAGTTTTCCGAAGAAAAAGATCAAGGTTTTGGAATCTGTGAAATTAAAGCAACAGGATGTCTCTTCTGAAGTGTTAGTCACTGCAATTAATGTAAAATGTAATTTTACCAAACAAATAAATGCAAATCAGGGGAAAATGCTAAACATAGTGACCGAGCTCTTGGAGGGGGGACTGGAAACTAGACACTTCAAAGGCTTTTTTCTCAAAAACCAGCCGTACAACCCCACCTCAAAATTTCAGGATTTCCGAAAGCAAGAAAAAGTAATTATGTAGAGAAATAAATAGTTAAATCTGCCAGACAGGTTTTTCACAAATGACAAAAACGTCTATTTTCATCTATTTTAATAATAAATGAAAAACTGTCTGAAACTTTTTGAAAAAATGTTGACGGTTTTGTCTACATGTTGTTTACTAATTTGCAAAATTTTAACCCTGGTTGTACAGCTAGGTTTTGAGAAAAAGGCCTTTGAAATGTCTAGTTTCCAGTCCCCCTCCAGGAAGTCCGTCACTATATTAAGCGTTGTCCCCTGATTTGTATTTATTTGTTAGATAAAATTACATTTTACATCAATTGCAGTGACCAACACTTCACAAGAGACATCATTTTGCTTCACAGATTTCAAATTTTTGATATTTTTTCTTCGGATAACTGTAGTAAGCCACCTTAAAACAGTTAGCTTTCAATAAGAGCATGGCTCGCATATTGTGCAACCTCATTTTGAAAGTGAGAGTGAAAACATTGTGGTTGCATTCTAAGAGCTGTGGAGATGAGCACCCAGGAGGTGAAAAAAAAAGGGAAAACAGTTTTTATTAGAAACACACACTTTTTTTTTTTTGATTTTGAAACTCAAGCTTACATGTAGCTTCACCGATAATTATTTTGTAAAGAAGATGGAATTTTTTTGCAAATTTATCCTGTTTAATTACTTACATGTAGTAATAATTATTCTTATCTTTGTGGACATTGTTTTCCAGCACTTTTACTTCTTTATGATGTGACAAATGAAACTTCCTTTGAGAATATCAGGGTAAGAATGGAATTTTTGTTTGTCTTTCTTTCTAAAAATATGTATTTTTATTTCTCATGAAATAGTGAAGAGGAATGTATTGTGTACTGTCTCATTCAGACTAAAGTGGGTTTGGGACTCTGTACATAAATCAATCATACATTGGTTTTTGAGGATAGAGGAAAAACAGCTTAACCAGAGAAAACCCTCTCTGAGCACCGTGGAGAACCAACCAAACTCAAATCACATGTGACATAAGTCTGTGAATCAAATCCAGGCCACATTGGGCAGGTACAAAAACACATGTCACAGGTCATTGTTTTACCCATACATAAACAACCCTAACCGTTTACAAATGCTAACATTAGGCCTAATTTAGCTTTAACAGATGTTTAGGATACCTTCTGCATTGGTAAAACTGTGACCTGTACCTGCACATTGGTGGGAGGTGAGTGCTCTCACCACTGCACCATCCTTACTCCCCAGAGAAGCCAGAGAAAACCATCTTTAGTTACCAGTTTTATCTAGTTCAATTAAATTTTATGGGAGGAGTGTAAACCTCAAATTTATGGTCAAGAATTAACCCTTTTCCTTAATGCACACATTCCAACCCTCCCGATTTGATGAGTTGCCTCTTGCTCTCCCAGTTTTTATCAGATTCTCCCAATTTATCATGAAATTCTGAAAACAAGGAAAAAAATCGCTTTTCTTAAGTATATTTTTGTGATCCGAGTGTAAAACGGTACGTACCTGTATTAGACTTTCTTATCCTATAAGTGAACACCCAGTGTTGTGCAGACTCATAAGGCCATGGGATGGCTATTAGAAATTCAAAGTGTCTTTGGATAAACACAGCTTCAATAGCATTACACGATGCTATACAATGTGGCAGATCTCTGTCTCTCTCTCTCTCTCTCTCTCTCTCTCTCTCTCTCTCTCTCTCTCTCTCTCTCTCTCTCTCTCTCTCTCTCTCTCTCTCTCTCTTTAGATACCCATAACTCAGTGCATTACATAAGTCCGCATAGCATACTTGTAGGACACTACAGTGTCGGCCAGAGAAAACCAATTTAGTAAGATTAGTTATATCTTTACCAATTGAATCACTTAGATTGTTCACTTTAAAAACATGTTAAGGCAGTCAATTATGTGCTTGTGTTCTGCTCTGATACAGGCCTGGCTGTCTGAGATTTATGAGTATGCATCATCAGATGTAATAATCATGCTTTTAGGAAACAAGGTGTGTATTTTACAGTATAATCAACATTTTACTTTTAAATCCTTAAGCATGTAGCCATCCCTTTGCCATGGACTCTCTTCCAATCAGACTGAATTAGATCTTAAAGTCCTTGTGTCTTTAACAATGTCTACTTTGAGATAGCTTGGCATGTAGGGCTATGCATTGCTTTATGTGCTGCCTGTAGAAGAAGCCATTGAAACTGTTCCTTAATTGGTAACCATGTGAGTTTCATAATGTCCTCTAATCCTTTGAGCCCCAACCATTTCAATTTGGCTTAGTAGGGGTCATCCACTAGAACGATTAGCCTTTGCTATTTGGATGATCCCAACTAACTGCCTATTTTGTTGCTACACCTTAGCTGTATGTGGTTCCAGAAAATATCCATACCCCCACCATGGAAGACTTTTTAATTTGCACCCCCCCTCCCCCCAGGATTTTCCGTTCACAAGAATTTCCAGAATTTTTTTACTTATAAAAAAGAAAGTGAATTAGTTACGTAATTGCGGTAGAATTTCATTACAACAGTGTAAACATTAAGATTAACTTTTAAAATATAACGCTTTGTTAAGCTCATTATCCAGCTAAACTTTTAGCTTCTTCGCAATCAACTTTGCAAAGCTTAAACATTTGGGTTGCACGTCGACTGTTTCACGTTTTTGTGCAAACTTGGATGAGAACATTTCACTCTTAAACAACTTCGCAAATGATAGTAAATAAAACAGAAACTTACAAGGTTCCTTTGTCTACACATTTTGTCAGTTTCTTCAGGGTGATTCTTATTTAGGGACCACACGTGTTGACGCGGTAGGTTTCGTGAATGTCGTCGCAAAGGCGATTGTTTTATGAAGAATATTATTGACGTCAAAATAATCCATCATATTTGTAAACTTAGATATGGCGATTTAAGTGCAGTCTTCAAATTTACTGACTCTCCAGCAGTCATTCTTGCCGGTAAATGACACACAGCCTCACTGTTGCTTGCCTTTGAGCCATGGATGGAATTGAGAGGGCGACTGTTATTGTTTTTGGCACGATTTACTTCCTCCAATGAGTAGTGAAACTCCTGTTTTAGAATTTCCAGTTTGACATAACAAACTGAACCTCAACAATCGTTTCCCGAGGCCGCAATTGCGTTTACTCAAAGAAGAGAAAACTTGACTCCCGGTTCCTGTCCATGGTCTAAATGCTACCCACAAAAAAGAAAATGTCGTGGCACGCAAGTGTTGAGATGGTGGGAACTTGCGTCTCGCATTTTTACTACCCCCAGTAAAACATGAATCCTATCAAAAATGTGTTTACTGCATGCGAAGGTAGCGAAAAGCGATACTCAAGTGAAAGGAAGTGTTGGTTGGACGAAAAAGAGACAAACGGAAGTGTTGGTTGGACGAAAAAGAGACAAAGCTGGAAGTCTGGGGACGAGACTCCAGTTGAGACCGCTATTTTAAATGTTTTGAATCCGTCCCAAATGAAAGACACATTGTTCTTAGCTTCGGGAGATTGTAGTGCTAGCTAACTCAAAGAAAAACGGAAACATTGAAGCTAAAAGGATTAACTTTATCTCAAAACTGACTTTTGTTTCAAAACATCAACCGATAGTGTGTTTTTATGCTTCAGATCGATCGTATGTTGCTTTCAATGTTTTGTATGTGGTTCGTGACCCTTTGGAAAAGTAGTTTCCCACGAAACCCCCCTACCCCTTGGAAATTACTGCCCTTTAACCCCCCTCTCCCTCAGAATTTCCAATGATCTTCCGTGGTGGGGGTATGGATATTTTCTGGAACCACTCAGCTGTACTCTGTTTTGTTGCCTATGTAAATTTAACCTATATATCATGCGAAACTGAGCTGAGTTAAAAAAATCATCTTTTCTTGCCTATGAGTCAGTGATGAGTCAAATTACTTAATCACCCTGTGGCCAACGGTCGACTTGATCCTAATGGTCAACAGATTCGGTCTCTTCTTCTGCTGCACTCTCCCGCCTTGGTAAGATGCAATAGAGAGAGAGGCAGCTGGAACAGAAACTCCACAAAATCGCTTCAAATTGACCTAGAAACCACAAAAGACACAAAATGGTCAAATATAAAGATTTAGCTAAGCCTAATAGCTGGAGCTCCTGGGTTATTCATTCTTACAAAAGTTAAATTGGCTTGAGTCTGCGATCCAACCGATCAAAACCTAGTACTTGGTCAGCGGTCAACTTTAAAAAAATATGGTCATGTGATATTGGTCATACTGGCATACATGGAGAGGTGGTCGTACGGTGACCAAAACCAAATTTTCTTTGCACAGATGGGTTACCATTATTTTTCTTACCCATGGTGTTCCCTGCGCACGCCCTCGGCGCGTGGAGCTCTGCTACAAAGGAGTTCAGGTGTGAAAAATTTATTGAAAAATCTCTCCTAATTTTGCCTTCCAATTTGATTCATTTTTCCCCATGTACAAACCCTTGTAATTTCGCTATTATGCAAATTAACAGTCATGTTGATATGATGCACCTGTGCAAATACACCTGTTTACACAGTATGTCCATGCCGTTTTTGGTGTATAGAATTTTCCTTATTTTTTTATCTTGTTCTAAGGTGGCACTTGATACTTTGGGAAATGTTGGCAGTGAAAAAACATATTTAAGAAAATAATGTTTTTATGGGTTTCGATTTTACAATGGATTTTTATCCTTACACTGTAGATGTGGCACATTTTTGGGGTGGACCCCTATAAGCATTGTTTTGTATGTAGTGCTCCAACAGAGTTGACGTTGAACCAAGTAAAAACAGTAACAATGTGGGTGAAGGCCTTAAACTTCATGATAACAACAGTTTACTAGTGTTCCTCAAGGTAAAAAAAAGTAACCTTGCATGGCATTTGGTTGAAAAATTTGTCTCTCTTTCCAGGCTGATTTGACAAAGGAGAGAGTAGTTACCAGAGAACAAGGCGAACAACTTGCTAAGGTTTGAGAAAATGAAGTTTGTTTTATTTTAACTGGGGGTCAAGTTTGTTCCATGCATAACATTAATAAGCAACGTTAAACTTTGTTGTTTTTGGAGAATGTCAAATTATTGTCACCTTCGTTGAATTAAAGTTAGATGTGATATTTAAGGGAAAAGGGGAGCAAATGGCACAGGGACAAGTAAAAAAATATTATTATTATTATTATTATTATTATTATTATTATTATTATTATTATTATTATTATTATTATTATCATTATCATTATTACTATTATTATTAACACTAAAACAAGAGAAATTTGACCAGGGTTTTCCCTTCTTTTGTCTGACTCCTTTTTTTTAACTAAAAAGAGCCACACTCACTTTGAATGGTTCTCAAGCTTGGTTTTTGATGTTCAGTTTGGGGAATCACATTGAAACTCCTTGTAGAGGCTTGGGAACTAGTGTTTCATTGTGAGGCATTCTGGGACAGAAAGTGGGTTGGAAACCTTAGGGCGCCCACTGTTCCCTCTGGAACCCTCAACCCTTGGTTAAAGGAGTCTTAGGGACTCCAAAAGGAAAATATTGAGTGGAAAACCCTGATTTGACATTCAGGAAAAAGTGCACATTTTACTCTGAAAAATTACACTCACTTTAAAGACTGTTATATCGACGTTCAGATTGTAGCTTGAGAATCACTTTTCAGTTCTCAGCACAAGCTTCAAGAAAAAGGTTTGATCTCCAAACCTAATGTACATGGTCATGCAAAGTCAGAACCTTACTCTTATTCACTCACCCAATCAAATCTTAAGTCCCCCTACAAAACCAATAGGCCATAAAATGGTCAAAAGGAGACTATTTTTTTCGTGGGGAGGAGGGTGGGGGTAGGGGTAGGGTGGGCTGAGTTGGTTTTGGGGTCTGTTCATGATCAAGGCTTGATAACATAGTTAAATTACCGGTATGCAACAATTTTTTTTTGTTCATGGATAGTGTCATTATTAATTTTGATCATTAGACTCACAATGTAGCTTTTATGGAAACCAGTGCAAGAACAGGACTGAATGTTGATTTAGCATTTATGGCTGTTGCAAGGTTTGTCAAATTTGTTTCTGGCAGTAATCTTCCTTTACTTAATGGTAATGGTGATGATGTTATATAGCGCATTTTATATTGGCATACTCAAATGCGCTTTACAAGCAAGTGATCTATGGGTGAGATCGGACATCAGCATAGACAGGCGCCACTTGCAGCCGCTATCAGTCCATGAGCGATCCCATCCAGCACATACCCTACTCTTTACGAATAGTGTGCTGGTTCTTTTACGTCCCACTGGGTTGTGTGAACAGTGAAGGGTTGTGAGACAGGGCCTATGGTTTGCAGTCCTTATCCAAGAAGACTTGAAAGTCTAAACATTTGCAGATGCCATTACAAAGGCAGCACTTTCCCCTCACTCATTTTAGGACCCTGAGTGTTGGGTCTGGCCGGAGTCGAACTCACGTCCTCCCGCATGGCAGCCCGATGCTCAACAAACTGAGCCACCGCTGCTTGTAGCTACTTCCCCACATTAACCCATTCACCCCTGAAAGGGAAGGAGGTCATACTCACAAAAGGAAAAGGGCCCAGCCTGGTTTGATAATGAGTGAAATACAAGCCATCCAAAACTGACAATTTATTGTGTGGCAAAAGCACATTCACAGGGTTTTCGTTTGAGGCCTGAGGCCGGACATTTCGTCAGGTTGTTTACGATTTCATGTCTGGTACTTTGACATTATGAGTTGGTAAATATGTTGGCCACTTTTTTTCCTTTTTTAAACTTTTGGACGTGGATATCTCAGGAAGCCTTGAGCTGAAGAACCACCACACAATTATGCGCAACAAATCCGCCAAACTATCAAGAAGTCAGTCAGTTGCCTTATTTTGTTACTTAACAGATTAATCTATCTGTTGGCATTTCACTTCAAGATACGTTTAGTTTTCTTTTTTTGTAAACAGCATTTCTATATAGTAATGTTTAAGGGACAGAGGCCTCTTTGAGGGTTCGCTCCCAAGGCAATCCGACAGCCTTACAAATTATAGAAAATAACAATGTCCGGTACTTTGGAAAGCTATCAAAAACCCTACATTCATTCTTTTTCTAAATGTCAGTTGTGGAAAGGTTACTACATGTTAGTATATCAGCCTCAAATTTTCAGAGATAGCATCTTATGTAAACACACTTCAATATTGAGTGCTTCACTTTCTTGAAGGGTTGATGGAAATGATGAGCTTATACTTACAAGGGAAAATTTGTAGGTAGACATCCGGGAGTTCATTTTTAGGATGTCATTATTGTAAGCTAATAATTTTATGGCCAATGTAGTTCATTCTGTGGCGTCGATGCTTTGTGATCTGGAATTAGTTTTGCAGTCACTACATGTATGTTCTTATACTGCATCAAAGAGTTGTTCGGTTTGAATCTAAGTAATAAAATCAGGGTTAATTTGGAACACTTGAACACATGTCAGCATCTGCCACAATTTACGTCTACTTTCATAGTTTTGGAACTATTTCCAGTTGCAATTTGAAAGCAAAGGAAGAACACATGAGGATCTTTTATGGTTCATTTTGTTACATTTTTCTTATTTTGGAAATTTCTTTTACAACCCTGAAACAACCTGGTTGAGGCCAGAACTCGACCCTGGATCATTCAATGGTTGATGATCATTCTGTCAGCTCCTTGTCACTACCATATGCCTCTAATCTCAAATTTTTAATTTTTTTTCATTTCAGGGATATAAAGCACAGGAACCTCAGAAAGTCAGCAGAGCCTAAATTTAATATTGAAAAATATGTTGAGTCACAAAGAGAAAAGCCAGGCTGCTGTTCCTGACCTCCGAGCAAACAAAATGATACTATGAAATGTGCATGTAACCAGAATGTTAACAGTCATGAATGTTTAAATCTTAAAGCAATAACCCAGCAACAATCATACACAAATATTGGAATGTATGCCTTTTAATTATATAAACTTTAGTCATAATTTGTGTTGTCACTTACTTGAGATATGATGTCCAGGATTTGATCATTAATTTTCTAATGTAAATCTCATCTTTGATATTGTGAAGTGCTCTTGTCCAACAAATGTCAGCTAAAAATCCAGTTTCTAATCTGAAGAGGTATGTGAGTTACCAAAATAGAAAACAAAGAATGGAAATTTCCAGTCCATTTTAGTTGAAGAGTGTTAAACGGTTTTGTAAGTGCATGTCTTCTGCTTTTCAGTAAGGAAACCATTTTGACAGGACATTGAATTTTAAACAGTTTAGCGTAATTTATGGACACCCTAAAATTTAACATGGCTTATCTTTGAATCAAACTGTGTTGTATAAATTAATTTTCCTGGTTGTCAATTTTCAGCAACTCAGAGATAAGTCTTGATAAAAATGCAGGACACTTTAAAGGCAAAGAGGAACATTACCAGTAAGTCGCAACAGTAATGAGCACAAATGCAGGCCACTTTGAAACTTATTTATAGAGTTTTGTACAAAACTCTACTAGCTGTACAATTAATGTGATATAGGCATTTAAGTCTTAACAATCATGTCAAGAAGAAAAGGACTGAACTACATAGGGGTGGCGGCTTGTATCCACCACAGTCAGGTGGGACAGTTTATGACGAATACATAACACAGTGTCATACTGGCCAAGCGAAGATGCTTCATGAATATTTGATGTCACCCTCGACTGTCATTGATAACCAACCATTCGCAAACAAGTTGTTAGGTTTAAATAGCGCAGATTTGAACTCGTCACTACAAACAATATACTCAGAGTGCACGGAATGAGCAGTTGTCTCCTTGTTTGGCCCTTAAGTTGTTCATGAAGTTCCCCACCTGACTGTGGCAGATCTATTTTTGGTCACATTACGTAGGGCGCAGCCCAAGGAGATCTGCCCGAAAACATGTGTCCAATATTGATGGGCATAATTGAGAATGGCTATTAGATCTAAATACAAATTTGTATAAATCACAATTTGGTGGCAAAATTCGAAATAAATTTATAAGTACCTGGTATTTATTGATAGAGGAAGGCTAAAATTCAGGCTGTTTTTTGTTTTCAGTGCTAGATTAGGCCAGCAGAGCCATTTAAATTGAACTTTATTATTATAGTGTTTGGCAACAGTAATCGATTTCCTTGGTTTGCTAGCAACAGACAAAGGAAAGCCTAAATATTTGTATGGTCATTGTATGGTATTTTTGAAGTTTTTGGTAGTATAGGTTTGAAAAATCGTTAAATTAAGAGAACATAATTTTGTGGCACTTTGTAAATCTTGTGAGTAGTGGAAATTTGATGATTTCCACTATAAAACTTCGACCGAGTTGATATTCTGAACTATTTATGTCGTTAAGAAAATTACAGAGATACGAGGACGTTTTTAGTCAAATGTCATCAGCATTTTTGTAAGAATAGATAGAATAATGCAGTGTTTAGCCTAAATTTCCGAATTCT
>OX421452.1:9889734-9899734 GCA_949126865.1 Montipora capitata | reverse complement strand
GGATTTGGTATGTGGCTTACTCTTAAGCTTGCGTCACTAAAACAGCTGTTCATTTACCTATCTCTACTATAAATTTTTACCCAAGGACAGATTACGACATGCAGCAGAGACCAACCTTGAAGCAAGTTGAAGCAAAAAATGACCTCAGATCACCGCCAACAACAGTCTCTATGAAGCGCCGCAAGGGAAGAATGTGTGATGTGGGTGCAGTCCTGTAGGGAAATAGAACGTACGGTAATTAAAGACTCAAATAAGCCAAAAGAAAACGAAAAAACAGGGATAACGTCATCATTATAAACTCGGCTTTAGCAATTTCGTTTCCTTGATCAGATTTACTTTGTATTTTCGAGGAGTGAACGAGTCCATTTAGTGTAAAGAGCAGTGAAAGTTTTTTAAAGCAACGCTGCTTATTGTTAGACCCTTTGACGAAATTCTTTCTAAGTTCTTCAACTTCGTGAAAAAATTAATGGCGCGAAATGTTGGATCTCCGGCTGAAACAGTGGGTCATCGAAAACACTCCACGCACGCGACAGCTGCAGTCGAATTCCCTTCCACCCTCAAGGAATTTCGTTCTTTCTCTCTTACCATAGCGTTAAGAAATCCTCAACCACGTGATGAAGACGGTGAGGTCTGGGAAGAACAATGCTTTTCGTTTCCTTAGGTAAAGCTGAAAAACAAAGTCAAAAACGTTTGGAAGTTGAAAAATGTCTTCAATCAAAAGACAACTGTGGCAATTTACTGATTGGAATGATGATTAGTTTCCCTGAGCTGATCCTCATTCCACAGATGGGGCGGGGTGGCAAAAACAACCGATAGCCAAGGAAACGGTAAATTAACTGGGAGTAGGAAAACTGTAAAGGGAGAGCAAGATAGAGAGACGAATATTCGAGTTTATGGCTTACGACAAATGGCAGACTTCTATTTGTTACAAAATCATGTAAATTCCAGGCTCTAATTTTTATTCACATCTCTGGCTCGAGAAAAAAAATTGACCCCAGTGACCGCTCCCAACAATTGAAAAACAACAAATTGCAAACCAGTCGGCTATCTACATAATCAGCCGAGAAGTTGAACTGGGAACAACGCAGTACTTACCTACTCGGCTAGGCTGCCTCCTCGAAAGTTATAGCTTACAAGTGAGCAACCAGTTGAAATCAAACAACTTTCGAACTTTTGGCACTGAAAGGAAAATTTCAGCCTGACGTGTGCTATTTGCCCATTAACGTCTTTCCTAAACTTTTCCCAAACAATATAGTTTTCTTGACTTAATTAAGCCATCAGTTTCTCCTTTCTTTACCTGTTGGCGGCTCTTTATAGAAGTATAACACAGGATGCAAGAAGTTGGAGTTGTGAGCATCGGATGGTTCGCCCGTAGCACGATTAGTATGGAATGTGTCTTTTCTGAAACAGGGAAGTAACACTGTGTGTTTCTTTAAAGAACTTATCCAACCTTTCGCTTTCGACAGAAAAGAGGCAACACAATTACGTGGAATGTGGTAACCAAGTCGTCACATCTTTGCATTAGTTGGAAATGTACTTTAGGACAGTAATCTTCGGAAATAGAAGAAAAAAACTTCGAGCATCTACAGCGCAGTTTGCTGACAAACACCGCACACCGGTGGCTGAGTTGGTTGAGCATTTACCCTTCCAACCATGATACACCATAGACGACAGACCACAACTCCGGGAACTACATGCCGTACTCTTTGCGGCAAGTGTGTGGGTTCTTTTACGTCCCACAGGATTATGAACATTGAAGAGTTGTGAGACGGGGCCAACGTTTTATCGTCCTTATCCGAGAAGACTAGAGAGTCTAACCATTTGCAGATGTCATTACAAAGGCAGCACTTTCTCCTCAATTATTTACTCCTCAGTTATTTAAAGACCCTGAGTGTTGGTCCGGCCGGAGTTGAACTCACGACCTCCCGCGTGACAGCCCGGTGCTCGGAGATACTAGCTACAGCAAACTACTCTAAAATCCGAGGGGTAAATAAAGATATATGAATGATATATGAGATATGATAAATGATATATCATCTTCGGGAAATTGTCAGATCGTCTTCCTTGCTTACCCTGCTCCAGAGAAGTCCTTGCCGTACTCCATGTTAACAACAATCATGGGACCTGACGGACGACCAGTATATTCTACAAAGAAATAAATGTCAGAGATCACTATTAGAACCCACCAACTTGCTTCTTCGTTTGCTTTATTGGATACATGTTTTCAAGTGGATGTCACTGGTCGCCGAAACAAACTGAAAGCCATAACTTAAATAGGCCGCTTCGAAAAATACCATAATACTCTTTGTTTGTCCCCCCCCCCCCCCCCCCCCCCCCAAATTTTGCATAAGCATTGTGGACTTACAATGGGACAATACAACTCTTGGGACTTACAATGGTCCCAAGAGAAAACAAAAACAATGCTTATGCAAAATTTGGGGGAACAAACAAAGAGTATTATGGTATTTTCCGAAGGGGCCTATGACAACAACTGCAGGCAATAAAATTACGGAGACATTGCAAAAGCCAAGCCTCGTTAGGCGAGGAAAACCGCATGAGACGACCTACAGGTTTGTTTCTGATTGCCTAATAAATAGGCGCGTGTTTTTAGTGTGCCAATACGAAAGCAAGGCGGCCATATTGTCCCGGAGACCAAAAGAGCTTTGTTTTACCACGCCAAGCCTCGCAGTGGAAAACATGGGGGTGAGGCTTGGCGTGGTAAAACAAAGCTTTTTGGTCTCCCGGGACAATATGGCCGCCGTGTGACAAGGGCGAATTACCACTAAACTAAAAGGCGCTCCCAAGAACCGATAACCTTAGCGTTCACAACGTACCCTCAAATTTATGAACGAGTCTTATAGGAAATTCCTCGAAGTACTCAACGTCTCCATTTTCGCCTGAGAAAAATACACATGAACCTTGTTAACAACAAAATCATAAGCTTTCTATAAAAGTATTCACTAAAATCAAAATATGACAACGTACCACATCTTAAAAACACTTACGCAGAATCACGACTTCTCCTAGGACACCAAACATTTGATAAATTCCCTAAAAACATCATGAAAGTAGTCAGATGAGGAAATAGATGAATAAACGAATTTTAGAGTGAGCAAATTGAACACTAGTTTCTTCTGCAGGACGTGTTCTTTTACTTTATTAACTATATTCAGATGGGTTTCTTTGTGCACTACTGGGAGAAAATCGTTTTTGGTCCGTTTCGTTTATCAACTTTTTCAACCAGCCCCGAGTTTGTTTGAAATTGTTGAAAAACGATGGGTTGAATCCGTTGTCGTTTTTTGTAAGGCTTTTTGTATGGTCGGGCAGGGCTCCAGTTGATCGCTGTAAACAACGCGGCAAAGACTGGTAACGAAAATTCTCCGGAGTTTAATAACAACGGGCACGTATGGTTTTCGCTCTGACGATGGGCTAACGCTCGAAAGGTCAAATTTCTCTACGGTGGTCAATTTAGCATATTACTCAACCCAGTTGACAAAACAATTCCTATACGCTTCCCTTCCCCACCGACGCAGCACCACAGTTTCTTTATAAAATAAACCCCTTTATCCGTTTTTCTTTCAACTAACCGAGGCTTCATTAATCCTCTTGATAATGACATTTACAAGTTCCGTGACAGGTACTGTGATGTGCGGCCACGTGACTTTATGATTGCGCCACTCCAGAATGTGATGCAAGGAACGAGCTGCAGAGAAATGAAACAAACGCTGTTGGAAAACTTGAATCCATTGCGCGCTGCAACCAAATTATTTCAGGGCTGGCGCAGTGCTGACAGCACTCGCCATGTACCAATGTGACCCGGGTTCGATTCCCAGCTCGGCGTCATACGTGCGTTGACTTTGTTGGTTTTCTACTCTTTCCTCCGGGTACTCCATCCGGTTTTTCCCTATCCTACAAAACTGTACAGTCACGGTGTCCCCAATAAGTGCCCCGGCGCTACAAGACTTGGAACTTAAATAAAGTTTATCATCATTATTAGACAACCAACCCCCACTGACGTTTCTCTGCTAATTCGTAACATGCCCCAACCTTCACAATGAAGCCCAGCTTTGTTGAAACTGTATCAACCTCGTTCTCAAAAGAGAGATTTGACGTCGCGTTCGCGACAAACGTTAAACATTGGACTAAAATTTGCGTTTTGCCAAAATGGAAGAATACAAGTTCATTTCTCCCCTCAGTGTTATCTTCAAATAGCAATAGGCTCTTTCAAGTGTAAGTCATGCGTTTTACATGATGATTGAATCCCTCAGGTGGAAAGACTATCTCCATGGCCAAGTACACGGCTCAACTGTTTGTATCTATATGAAATATATGAGACATTCAGTACCCTTTGAGTTCTCCACGCTACTAAGATCTTGTATCCTCCGTGCAAAGAGCCCTTTACGGTAGTGTAAAAGAAACTGTGGCCTTTTCTTGTAATCTTTTCTTGAAATCTTATGTGTCCGTTCATATTAGAATACCTGCACTTTTACGTACTCATTTGATATCTTGCATACCTGTGTAACGGAAGCCATGAATGAATCCGCCGGCCGACTTTCGGAAGTCGATAGAATGAGTATTGGTACCGGCTACAGAAGAACCAAAAAAAAATGAGCCATGTCAAACTCTTTGACCGTACTTTCGATATTCATTGCTTTTGAACGATCGATGGTAAATTTAGATTCCTCTAAAAGCGTCCTCAAGCTACTGTAAAATCCAAGGATAAGCCGAGTTGTGATCTGATTTGATATGAACCCTAACTTCTATGCGAAAGATCGTCACAGTGTAGAGAGCAATCGCAGCCTCAGGCGTTCGAGTCCCGTTATAGCGTGGCGTTTTTTAGTGTTTTTCGCAAGTAGTAAAGTTGCTCCATTTGCTCCTACGACTTTACCCTAATAAGAAAGGTTTCGTATCCGCATTTTTCTTAATATAATTCTCATTAAATTCATCACCAATGCAATTATAAATTTGTTTTTCGCTATTTCCAACTCACCGAAGTAAAGTCCGGGAACCGTAGTTGACTCGTAGTCAGCTTTGATGGATGGGTACTTCTTGGAACGCATGCCTATACATGGCCTCGGTTTGGTTGAATTGTCAAACACGCTAAAATCAAACTAAGGAGACGAAACAACAGTCACTTAAGTGAGAAACTAGGCACTTGCAGACATTTTCTAAACTGAGCAGAAAAGACGGAAATTTTGAAACAGGATGAACGCCCCAGAATGGTGCCAGAATTATGCAGCTGCGTTTTTTAAAGAATTCGTTGCTTTGATAAAGGAAATACAATCTCCAAAAGGCGATGTGGAAGCTGGCGAAAAAGGCGCAGCGAGAGGCATGCACTCATGGCGTGTATGTCCGGCGGGCTATCAAGCGTTTCAATGCAACTTTCAAGGGGCAGGGAAGAACTTACCTTGAAACCCAAGCACCTGATAATGCGGTCATAAGGTTCTCTGACGGCAAAGTTGTCAGCTACATGAGAATAGGTAATACAGAGATAAGGAAGCACTAAAATACACTGAAAATAAAATTGTGCATTAATCAATGGGGATTAAGGGATGCTCATGCAAAAATACGTGTGATCCTGACGGGATACAAAGTAATGACCTTCCGATTGCTTGATCGGATGCTTTGAAAACGAGTTACGGGAGGTTCTCGACGCTTTCGTCCATCTGATATACGTCCTTCACACTGCTAGAATTTGGGATACACAATCTACAAGTAGAATGATGTTCTCGTAGCAGGGTTGGCACAGAAACGATTGGAGTATTCGCCTTGTTTTACTCCCCATCTGAGAGACAGTGTCGTTTTCTTTAATAGTGGTTTTCTAATCTGGGCCAGTTTCTCGAAAGTCCCGGTAAGTCACCCGGTAAGTTCCCGATGAGTTTTCGGGTGTTTCTCCAGTAATTAGGTTTTCCCTGCATCCCAAAAAAGTTCAATACGTAGCTATCACATTGACTCTCGGGAAGGAGTCAACAAATACTGGACCATAATCATGGCCTATGTTGCGTTTCTAGTTTTTTGATTGGTTCGTCACTCAACCCCGGTTATCAGCTCAACTACCGTAAGACCTAATATGGAAACTGACTGATTCAGGTATTCTCAAGCTGGAAAATGATTAGCCTCAATTTCCAAGCCATCCCAGCATTCAGAATTGAATGAAGATTTAATAAGACAATTATTCCATCCGCGCTTGTTGGATACGAGACTGTTTATAGCCAACTCATATCCAAATAATTGTAAAGTATCAGAAACACGGAAAAGTTCCTTTTTCACTCCCGCTAACTTATGGGCTCGCATAATCATCGCGGCTTCAGGGTTTGAATTTTAACGACTGCAACATGAAATATAGGCCGGTGCATGGAATCATGATCATCAATTCGAAAATACCTCATTAATTAGCCTAGTGGCGTGGACGTTAAAAAAGACAAAGCTAAAATAAAACCATTAATGGAATTATAACAAGTAATGTTCAGGGCAGCTTACGAGCATTCCCGTTGTCTGAAACTGGCTGATCTGGTGTGACTACATTCTCGCCCGTCCCATCAAAAGCATCAACGTAGAGCTTGCCATCTCTCTTTATCACTGCTATCTCTTCAATTGGAGCTTCTGCAAATAGAAAAGTAATAGAACGATGCACTTTTATGCCACTATGCCACAGAAAAGCACGTGGGTTTGT
This sequence comes from Montipora capitata, assembly GCA_949126865.1. Taxonomy (NCBI): domain Eukaryota; kingdom Metazoa; phylum Cnidaria; class Anthozoa; order Scleractinia; family Acroporidae; genus Montipora; species Montipora capitata. The sequence continues at coordinate 9,893,061 of OX421452.1, read as the reverse complement.
AACGTGATGTCTTGATTGGCTTGGTTTTAAATTTCTACTACGCTTTCCTGCTGCTTGGAATAAAAATCTGGCGCCGCGTTTTGAGCCAATAGAAAGTTTTGAGAAACGTTGACGGCTAAGACAATTACAACGGCGCAGGACAAAAATATCATTGGTTCAAAGAGGGAAAATAATCGAACGGCACACGCGATTCACATTTTAGCGTCTTTTTGCGGCACTCTGCATAACAACGGGGTAAAATCACTAAGGGCGCGTTTGATTGACCCTATTCCGGAATAAGAATACGTGGAGTGATGATGAAAACGGTATGTTTGGCGCGTTTCGAAGCAGCAAGGATAACAAAAATATGTTTAAAGTAGCATTTTACCAGCTATTTGACAATTTCAATGTGAATCTCACAAAAACGAAGGATTTCTAACTTAGGGTGCGTTCGATTGACCGTATTCCGGAATAGGAATACGTAGAATAGAAGAGAAAAGTCCTTCGTTTTTACGGAGATTCAAATTAAAATTGTCAAACACCTGCTTACATGATATTTTAAACATATCTTTATTATCCTTGTTGCTTCAAAACGCTAGACACACCGTTTAAAATCATCACTCCAAGTATTCTTACTCCGGAATAGGGTCAATCGACGCACCCTTATATTCCATGTATTCCTATTCCGGAATACGGTCAATCGAACGCACCCTAAATTTGAGGTTTCGTGAACCTTTCATTCTCTATTCTTACTTTGAAACAACTCGTACCAATTTATTTTTAGGATTCTTCACCAACATCGTAGGACGTGAACGAGATGGAATAATCGCGAAAGTTATAATAGGGACCTTAAGATCTACGACGGCGACTTCGACGAAAACGTCACCTCAAAATATCACTTTGCCTTATCATAAGTCATTCGCCGTTATTCTATCTCATTCACTTCTTACAGTTTGGGCGAAGTATCCTAAAAATAAATTGGTACCAGTTACAAAGTGAAAATAGAGAATGGGAGATTCTCTGTTGCATGCGCACGTTGTCGTCAAAACCTCAAATTTGGTAATTTCACGTCGTCTTTATGCAGACCACCGCAAATATCCGTGCTAAAATCCGTGCTGCACGTGCAGCACGATTATTTATGTTATTTTAACCGATGATATCATTGTTTTGCGAAGTTGTTGTTGCCGCCGCCGTCGTAAAATCTTAAGCTCCCTTGGAGCTTTAGCAACGACAACGGCGACGGCAACGAGAACGCCACAAATTTGCATATTTAGTTGGCAAAAACAATAGCTTTTCACGCTCTGCACGTGCGTTTTTCACTTGTGTCTATTTCTTTGCCGTCGTCAGCAAAACAACAACGTGAAATAGCTAAATTTGAGGTTTTCTGGAGGACGTCAGCACTTGAGGATGAATTTTCATTTTCTCCCCTAAATTAAGCGCCGCTCATAACGGTTTCATTTCTGACGTACTGCTACACCTTTGTCATATTAAAAAGCTTGGAATAGTTTCGAAGTGATTGCAATAACGCGAATTTATGTGTTTAGATGACGTTGTCGTTGCCGTTCCCGTAGTCGTTGCTAAAGCTCCCTAATTTATGAAACGACGACGCCGTCGGCAACGACGTCGCTACAAAACAATAGGTTTAGTCAGCAAAAACAATGGCTCTGCACGCTCTGCACGTGCGTTTTACATTTTGGTACATTTCTTTGCCGTCACCCCCTAAATGACGACGTGAAATGACCAAATTGGCCGAATTTATACTAGAGACGAATTATCCGTCTAGACGGATAATCCATCCGGATAATTCGTCTAAGTATAAATCCGAAGACGAATTTTGACGAGTATTTTGTCTACATATACGTTACGCGTTACGCCATCTTGAAATAGGCATCCCAGGAAACCCTGCGAAAATATAGAAACCAGTCCCTCTCATGTGGAAACTTCGTCAAAAAACCGGACATGTACTACAGGTACTACAGCTACTACGGATACTACAGATACTACAGCTACTACGGGTACTACGGGTACTACATGTACTACAGGTACTACAGGTACTACAGATACTACAGATACTACAGGTACTACAGCTACTACAGGCACTACAGCTACTACAGCTACTACAGCTACTACGGGTACTACGGGTACTGCAGGTACTACGGGTACTACAGCTACTACAGGGTCATAGGTAGTGTATGGGTGTAACTGGAAACATAATAGTTAGGTCTTGTGTATGGGTGTAACTGGGGACATAATAGTTAGGTCTTACACCAAGTACTACCCAAAAAACCGTCTACGTTTCCGTCTTGTAGATTTATCCGTCTGTTAGCACGTCTTGAAGACCTACTAACAGACGAATAAGCCTCAGACGAATTTTGCTCCATAATTCGTCTTCGTACCGAATTTATACTTCGTATACTTATTTATAATTCGTCTTCGTACCGTCTCTGACGGATAATTCGTCTCTAGTATAAATTCTGCCCTTCAAGGTTCTGTGGAGGAAGTTAGCACATGACGATGAATTTTCAGTTCTCTCTCTACGCTTCCGACCCACTCATACCAGTTTAATTCCTCGACAGTTACTACACATTTTAATGCGAAACGACATACACCTTATTCCAAAATGGCCGGTATTTAGATATTACTTTGTTTTTATTCAAATTAGACCTTGATGCCTCGTTCAAGGCAAAATATTCTTTTGAATTTTCAGCTCAAGAACGAGGCATCAAGGGCTAATTTGAATAAAAACAAAAGAATATTTAAATGACGGACCATTTTGGAATAAGGTCTATGAAATAGTTTCGTAGTGATATGAATAACGCGAACTCGTATTTTTAAATGAAGTCCTCGTAGCCGTCGTTGTCCTGGTTTCGTAAGCGCCCCACTAATAGGCTGGGGACGCGCTACCGCGTTACGGTGTTGCCAGCATTGTGTTTGCTTTTGCACAAGATTGTCTGTATTTGGTATTATGACCGTCAATCGACAGTCTCTTTGCTCAGGCGGGTAAAGAGACAGAAAACACCTTGATTTCGTCTGGCGTCATGCCTTGAAATAATGACGCCGCACGAGATGAGCACCGATACATGTAAGGAAGTAATGACATGGTACAGTGGGATAATTGAAAAAAGTTCACTTTGCGTCCGGAAAAATAAAGAAAGTAATAATAATTTATTATGATTATTATTATGATTATGATGATCATTATTATTATTATTATTATTATTTATTAACTTCAGAAGTATGACAAATGATTGAATGATGACATTCAAGAATCTTACCCAGCAATGCATCCAGGGATTTGAGTTGGTACGTGTCTAATATTCCATTGTTAATTGCTCTAAAAAAACAGAA
>OX421452.1:9879734-9884734 GCA_949126865.1 Montipora capitata | reverse complement strand
AAAACAAATCATTAGTAATTTAAGACACGGGTTCTACCATTTCAGACACCACAAAACAGATCTAGATTGAGCGTGAAAACATATCTTCACACATACCTCATAACAACATTCTTGCACATGTAGCTGGTACCGTTTTGATCCTTAAGGTGGAACATTGCCTCTTTACCATCCCCATCTCTTGACACAAGCTTAATATTCGTGTTGTATTGTACTTTTAAATTCAATTTGCTCACATAATCATTCAAATACTTTACCTAACAAATGATAGAGACAAAAATTCTCTCCTGTGAATAATTGCATAAAATCTCTTTGTGAGCACTTCATGCTCTCACAAAAAATAAGACATGACCCCCTTGCTCCCCTCCCCCTCAAAAAACGATTTCATGTTTTAAAAAAGCAGAGAATTTAGAATTAAAGTAATCTAGCAGAAAATAACAATTAGAGAAAGGACGCTTTCTCTTGCTCCTTTCTTGAGCCTACTGTACTCTCACATTTAATGATCTCCAGAAAACAGCATACAAATGTTATTTCAAACATGAAATTGGAGAGTTAGACTGCATTCTGTTAAATGTTTACTTTTTGAAAATCTACAATTTAATAGAAATCTCTCTAGTCATAATTCAAATCATGGCTTGTTGACGTCTTACCAGGATATCAGCATCTGGGAAAAACTGTTTGGTATATCGAGTCATTAGTAGGGACTCATCATCACTAAGTAAGGAATTCCAGTCGTGACGCATGTTAAATTCTTTGTTGGTTTTTCCTACAGGCATCAAAGTAGTTTTTAGAAAAAAAAGATATTCATTGAATCATTTGCTGTGATGCAAGGAATTATTACACTGTAGGTACAAGGAGACTGAACTGCAACAACAATTACATAGGTGATACGTTTACAGTTTTTAGGTGTTTTTACTTCATTTAAACATTACTTTGATTGGTTTACTTGCAATCAACATTCCTAAATAATTATTATAAATAATATTATAATGAAATGGCCATGACTGGTTTTTGGGTCAACAGGGCTCAATAATAATAATGATGATAATGATGATGATGATGATGATGATGATAATAATAATGTTTTCATTAATAATTATCTTACATACCAACACTGTTTTCAATCATTAAATTCTAGAAACAAGTGAAGGAGTCTTCGAAATGATCGATGGATTAAATGCTATGAAAAATGCAATTAAAATAATGTAAGACAAGGTGTTGTTCTAAGGAGCAGTACTTGTCTAAAATCAGGACACAACTTAAGTGGGTCATTTCAAAGATGGAATGTTGCATTGTATTTGTTAAAAACAACACACCTGTGTGCCTTTTATTAATGGATATCAATTTTCTATGCCTTGGATATTTCACATAGAAGGCACCTGAAAGACAGACAAATATGATAAAATACCAAGTCAAACAATTTCTGTAAACAAAAACTCTTATTCTGAATTTGGAAGTTGCGAATGTGGTACAACACAGCTGATGTGAGCGAGTATTATACCTTATTCAATACACATGTTCAGCTGTGTTCATTTTCAACCATTATTTTTGCAACACAGCTCATCCAAAGGAAGAAAATGAAATGAAAAGTTTATGAAAATCAGGAGAATGTTGAATCAGATGCACAACCATTATTAATAGTAACATTTCTTTTTCTCCATGAATGTACTGAATAAGTTATTGAGTACATCCCATGATAGCAACAGGCATGTGAATACAGTCACTAATGTCACTAGTACGGATTGCTGATGAGCATGAGATCAAATCTATAGCATAATTATCTTAAGGATGTAGTTCAGGAAAAACCTTTGACAGCACACTGAAAAAAGTAGTCTGGTATTTTAACCAATAACGTTAACCCATTGACTCTTGAACTGCTCACCATTGAAGAGCAAATTGTCTGGCATTAGACAGAGTGAAATGTGTTAAGTCTCACTCCCAGGGTTCAATGGGTTGAAAGATTAACGTCTTCTCTTCTTTCCTTTTGTTTTAATTTCAGGCAGTGAAAAGACATGTTTAATGTGGCATCCAGACTGTCAGACTAAGCACGGGCAATAGAGTCTTGAAACTTACTGAGAGGTTAATTCACTTTAGAGTCTTGGAAATCTTGCCTATCTGTCAACTCTCCCAAGTCACTGTTAAGGGGATTTAAGTCACTTATCCCTAAAATTCGGGGGGCAGCTATCCCTTAACCCCCAAAATTACTGAGATTGTTATTCCTACGGATGGTATTTTTTTACAGGTCATTATTTTACCAATACAGAAAGTACCCTAAACATTCATAAAAGCTAACCTTAGGCCTAAAAACTTTTGTTTAGGCCTAATTATACCTATGGTTAGCTTTTATGCATGTTTAGGATACTTTCTGTATTGATAAAACAGCGATCTGTGACCTGTAAAAAATACCAGCTGTTATCCCTAAAATTGACAATACGTGGCAATTTTAAAGTGTAAAGCGACCTGTTTTTAACAGATACTCTAATACTGCATGAGGTCTCCCTAGGACATGAGCAGTTTACTGAATTATAGAGTGTTGAGAGCAAATCTAAAGTATGATAACTGAGAAATCAAAGCTATTTTTTATTATCTCTAAAACTATCTCAGTCGGTTATCCCTTGTCCCTATAATTATTTCATCAGTTATCCCTTTTTATCCCTAAAATTATTTTGCCATGCTCCCTTATCCCTAAAACCCCTAACAGGGCCTCTCTCCTCTACGGCCATATTTACGAACGACGATTTGTGATAAGGAATGATAAAAATAACTTGCTTTGAGGTTGACAAATAGCACAGTACACAGTATTTGTATTCAAATATTATATTTTGAAATAACACCCTAAATTACCAATGCAACCAACATGCCAAAATCAATTTATTTTATTATTGCAGCTTATTAAAACTGCCAAAAATAAAGAACTTTGCGTTTTTATAACAATATTATTATTAAACCTCTTTTCAGATGACTATCAACGCAATAACAGTTATTCAGTTTCTAAAAATAACTTTAAATTACCAAGTTTTGAAACTGAGTTCAATAATCTTTGCAGTGGGGAAAAACGGGATTTATTATATAGATATTGATGAAATACCAGGATTTCTCCTTTTACTAAAAAAATCATATCTTCACCGCGCGCAGTGAACAATCATTTTTATCATGAGAGGATATAGGTGTTGTCATGGTAACCAACACGATTAGCCGATAAAACGAGAGTTTTCTCTTCATTGTAAGATACTTTTGTGCTTTAATATAATTCTTCTCTACTACATTAACATTTTTATTGCAAAATTTGACATTATCATGATTTGTTTTTCATAACTTTCATCCCTTGTTTCATGTTACACAACATGCGTGTTTTAGCGGTTGGTGACCACTTTTTCATCATTTCGAAAATGAATAAAACAAGTTGTTTTAAATCTAGACATTTCATCAATATCTATATAATAAACAGAACATACTATCTCTCACTCGTTCGCTTCGCTCACTCGTGAGAGATACTTGCAGCACTCGAAGATAAAATTCGTATCCCCGCGCGGCCATGTAATATCCTCTATTTGTCCACAGATGTGCAGAATTGTATGAAATGCCTACAGCTGTTTCCATATTGAAAATCGGCAAATATACAGTTTTACCCATTTCATCATTCTTGTTATATTGCTGTCTTGAAGCTATCTATGGGGCCACCGTAATTTCGTATTTCCTAATATCGACATTCTTGCCATTCAGTGATTTTAACACTGGAAGACAAGTGTGGCCTTTTGAACACACTCACAAGAAAGGCAGTCACCTGCTGAGGAAATTTTTGACATTCATTCTCAGCAGTGTTACTGAGGATAAATCCCGTGGCGCCTACATAATATCTGGTAAATTTCCTGCGAACAAGCGAACTGCGCTTAAGCGAAAAAATCATATCAGAACTTAGCGACAAAACAGCCCATTTGCAAATTTTGCTTTCATTGTGTATTCGCATCTAACACAATTCCGTAGTACGAAATTAATTTCAAATCACTTGCTTCAACAAACCGACACGAAAAAACAAAAATGCGTAAAATAAGTAAAAAGAGGTAATATCTGACCTTAGAGATTGAAGTTGAAATATTGCCTTTTTAATTATACTAAAATATTATGGTTATAAGTTAATGATTTCGCCGGAAGCATTTATTTCACTTCATTCTTCTTTTGTAATCCGTAGCGAAGTGGAACAGTTCAAGATAATAGCAACTGTTTCGTCGGAAATTATCTATCAAACACAACAAACAAGTCACACGGAAAATATCGAGCTCGCGACCTGAATTAATAAGACCGGATTAAACGTGATATTTTAGTGTTGTTGTTCAAGTTCCTACTCCTAATAGAAAAGAATTAAATCACAGCGCAATATTGCACTGTGAAAAAAGTGCCTAAATTCTCCGTCACCAATCAAAAACTTATTAACAGTAGGCTTCAGCAAGTCAGTATTTAGTATTAATTAAAGGCTGTCAGAAGACGGCCGCCAAGTTGAAGGACCAAGATCTCCCCGTTCGTTAGTTTGTTTCTTATAGAATGATCACCGCTTATAAGATGGACCCATAACACAATTAGAATTCAGGAATTATGAGAAAATGGGACCAATGTTTTGATTTCTCGAATTACATTCGCACAAATGAGAATGTGACGATACTTTGAATATATTGCGCACACTGATAATTGAAGAGAAACCATCCAAAATTGATTTCGTAAAAGGTCTTGATATCTTACCGGCTAAGCTGTCTCTCTCGAAAATCACATAGTCTCGGCCAGCTCTCTCAAGGAAGAATCCAAGCTGAAGCCCTAGGGAAACCAACGGCAATTAAAGCCAGGCTGCACGTTATATGACTAATGCTTATTATGTACGAAAGGAAGACTGTTTTTCTCCAATAAAGCTTTCAATCGATACTCTCTTAACTAACCTCCTGGGCCAGCTCCTACAACACAATAATCGTGGTAAGCGTTCTCCGTCGCCAACGACAAATTCAAACTCGTACACG
>OX421452.1:9859734-9867234 GCA_949126865.1 Montipora capitata | reverse complement strand
TTCACCACGGTGAACTGGTCTTGTCCATCCAGGAAATTTTTGCCCAAATTATAGCGGACTGTGCTACAGCGTCTACCCAAAGGAAACTGAAATTTGCGATAAATCCGATATTTCGGCAAAACGTCTCGCCGGCTTTGGGCTAGCCTAGAGAGTTTCACAAACATTTTCGAAATGAAAGCACTGTTTCAATCGATTCTTGAGTGCATTTCTTGAGAACAGAAACATTCCTTATTTCTGTCATTGTATGTTAAAAAGGGTGACCTTTTCAATGACGAGACTGTAGTAACACTTCGCTATTTCTTTTCTTGCGGGAAACAAGTTTAAAGCTCAGCCTTTTCGCTATTTCTTTTCTTGCGGGAAACAAGTTTAAAGCTCAGCCTTTTAGAATAAAGGGATCGCAGTTTTAGAAAGTTCGTATAGATGGACTGGTTGTGAAACTATGGAAAATACAAAAGCGAAAACAGTGACATCGCGCTTCATGTTAATTAGATCATGACCATGCACAATCTTTTGTCATCAGTTCACAACTTAGTTTTGAATAAATTGATTCGCCTTTTGTAAAAGAATCCAGGTGACCCTCGGATTCTATATCCCAGCCCATGGATTTACGGATCCCGAATCCCGGATTCCAAACTCACAACTGGTTCCGCCGAAATGAATCCTGGATTCAATTACAATACAATACTAACAGAAACCCTTGATACAATACAATTAGATTTGTATGGCGCATATTCCATAAAATGTTCATATGCGCTGTTTACATTACGTCGTTAAAAAACTACATAAAAAATAATTAACAAAAAATAGATGATTATTATTGACTATTTATAAGCCTGAGTAAACAGGTAGGTTTTTAAATGTTTCTTAAATATGTCAAGTGCAGTTGCATTCTGGATTGCGCACAATCGATTCCGGATTGCACGCCCCGAATTCCGGATTCCAAAACCTCACATTTACGGGATTCCTTTACATCGGGCGAAATTAATCGAAACGTGCGGTCTATGCATAATCGGGGCCGAAACAGCGAACAAAAACATGAGACAAAGAAACTTGTCGAGTTTCCTAACCACATATTAGGTGCGGTTACACTAGACCTCTTGCCCATGGGGAACCTTGGGGTTACAGCTTGGGTTGGGTTTACCCTGGGTTATGATCGACTCCCCATGTGCGGTTACACACTTGTAAATTACCCAAGGGGAAGGTAAGCGTTGGCCTGTTTTGGTGGGAAACTTACCTTTAAGATAAGACAAGATGAGATTTATTAGTTTTTCCACTAAATGGTTTTTGAAAAACTAATTACAATACAAAATACATTAAAATTAAGGATCTAAAAAAAAAGTAAACATCGAAGATCTGCATGTAAACATCGAAGATCTACATCTGAACGACAAACTTTTCTTTGGCTTATTTTCGGTAATTGTCACGATCGGCGCTTCTCTTAAACTGTCCACCTCAATTAAGTTCAGCGATTCATCGCTTCATTTTAAGAAGGCAACAAAGACGTTGACTTCAGTTACGCTTTCTCTAGTCCTTGCAACTCTCCAATTTATAATTTAGACGTCGACTTGCTGCTGGTCAGAAAAGGCGTGCTTGGGTATTTCCACGTCTGCAGTTGTTTACACAGTTCATCACAGCATGCATTTTCCTCGCGTTCAGCAATCTTGTGATTGGTTGAGCCGCTTTGGGGTTTTGTTAACCATAAGACTAACATCTGGAACTGTCATGGGCAATTCTTTTGTTCTTTTTGACATATCCATGGAAATTTCCCACAGGAAATTTTCCTTTGGGCAGATCGGTTACACATAAAAAATTGCTTCCCCGTGGGAAAAAGCCACTTCCCCAAGGGCAAAATGGCTAGTGTAACCGCAGCTATTCACTATGGAGTGACGCATGAAGAGCGCGAAACAGGGCTCCTAGAATGATAATAAAGAACAAAAAAACTAATTTATTCTACCTTCACCTTGCCCTTTAACACAAGCACAATTCAACGTGAAGATATTTAAAATTTTTCAACGCACATCTGCCGTACTTGCTTTTGCTGTGAGAAAGAGATGCCATTTCCTATGAAACTTGATTTCAAATCTTTAAAAGTCATGTGCCTAGCTTATTCCTGAAAATTGCCGAGAATTCCAGATGATTTTTGAAGTCAACTATTGGAGTGGCGCGTTTGAAGCTTAATATAAATGGGATTCAATGAAAAATGACGCAGAAAGTTGCAAGTACACCAGGGGTATATTTATATTTATCTACAGATAGTTAATAAAAGTTCGCAAAAAACTTTATCAGTATACTTTTATTATATACCGAAGATTTCGCAGTAATTTAAATCTCATTAACTGCGAAAGATTCAGTTTCCCCCACAAATATTGGAGCCACAAATTTCGCAGTTATCAAAATGTCATTAACGGCGAAAGATTTCCCACTGAATGTATGTTGGAATCACAAATTTTGCAGTTATTGAAATGTCAGTAACGGCGAAACGTTTCCCCCTAAATATATATTAGAACCACAGATTTCGTAGTAAATGAAATGTCACTAACGGCGAAAGTTTCCCTCTAAAGATGTATTGGAACCACAAAATTCGCAGTTCTCTATATTATTACGGCACAGATTTTGTAGACACAGCTGCAGCGTTTTAACTTTTTTATGCTGGCATGGAACTTCAGCACTCTGCCGTTTCCGGCAGCTAACTCTCTCTCGGGGATTTAAACTACCAAAACTGGCGTTTTCGTACGCTCTTGCGGAGCTACGATTGATTGACTGGCAATAAACTAACTAAACTAACATCCAGGAATTGTCCCACTCCTTCAAGTTCTTGAATTTGACAAGTCCAGGAAAGAATATGAAGACATGCAAGAGACGGTCGATCAGGAATCTTAGCGAAAGTGAACGAAAAATGGGGAAATACCAGATGGAAGGACGAGAGTACCTTTCTCGCTCCCTATCAAGCACACCTACAGAGAAACACCAAAGATTTGTACGTGGATATCACATACACAAATAACAATGGATTTCCAGACCTTTATTACTGAACATGGTTGCTCTTAACGAAATTACCATGGAGCCGAGTTTAACGCGGTTGCGAGAGTTCTTTTGAATAAACAAGACGGCGATGCCTACGCAATAGCTATTCGTGAAGGAGCTTCACATTTTAAAACCACATTTTAATGTTTACTTCGTAAGGAACTTCTCCGCAATACAATTAAAACGAAACAGAACATAGCCATAATTCCACTATGGTCGTCACGCAAACGTACTCAGTTGCTTGTTTTCGCAAAATTGTTCTAAGTGTGGTTGTGTTTTTTCTCGTAAAATTGGATTCGATCCCTTGAAGTCCGAATAGAACTGGCTAGCAAGTTCCTGTGCGACTGACTTTACTACAAACCGTTTGTGGTAAATCAGAAAACAACATTGACAACAACACGAACAAACAAGCAAAAAGAACGTTGCATGACTGCGTGACGATCATCGTGGAACTGTGATTCTGTCGTTTTTTTTTTTTTTTAAGGAAGTGAATATTACGATGGGACTCTGTCTGGCAGTTAGCGTGTATTCCATAAACTCCAATTTTAGTAATTTCGGAAATTCTCTTAATTTCGAACAACAAACTTCGATTTTCGGAAAGACAAAAAAACAAAGTACGATTTTAGGAAAAACTAAAATGCCCCTTATTAAAGAGCTTTCATAGCTTCCGTAGGTTCCTCAATTTTTTTGACTAATTGCCACCATAAATGACAGTCATTCGAGAATGACGACAAAATAAAACAAAATTTTGGAAAAAAAGACACCCAGACCCCGACCCCGGCCCCGCGTTTTGGCTACTACCAAATTATTCAGCAACGACCTCGCAGCTCGCGCGTTTTCCCGCCATTCCCCGTTGTGCACCACCTACTTAAAATTCCTTCAAAACACAATCCTCGTCACATAAGTTGGGACACAAGTAATGTCCTCTGCTCTCCCAATGTTGGTTTTGCGAGATGGCTCCTCTAAATCAGTGAATTCAACATTGGGGAGGAAGGATCACACCTAAAAGTCAGAATATTAGAGCTGTACATGGTGTCCCACTTTAATTTGGCGAGAACTGTAGGTAGTTAAATTGAAGGACTTCTAGAACATTGAATCTTTTAAAAATAACAATAGGAAAATAGACCTAACCTCATCTTTAAACAACAAGGATAATTGCTGTAACCTCTGAAATTCTTAGAGACTACTGATTTATACATCTGTTCTCTTACTTTGTACATTTCATAGTTGTATAAGAGACTCGTAAAAGCTCGGGTATGACGCTAATTTCAGCTGACAATTGCCACATCGTTGCTTTTTAAATTTTCTCCACCGATTTGGCCTTTTTTACTGCCTCTAAATCACCGAATTCATGCGGCTGTACTGAAAGTGACTGCCTTTCTTCCATTGCAAAATGGCCGCATTAATTGTAATTTCTTCCAATTCGACTGGTGTACACCTTTTACAGTGTCCGAGTCACTTTGGCCGGGGGAAGTGTTGGTTACAGCCACCTTTTTCTCTAGTTTGAAGTCTCCACTACGAAACAAACAGACTGAACTTGAAAAACACACAGCCGTAACTTACAGCACCGCTCGAGAAAACAAGGTTATCACGATATTTTTTACACCTCCAGATCATTGAATCAAGCAACAAAAAATTGGTGTACTGTACGGCTCGTTGAATTTGCCAATTGAATCTCCCGTACTATCTGAGACATATGATTTAAGACTTTGAAGCCGGGGGGGGTGGGGGGGGGGAACAGACGGGGATGCTCGTCGGAAATTTTGAATTTATTCCCTAAAGGAGACCATCTGGGCGTGGCTCAAGCTTTTCGTGACCCCTAAGGGAGACCAATCTGGGCGTGGCTTAAGCAAATTTTGACCCCTAAAAGAGACCGCTTAAAAACACACAAATACGAGATGCAATGAGCTTTAATGATATAAAGACATAATCATCGAATGCTTTTATCTAAAAGTAGTTTTTAAGAGCATTGTCATAAATCTCAAGTTCTTCAATTCAATTCTGTGTTTCTTCGCGGAACCCTAAACGAGACCTTGGCGGCTTAAAATATTGTCGCTTTGCCCGGAACACCCTAAGCGAGACCAAAATCCAAAATTTACACCCCTAAGCGAGACGACGAACATCCCCGTCTGTTTCATATGGGAGTGCCCCCCCCCCCCCCCCTCCGGGACTTTGAATAAGACATCCAAGTGAACGCACTGCATGGAGCACTAGACATGATCGTTTTTCGTTGTTGTTGATAAGGGAACTATTAAATTGGAAGGTCCTCTGGTATTCTAATTGCATCGCCTAAGACGAAAGGTAAATGGTTGCAAAGATCACATTTAGGATGACGAACTGCACTTTATAACTGTTAAATTGCCGTTTTGGAGATCGATCGTACAGCTGGGACCATCTGCATCAGAACGGAAATCAAACTTCGAATTATCATTTGCTTAGAGCTAAAACTAACAGAAACTAATCTTTTAATTGACAAGAAGACGTGTTCAAAAACACCTCAGTCCAGCAACATGAGGAAAGAGATTGATAATTCCATTTGGTTGTGGACATAACTTTGTTTCGACCATTTAAACTGTAAAGTTGCTGGAAAGACAAAACATACATTTGCTAGCTGAGAGTACATGTGTTCCTTTATTGGCATGGCTAATGAATTCATACAGGATAGTGAGCAAGCTTGAAGTTTTTGGGAAAAAAAGAGAATAACAAAAAGTGGTAGAAATGTTTATCAGCCGGGTGTTTGAAAACTCAATAAAACACTTTTCTCTGTAGTCATTATGGCAGACAATCTGCGCTCATGTTGCCATTGGCGACGATCATATTGACGGACAATAAGATGATCAACGTAATTCTTCTACTCGAGAATCTCTATGAATAAAGCAATTGCCAGTCAGGATGTTCTTTTCTCGACGACATTATATGTTTCATATCTTTATTTACAAGATATCTAAACTATGGTGTTTCCACATGATAGTTCATTACACCGTCCATTTGAAGAAAGGCGTTTCCTACTTACTGTGCATTCGGCAGTCTAGATATTGATATCGATTGTCGTCTCTTAACTGGTTTGCATTGAAAATTTAAAGATTGTAGAAAGAAAATTTAATTAAGAGATCAAGCAACAATTTTATTAAGTAAAGCTATGATCCTCGCAGTTATGAACGCAATTTCTGCAATTGCGTAAAGAAGCCTGAAAAATTCAGGACTTCAAGGGGGTTTGAACCCGTGACCTCGCGATACCGGTGCGACGCTCTAACGAACTGAGTTCTGCAGCCACTGACCTTGGGAGCTGGTCATTTGTGGGTTCCAAAGTTCCCGTGAGGAATGAATCAACGATGAAATGATATATGAAATGGATCACATATGAACTGCGGATTATAAAGTCCTGAATTTTTCAGGCTTCTTTACGCAATTGCAGAAATTGCGTTCATAACTGCGAGGATCATAGCTTTACTTGATTTCATATCCGCTGTTCATATATGATCCATTTCATATATCATTTCATCGTTGAACAATTTTATTACCTACAGTAGCTTTTGACCGTCTGGAAGTTTTCGAAATCGCGAAAAGAAATCTGGACGTTTGCCTAAGCAAAATGTTTACAGCCCGGGAAAGGGACTCGCATATTAAAGGGCCTGAAATGCTCGTCGTCTCGCTAGCTTAGGGGTGTAAATTTCGGATTTTGGTCCTACTTAGGGTGTTCATGGCAAAACGCCATCATATGTAGCCCATATGTAGCTGTCAAGGTCGCGTTCAGGGTTGCACGAGAAGAAATTTAAAAATGACTATTTAATGTGTTTTAAATATGGTCTTATTTAGGGGTCGAAAAAAATTCTGGGCCACGCCCAAATTAGTCTCCTTTAGGAGTTTAATTCAAAAATTTCGACAAGCATTTGCATACCCAAAGTCACCCCTCCCCGGGGTTTGCAGTCTTTAAATTTAAAATGCACAGAAATTAAGAGATCAGACAACTTCTGCTTCCCAACGTTTTAGCTTCTTAGGCCCGGTTCAGACGCCGTACTTTACATGATCTGAATCGAATTCATTTAATTAAGTTCAAGTGAAATACGGCGTGTGAATCAATTCAGAACAACCGGTCTAATTCGCAATTTTTCCCGCCTGGCTTAGCCGAGAATTACGGCTGTGGAGCGGCTTTGATCCAGACGCTGTACTTCACATGAGCCCAATCAAATGCAGAAATTATTACAACTTTGCAAGTTTCTTCAATCATAGTATGCTTCTGTGAATTAATTTCGGCGCTATTAAGTTCGGCGTCTGAAACAGTTCAGCCGGGATTAATTAATTTGGGTCCGGTCAGTGTAAAATGCAGACTGCAGACCAGGGCCCGGTTGTTCGAAAGCGGGTTAAATCCTAACCCCGGGTTAAATTGCCTTAACCGGAGGTTAAATTTTAATCGCAGGTTAGTTGCGTTGTTCAACGTAAGCTAAACACTAACCTCGGGTTAAACGGTGGGTTAAA
>OX421452.1:9852234-9857234 GCA_949126865.1 Montipora capitata | reverse complement strand
CAGGTCAGCCCTTCTGCCTTAGTTCCAGCCCATGTCAAAGGAAAAGAACAAGCCCGATGAGGATATCGGCAACCCGGAAATGGAACCAGCTTCCCCAGATCCAGAAAGACTCGAACGGCCAGTTCTCGAAAGCCCGAAAGATAATGCTGTGCGCACCAGATCTGGACGAATTTTAAGACCCCCTAAGAGACTCGATTTGTTGTGCGCAACAACTGAGAGACAATGGATACTTTTTAGGAAAGAGTCTTCTTTATTTTGTTTGTCTCTTTTTGTTTTGTTTCTTTTTGTTATTTTCCTTTTAAGTTCCAATTTGCGTCATGTATTTTTCAAGTAAATGACAGTTTTCGATTTGGGGGGGGGGGGAGGGGGGGGTGAGAGATGTGATGCTAATCTTTGACTAGTCTCACTTGATAAATTGATAGGGGTTTGAAAAATAAATTAATGAAGACTTGATCTACAACATGGCTCGAGTGATCTCTTCAGTTCGAAGCTAGAAATTGTACATGATCTTCGGTTACTTTTTTTTGTAAAAATTTTTGTTGCATCATTATACGCTTCATTATACATATGCTTTTGACGGTTGCTCAAGGTCAGGAACAGGAAATTCAGTCTGATAGATTGTGTCACGTTTACGAAAGGTATCACGCAAAGACTGATTGCCTCGTTTCATTTGAATTATTTGAAACTCTGGTCAGTTACGTTTCTATTAAAACACTATGCGCTTGATAAATTCATTTCGACCGCCTCGTTTAATTTGTAGTTCTTGAGTACGTACTATAATACGTTTTTCTTTCCATTCATTTCTATAAGTTGACTATTTAATATGAATATTCTCGTATAAAATTGATATGTATTTTTAGTAAATACGAAAACAGTGGATAGCATTGAACACGAGCGCTGATTGGCTAGTCAAACTCAAGGACATCTTTTGCTGTTCACCTCCGAGTAATTCGCGCGGAATTTGCGCCCAAATATGTTGTGATCTTTGCAGGAATAAATGACTGAGTTAAAATCGTCTTTTTGTGCTATATTATTTCACTGTTTTAGTATATACTCAAATTTTTGGCGGCTCGGTAAATTTCGCGTTGAACGAGATTTGAACCCCATGTTACACTGGCGGTCAAAGGTTGACGAAGACCAGGACTCTTTAATGAAGCCGCACTTTTTTTTCAGCCTTCTTTCGCAACCGCATAAGTTGCTCAGGGAACTTAAACAAAGACGACTGCGACGGCAAGAGAAAGTCATCTCAAAATATAAATTCACGTTATTGTAATCACTTCGTGTCTTTTTCAACCTTTTTAATATGAAAAGGGTGTGGCAGTTCCTCAAAAATGACACTGATAGGGACGGCGCTTCATTTAGGGGAGAAAATGAAGATTTACCCTGAAGTGCTGACGTACTTCATAAAGGCCGGAACATGCTGGGCGATAAGTCGCTGCAACACGTCGCGTAGAAGGGTCGCCGCAACAGTTCGCCTCGTGTGACAAGGTTAATTTTGAGAAAATCATTGTCGCTGCGGCAGATTTTTGTCGCTGCGATCAGTTGCACGAATTCAAACCAGTTTGCGACAAAGTTAGCGAAAGCAGAGTTGTCCCACAGTGCATGTGTACACTTCGGCAACAAGTCGCTGCGACAAATTATATATGAGCCAATGAGAGAGCGTCATATTGAATTCGGTCGGCCGCCAATTATTCCCGTCGCCCGCAAGGGCTACGGGTAAATGGTTTTTGCTTGGTGAAATAACCTGACGCTTTCGTTCGACCAGCCGAACGTTTACAATAACGACCTATTTTAACCTAGTTTCCCTGTTGTTTTAAGATTGGAACTGCAAACTCTAGCAACTGAGTTTTCATCGACCGTCTGCAGCAATTTTATTGTCGTAACATCGCAACTGGTCATTTCGCCATCTTGAAACACAATGACCAAATCCAGTAAGCGCGGAACTTGTTCAAAATGCGGGAAAGGACCTAGGAAACTCATAGACGGACTTTGCCAACATGAATGTTTAGATAAATCAAGTATCACCGATGGAAAACTCTCCACACGGCAGGAACCGTTAAAAAAATGTCAATTGTGTAAACAGCAGGAAGGTGCGGGTCCTGCGCTTAACTGGATATCGTGTTCAAACCCAAATTGTGGAACTTGGTATCACTCGGTTTGTACTGACCTAGGAGAATTAACGAAGAAAGCGTTGGCTGTCATATTCTGGTTATGCCCTGAATGTGCCATTTCATTTAAACCTGTTTGGGTAAACAAGGATGTCGACGTCGAACCTGAAGCATTGAATCAGAACGATTCGGTAAGCGACCATTCCACAATGCTGAACCAGCTTTCAGATGTAATGGAGAAACTTGTTAAAGAAGTCATGCCTATGCTTGTGCAAGATGCTCTCCAAAAAAGTTCTGAAGCTGTGTCAGAAAGGAACCGCAAACTGGAATCAGAAATTATCGACACAGGATATCATAGAGTACTCCGAGAGAGTAGCGAGCGCCATAAAAGAAGATGTAATATAATTATTAAAGGGTTGCCGGAGTCTCAGTCAGAAGTAGCGGATGATCGCAGAGCATTTGATACAACCTTGTTTGAAAGAATATCTAACCAAGTTGGTCTTCAAGAGAAACCTGCGAAAATAGTGCGTTTAGGCGAAATTAGGGCCAACCATGAGAGCTCCAATTGCAGGCCAATGCGTGTAGTGTTCTGTAGAGAGGATCCTGTCATTGAACTTATTGCTAAGAGGAACGTGAAATTGGAAGATAAAATCTACTGGTTTAATAGGGATCTCACTCAAAGTGAGAGGAAATTGGAATTTGAGGCAAGGAAGAAACGGCGTGACAGACAAAACGTGTCTGGTGCACACGTTACTAGATCCAGTACATGCAATACTTCAGCTAGGAACGCTACCAGCTGGCCTGTTACTCACAATGATATTGGCACTTCTCATAAATGATCCTTGCCGCATCGCGACTTAAAGATTTTTTATACCAATGCTTGTTCTCTGTTTAACAAGCTTGGTGAAGTTAAATGCATTGTAAACTCTAGTGATATTGACATTATTTTCATAACAGAAACTCACTTCTCTACAGAATATTTTGATGCTGAGCTTGCAATACCTAATTACAGAATCTTTAGAAACGACAGGGACACACACGGTGGCGGTTCATGTATTTATGTACACATGAGATATAATGCGCAAATCTTGGAAACATTCTCTTTACGTGACTCGTTGGGCGTTAAAGTATTCTTGAATAGTGGCGATGTAAACATTGTTTGTCTCTATCGGTCACCATCATCCACTGAAGAACACGATATAGCCGTGAGGTCTGAACTACACAAGCTACCTATTAGCGACATTGATCAAGTAATTTTGGTGGGTGATTTCAATCTTCCGGATGTTTGTTGGTCGAACGGAACAGTGCGTGGACCCATTGATACTTCTGATAGGAGATTGTTAAATCAAAAGAAGTGCATTGACTGTTTTGTTTCTTGTGGTCTCACATGGCATATCACTGACGACATCACAAGAAGGCGGATAGTTGATAACAAAATGCAGGAATCTACGCTAGATCAAATATTAACCTCTGACTCTGACATTATCAAGCAGTTTACTTTAGGTCCCCCACTGCGTGGAAGTGATCATCTAACAGCAATACTGGAAGTGAAATTGTATGATAATGTGAAATATCTGGCTTCTAAGAAATTTAACTGGGCTAAATGTGACGTTCCTAGGTTAATTAGTACTGGTCGGCAGATAGATTGGTTTTACTCTGAAGAGGCACTCCACTGTGTTGACATCATGTGCGGCGAACTCGAAAGTAAAATACTACATGCAATTCATCATAGTGTCCCAATTTTAGTACAAAAAACTACAAAAGAAGAAATACCAATACGCAAAGTCCCATGGGAGGGTTCGAAACTCCGTCGTGCACGAAAGGAAAAGAACAATGGGTGGCAAACTTTCAACATTTCTCCGTCTCATTTCAATCTCACTTCTGCCCTTGAATTTGAGGAAAAATATAAATTTGTAGAACGGAAACTTAAAGAAGATTATGAAAAAAAACTCTCTAAAAATGTGAAACAAAATCCAAGCAAATTTTTTGCGTATCTAAGGAACAAAAAGAAGTCGAATAAAACAGTATCTTGCTTGCGAAAAGCTAATGGACAAACTACTACTTGCCCTAAGGAGACTGCTGATTTACTAGTGGAGTCATTTGCTTCCGTTTTTACCAGAGAGGAAGCTCTAAATGAAAATTGTGTTCTCGAGAATATGGCGGAACAAATAAATGAATTCACTGTAGGAAAGGAGGAAGTCGCACAACAGCTGAACTCGTTGAACATCCATAAAGCGGCTGGACCGGATAGTCTACATCCTGTGATCATAAAAACTCTAGCTGAAAATGAAAACTTTGTCAACGCCGTTACAGTTCTCTTTCAAGCTGTTGCAAGGACTTGCTGCATCCCCAACCCATGGAAGCGCGCAATAGTTACTACCTTACATAAGAAAGGTTCAATCAATGATGCATGCAATTATAGACCTATTTCTCTTACTTGCATTTTATGTAAAGTATTCGAGAAATTACTTTATAGACATCTCTACACCCACGTGCGTGACAACCTCAGCCCATACCAACACGGCTTTGTCCACGGCAAGTCGTGTCTCTCTAATCTTTTGGAAACAGTGCATGAGATCAATACTATTTTAGAGGATGGGGATGTAGTAGACCTAGTCTACTTGGACTTTCAGAAAGCGTTCGATTAAGTTCCACATGAGCGACTCCTGTTGAAGTTAAAAGCATATGGGATAACCGGCCAATGTAACAACATTATTTGTAATTTTATTACTGGTAGAACAATGGCAGTCCGTGTAGGCGACGAATTATCCACATGGGAATCCGTATTATCTGGAGTGCCTCAAGGTTCCGTTTTGGGGCCCTTGTTGTTTCTTTTGTTTATTAATGACATGCCTGCTATCACAACAAATTTGCCGACGACTCAAAGTTAAT
>OX421452.1:9819734-9839734 GCA_949126865.1 Montipora capitata | reverse complement strand
GTTTTCCACCCATATAGACCATGTGAGCATTAGCCCTACTAATGGAATTGGGTCCACACAATGACAGAGAACAACTCTGATCAGGATCGGGAATTGAACTTACGACTTTCGGGTTAGATCACCGCTGCTCTACCGACTGAGCTACAAGGTCAGACGGGAGCAGGTCGTGGGAATTAAAGATGCCAATGTCACCCCCGGTCAGAGTTTTTCTCTGTCCTCGTATGGGCCTGTTACACAGGAAATCCACACAATGTTGAGGTATTCCACGTGTATTTCTACATTGTCCAGTCCTCTGGCGCATTTCTATAGGAAGAAGAGTAGGAGGAGGAGCAGTCGTCACTCAGATGGCTAGTGCGCGGCTTTCGATGACTTCAACGTCTGTTTCTACTTTCCTCTGATCGGTGTAGCTATCGCTTTAAATATCCGTAAAACGGAGCACTGACAGAGGGAGGGGGTAAAAGGCGCACCGTTGGCTTCCATTGATACCAGTTTGAATTCGTAACTGAAGGAACTACTGACTGTTAAATTAAGTGACTTTACCTTTACCTTATATGTAACAGGCCCAATTCCATTAGTAGGGCTAACGCTCACATGGTTTATATGAGTAGAAAACTAGCACTTCACACTACCCTCTAATAGTTAAGTCTGTTGAAATATAAGTGCTTCACGGCCAACTTTTGCAAAAATGTAACCCTTCGATGTACGTATAAACTTGCGACTCTATTGTTCTGTTATTGTTTTGTCAGAGTAGCTTATGTGCACTTGGGCGATGGTTAACAAACTTTAGCTGGGAGCCTGCCAACTGCGAAGGATAAAACTGAGGCATTCTACAACACTCTGATCAAAGCGATCGATACCCCTATGCCCACTCAGAAGGTCAAAGTTTGCTCCTTAGATAAGCCCTGGGTGTCGAGCAGAATGAAGGCGTTGGTCTACAGGAGACAATGGGCGTTTAAGACTCATGGCAAAGACTCAGCCGTGTTTAAGATGTATCCCAAAAGAAACTTAAGTCACTATCGAACAGTTCCAATCTGTATTAAGATTGCAGGATTTTCTCACGTATTCGTATAGCACATGTACAAAGGCACGTACGAAACCTTGAACACCCTCTAATTTAAATTAAACACCCGAAAAGTTACATGGTTGAAATGTTGCTTTTGAAGTGAAGCAATTTGAAATCATCGCAGGCTTTAAAGTATATTTCACTGAGGAATTTTTTTTTGCTCAAAAGACATTAATGTTTTAGTTCTCTGAACATTTATAAACAACTTAACGAAAAGGCAATTCTTTTTTTTTTTTTAAAAATAGGCATACCGATGAAAATCAGTAACTTTCGAGCACCTTTTTCAAAAGTCGAGCATTATTTAAGCACTTCTTTGCCATTTTTGAAGCACCATTTTCCAGTTTGCCAGCCCAATCGGGATAGACCTATCGTCAAATCATTTTTGGGCAAACTTCACAAGGCCAAAAAACTAGGAAACGCAAGTCACCTTATAGCCTAATTTTTAATCATGGAAAGCTTAATTATCATAGATTTGTGCTATAAAAAAAATCACTTTAAATAAGACCTATTAGAAGAGAAATAACGATTTTTCCAAAAGTGTTGAAAATCGCGATTTTTGGCCAAATGGCAAAAACAAACAAACAATGAAATGTGATGTACCACAGGGTAGTTCCCTTGGTCCTCTTTTATTCTTACTTGATATAAACAACATTTCTACTGCTCTGATAAACTGAACTTCAGGATTTTTGCTGATGACACTAATGTCTTTGTTTCATCACCTATTCGAGATCTTGAAAAACTAAATAACAGAGAGCTGGCTAAAATTAAAGAATGGTGCGATCTAAACAAGCTCTCTATAAATATTAAGAAAACTAATTACATGATTGTTAAATCCCCTAAAAAGAAATCAGGAAACATAAATGTTAAATTACCAAATAAAGATGAAAACAGTGAAATACGGACATGTAAAAACTAGCGATAAAAAGCTAAACTTCCGATGTTTCGGCGACCTCATGACGCCATTATCAAGGAGTTGGAAATGAACATGCGAGTTCATAACGGCCAACACTACTTTCCATCCCTAAAACTGACATTGGACATTTCGTAACAATTACACGACACATTATGCTATGTTAATATTGACAAGCTTACCGCTCTAAAAACAATGAAAACAAGCAGAATGACAGCTTTAGTTCAACAAGAAATAGCGTTTCTAAGCTATGCTGCACTGATCTACAGTATTTAGGTCTAAAAACCCCGTTGAAGAAGGTTAACTTTCAATTGTTTTGCTAGGTACTATTATGTCAATACTCTAAAAATTTCGACTTTCCGGGAGCTTCTCTCGTTGGTCTAGAGGATATCGGAAACTGCAAGGTGAAGCCATCGATCCGGGTTCAACTCTTTGCCTCGCCTATTTTGAATCTTCTCAGCTTGTTTAAAATCTTTGTTTCGTTGAAGTAAATTTGAAGTCTAAAGTACACTGTACGTCGTATAAGTTGAATAAAAAGGGAAATGTCAGTTTGAGGGATGGAAAGAAGTGATGACCGTTCATAGCAGGTACAAAATACTCCAAATTTGCATAAGTGGAGGAGAGCTAGACAAAGACTTTAGCTCGGATTAAATCTGTTTGCACGTTCAGCCGTGGTCGACGTGACTATGGTAGTGGAGAAGTAGACCTTAGACCTTACTCTCGATTTGGGGTGCACAGTTTAGGAGGTGGGTGCCCATCCTGCCCTCAGTTTTAACATGGAGAAAGGATGGAATGCTTCCCTTTTAATACCTTTGTCAACTCAAGAGTTACTGACCAACGTTTGCAATGGTGCGAAGTGGTATGAAATGACGTGACTCGGGTAGTCATACCATTTTTAAAATTCAAAAAATTTCCACAAGCATATGCATGGGCAAAGTCCCACCTCCCCAGGAGTTTAAAATGCACACAATTAATTAAGAGATCAGGCAACTTTTACCCCACACACCCTTTTACCTTCTAGAAGTTTTAAGAAATCGCCCATTTCATTGAATTATTTTGCATCGGTCCAGTCCCTCTGTGACAAAATATCACAAAATCAACATGTACAACTTTAAAGTAAAGAACTTTCCATTTGTTTGGTTCCAGGCCCTAGCAAGAGTCCATCACCTAAGAGTTAGATTTACCCATATTGTCCTAGTCCTCATCAACGCCAGAAAAGTGTCTGTTTTTGAACCACGTTTTGTGGGAAAATAAACAATAAACAAATTGGCTAACTCAATGTTGTGCCCGATTCAAACCCTTTAGGAATAAAGCGTTTTGTTCCAGGAATTTCCGTCTCATTTAAATGTGAACGCTACATTCAAATTTTTGTAATTTCCAAACATTTATACTTTCCTAGGTTGTTTTTTAGCTTATAGACATTTGCCTCCCGAAACAATTAATTTGCTTATTTAGCTTTGGCCAACCTTACAGAAACACAGAAAATAAACATTCCCCGAGACTGTCACTTAATGATATTGTAAATGGAAAGTTGGTATAGCAAACTTAAGAGTATACATGTCACCTGAGGAACAAACCGCAAAAGCTTGGAGTTATTTTCAAGGGCCAAAATAACAAGACGGCTAGATCCTCAGTTATGGAAACAAACCCCTGATTTCTATCAAGTGATTAACTAATCCTGGAACAGATGCTTACAAAACAAGGCACAAATGTAAGGACTTGAACAGTATCTTAATACTACTGAAATCTCATGGTACTTTAACTATAATTGGCATGATATCTTGTGTCTGACAGCTACTGAGGTATCAATGATTGAATTGTTTTCAATAACTCATATAATCGAAGAAAGGAAAATAACATATCGACGTATCGCAATCCAAGTAAGTTTTTCACGTTTTGGACAGCGTTTCTGAAAAACAAAAACAAGGAAGAAAGAAACAAGTAGTGGATTAAATGCAAATAACGAATTTCGTTCTGATTGACAAGTAAATAATATAACAATTATCTTAATTCATTCATTTAACTGTTTGTGCTAGAGTTAATAGCAACAATTCCTATTCACTGTTACTTTGACATAGACCTCAATAACTCACTTCACTTGACATAAGCAATCGACAATCACCGATCAGTTTCACAGTCACTCCATCATAACACGGGCTCAAACAGCTAGCTATCTGCAGGAAGCTGAAGTAGCTGACTCGGTGAATGCAGACAATATTTAATTTAGGTATTAGCCAAAGCAGTTCCAGTAAAAATATCCACTCTGGCAACCGATTTTAAAGCCATTTCTTTGTGAAGAACATACCTGCTCCTTTCGACAACTTCCTGGTTAAAAACATGTACAAAATACAGCGATTCAGTCATTCAAGTTATATTTAAATAGCACTTACCATTCTTTTCGTGTTCGAGCTGCCCAAACTCAAAGGTGACATCATCGCCGATTAGCACAAATGGCGCCCAGTATTTTATGGCCGAATAATTCTTTGTCTCCTGAAGAGATTTCATAGCATGGTGAAGAGCTGTACTTGCACTTTTTCTATCTGCCAAGTGTTGGTAAAAACTCTTCATGAACAAGAAGGTCGCCTCGTCGTCGATTGCCCAGAGTGCCACCAGTACAGACCGGGCACCAGCACACAGGAAAGCCCTGGCTATTCCCACAATACCCTCAGATTTTATCTCTCCCTGGCCACTATGACAGCAACTAAGCACAACCAGTCTTGCCTGAAGGTGAACTGCTTGAACATCGCTCAATGATAACATGTAATCTTCCTTTTCGGGGATCTTGGATGTGCGTTCGGGATTTGGGGCCAAAGCAATTTCTCCAGATCCGTCATCCCCATGTGCAGCAATGTGGATTAAGGTAACTGACTTCATTCTTCTCAGCACCTCAGCTTTGGTTGCATTTTTTCCTGTAAGAGGCACGGTCTGCAGAAGTTCTCCAATTATATCCACCTCTTTTTTCGCACACGGCAGCTGTCCATACTTGGGTTCACCAGTGCCGTAAGTGACTTCGCTCAAGCACGGATCGCCTACAAGCAGCGCTTCATTCTTACTTTGGAAGTTATCAGGTGCCATAGTGATCAATTTTAAAGCAGTCAGCGAGGGAATTACACGGATCCTGACAGAGTCACTCATTGCAGAAAAAGGAGCCAGGCAAAAGTGTCCATCAGGAACAAACACTAAGTCATCGCCCTGGATCAAGTCCGCTATAGGACTGATTAAGACATCATACAAGGGCTGCAAAGAGTGCACAGAGAAGCTCAAAGACTGAAAAGTTTCGTCAACACTTTCCCTACTGCTCGAGAAGTCGCTGCCTTGTCTTTCAAGTGAACGATTCTCGCATCGCAAAACAACCCCTGCATTGATCTGTTCTAACGTACTTTTCATCAGAGACTTGGCAGTTCCATTTTCGATTTCCTTTTGTCTAAAATTTATCCTGATATCATCTCTTAGCAACCAGAAGCTGATCGTGTTCCCATCAAGTGCTGTGAAAACAGTTTGTGAAGGTAGATCTTTCATAACCAAAGAGATAGTTACATTCATCATAGGTTTCTCATCAACGCTGTATTGCATCTTTAAAATGTCTGCCAAAGCCTGTGCTTGTCCTTGCTCAGCAGCATACAAAGCTTCATCAACCTCTCCATTCTTCAAGAGTGCTGTCCACAGAGCGGTGTACGCAAACCCATTTGTGTCACGAAAGCTTATTTTCCATGCATCCTCTGACTGAAGAAGACGCCTAACTTCATCAAAATAATAAACGCTTAGTCGACAGTAATTAAGAGCTTTGCTCAAGGAGCCAAAAAATTCATGAACATGACCAATATGATAACATGCGATTGCCAGCCCTATTGGGTCCTCTGTTTCCTGGCAAATACTAAGATCTTGATAGTGGTACTCTATGGCTTGCTTGAAATTACCAAGACTTCGATAAGCGTTGCCGAGATTGCAATAAGCTTTTCCTTCTCCGGCCCTGTCCCCTACCTCTCTTGCAATACTAAGATCTTGATGGTAGTACTCTATGGCTTGTTTGAAATTACCAAGACTGTGATAAGCGTTGCCGAGATTTCCATAGGCCGCTCCTTCTCCGGCCCTGTCTCCTACCTCTTTTACAATACTAAGATGTTGATGTTGGTACTTTATGGCTTGCTTGAAAATACCAAGACTTCGATAAGCGTTGCCGAGATTGCCATAAGCTTTTCCTTCTCGGGCCCTGTCCCCTACCTCTTTTGCAATACTGAGATGTTGATGGTGATAATCTATGGCTTGCTTGAAATTACCAAGGCTGTCATAAGCGTTGCCGAGATTTCCATAGGCCGCTCCTTCTCCGGCCCTGTCCCCTACCTCTTTTGCAATACTAAGATCTTGATGGTGATAATCTATGGCTTGCTTGAAATTACCAAGACTTCGATAAGCGTTGCCGAGATTGCAATAAGCTTTTCCTTCTCCGGCCCTGTCCCCTACCTCTTTTGCAATACTAAGACATTGATGGTGATACTCTATGGCTTGCTTGAAATTACCAAGACTTTGATAAGCGTTGCCGAGATTGCAATAAGCTTTTCCTTCTCCGGCCCTGTCCCCTACCTCTTTTACAATACTAAGACATTGATGGTGATACTCTATGGCTTGCTTGAAATTACCAAGACTGTCATAAGCAATGCCGAGATTTCCATAGGCCGCTCCTTCTCCGGCCCTGTCCCCTACCTCTTTTGTAATACTAAGATGTTGATGGTGATACTCTATGGCTTGCTTGAAATTACCAAGACTGTCATAAGCGTTGCCGAGATTTTCATAAGCTTTTCCTTCTCCGGCCCTGTCCCCTACCTCTTTTGCAATACTAAGACCTTGCTGGTGATACTCTATGGCTTGCTTGAAATTACCAAGACTTTGATAAGCATTGCCGAGATTGCCATAAGCTTTTCCTTCTCCGGCCCTGTCCCCTACCTCTTTTGCAATACTAAGATCTTGATGGTGATACTCTATGGCTTGCTTGAAATTACCAAGACTTCGATAAGCGTTGCCGAGATTGCAATAAGCTCTTCCTTCTCCGGCCCTGTCCCCTACCTCTTTTGCAATACTAAGATGTTGATGGTGGTACTCTATGGCTTGCTTGAAATTACCAAGACTGTCATAAGCGTTGCCGAGATTTCCATAGGCCGCTCCTTCTCCGGCCCTGTCCCCTACCTCTTTTGCAATACTAAGATCTTGATGGTGATAATCTATGGCTTGCTTGAAATTACCAAGACTTCGATAAGCGTTGCCAAGATTGCAATAAGCTTTTCCTTCTCCGGCCCTGTCCCCTACCTCTTTTGCAATACTAAGACATTGATGGTGATACTCTATGGCTTGCTTGAAATTACCAAGACTTTGATAAGCGTTGCCGAGATTGCAATAAGCTTTTCCTTCTCCGGCCCTGTACCCTACCTCTTTTACAATACTAAGACATTGATGGTGATACTCTATGGCTTGCTTGAAATTACCAAGCCTGTCATAAGCGTTGCCGAGATTTCCATAAGCTCTTCCTTCTCCAGCCCTGTCCCCTATCTCTTTTGCAAAACTAAGACCTTGATGGTGATACTCTATGGCTTGCTTGAAATTACCAAGACTTCGATAAGTGTTACCGAGATTGCAATAAGCTCTTCCTTCTCCGGCCCTGTCCCCTACCTCTTTTGCAATACTAAGACATTGATGGTGATACTCTATGGCTTGCTTGAAATTACTAAGACTTTGATAAGCGTTGCCGAGATTTCCATAAGCTTTTCCTTCTCCAGCCCTGTCCCCTACCTCTTTTGCAATACTAAGATGTTGATGGTGATACTCTATGGCTTGCTTGAAATTACCAAGACTTCGATAAGCGTTGCCGAGATTGCAATAAGCTCTTCCTTCTCCGGCCCTGTCCCCTACCTCTTTTGCAATACTAAGATCTTGATGGTGGTACTCTATGGCTTGCTTGAAATTACCAAGACTGTCATAAGCGTTGCCGAGATTTCCATAGGCCGCTCCTTCTCCGGCCCTGTCCCCTACCTCTTTTGCAATACTAAGATCATGATGGTGGTACTCTATGGCTTGCTTGAAATTACCAAGACTTCGATAAGCGTTGCCGAGATTGCAATAAGCTTTTCCTTCTCCGGCCCTGTCGACTACCTCTTTTGCAATACTAAGATCTTGATGGTGGTACTCTATGGCTTGCTTGAAATTACCAAGACTTTGATAAGCGTTGCCGAGATTGCCATAAGCTTTTCCTTCTGCGGCCCTGTCCCCTACCTCTTTTGCAATACTAAGACATTGATGGTGATACTCTATGGCTTGCTTGGAATTACCAAGACTGTAATAAGCGTTGCCGAGATTTCCATAAGCTTTTCCTTCTCCGGCCCTGTCCCCTACCTCTTTTGCAATACTACGATGTTGATGGTGGTACTCTATAGCTTGCTTGAAATTACCAAGACTGTCATAAGCGTTGCCGAGATTGCAATAAGCTCTTCCTTCTCCGGCCCTGTCCCCTACCTCTTTTGCAATACTAAGATCTTGATGGTGATACTCTATGGCTTGCTTGAAATTACCAAGACTGTCATAAGCGTTGCCGAGATTGCAATAAGCTCTTCCTTCTCCGGCCCTGTCCCCTACCTCTTTTGCAATACTAAGATCTTGATGGTGGTATTCTATGGCTTGCTTGAAATTACCAAGACTGTCATAAGCGTTGCCAAGATTGCAATAAGCTGCTCCTTCTCCGGCCCTGAAACCCACTTCCTTAAAAATGGCTAATGCTTCTCTGTAATTTGTTATGGCCTGATTAAAGTCAGCTGTGCCCTTATAGTATCTACCAAGATTGAAATAAGCCAAACCCTTGCCTTGTCTGTCTCCCTCCTTTCTTGCAACGCTAAGCTCTTGCATATGCCGCTCCAAAAGGTCCAACTTTTTATCCACCATTGCTGATAATCAAAACCAGGAAGTTTTTCTCAGAAAGCTGGGGTGCACCTAGAAGATAAATGTACGAAAAGACAATAGGTTCAATGCTCTGAGTACAGGATGCTAAACCGGCACAGCAAGGTTAATTGAACAGTGAAGGAATAACTATCTTAAGCTAGTATTTTGAAAGAAATATGCCTTTCTTCATCAGGGTTTCCCAAGGAATGATTTCGGCTAATGGAGACAGTTGTTACAGAATAAATACTTGGGCATTTAACAGACTAAGAGCGTTTTATACAATAATAATCACCGAACATTAAAAATATAAATTCTATTATGTAAATGAGGGAAAAACAGCCTATAGAAAAGCGATGTCATTCCATTTCATCTTTCTTATCGAAAGCTAATTAAAAGTTCCTAACAGGAGGGGATGCCATTAAGAGTGTAATATTCAATTTTCTGAAATTGATGTCAAACTCATAATTTTTTATTTCATGTCTAAATCTATCCAATGTCGGAATTGCTTGTTTTTTCGTGACAATTTTTTTTGTCTGGATACCTGGTTACTCCATGTATTTTGATCCAGGGACTTTGAATGAGCTAATTGAACTGCTCACACGTTTCCATTGAGAAAGGCTGCTCGTCAGGACAGAATTGGCCGTTTTTATACTAGAGATGCATAATCTGGTTATTCAAATTATGCCTTTCCCTCTCTTTCTCCATACGCCAAAATCATTCGTTGGGAAACCCTGATGAAGAAAGGCATTTCGAAAATTGGCTTAAGATAGTTATTCCCTCTCACTGCTCAATTAATCTTGCTGTGCCAGCATCCTGTAGTCAGGACATTGAAACTATTGTTTCCGTATTTCTCGGCGTTGTTTAAAAAAGTAGATCCGCAATGCGTACATGTGGTTAGTCTTAATAACCCTTTCACTCCCAATAGTGCCACTTATAGATTTTACTCTGTCTAACGCCAGACGATTTTACTCGTCAATGGGGAACCCCACGGCGCTGAAAGGGTTAAGTATGCTGTTCGTTTTCACTTGGGTTCTAACCATTTACTATACTAGCTCTCTACGAACTTCATTGGCTTCCCATTGCCTATCGAATCAGGTTTAAGATTTGGGTACAGTGATTTGCCCACGGCATCTCGATCCGATTTGGAGAGGTAATAACAAAAATTGTGCCTGCCCACATGAATGGGCATCACACATGGCAGTGAAAGGGGAGCACGGATTAACCCTTAACACCGGCTAAATCCAAACTGGAATGCAAAATTACAAACTGGAATGTTTGATTCAGTACAGTTTTAACCAATAGGAATCAAATATCAAGTGGTGGCTTATCAGTACTGAATCAGTTGACTGTTTCATACCCTCTCCGCCAATCGTAATTCTTGTGATGACAAGTTGTCTGGCTCAAATCAAACCACAACTGAAGCAGTTTTGTCCGAGCCAATGAAAAGCAACCACGTTCCAGGGTTCTCCTTATTAGGCGGTAACCAGTAAAATCTACCGCTTGTAAGAGCACTTATTACCACCTGCAAACGCTCAGAAGTCGCTTATCCGTTGCAGAACGTCCAACATTAACCAAATGCTTTCCCGGTTTGAAAAGGCCCCAACCAGTTGTGCTGAAAACTAGGGAGAGCCCTGTGTTCGTGCCAATTTTTTTACACATTATTTATTCTTTAATTTCTTTATGAACATAAAGCAATCTTTGACTCACCGTCAATATTGAAACTGTTTGTAACCTTCAAGCAGACAATTTTCATACCGACTGCTAAATCACTGTTTAATTTATGGGAGCAAAAATGACTTGCAATACGGACTTGTTCCTTACCAGCCAAAACGCAGTCAAGGCATGCAATTTTTTGAGAAAGCTGCATTACTTATAATTTTTACACACGCGCACGGATAATTAAAGAAAAAACAGCAATTACATGTACTTACTTTGCCCGTTGTGGATGAATGTTGGCATTTGCAGGCAGATCTGGATTTGATCCCAATCAAACAAACACTTATTAGGCCCTTAATGTACGAGCTCTTGCGATGAATTGCACGCCCCTTAGAACCTTTGTAATAAGAAACATCCACTGCTTTTCTTGCCGTGTCTTAGTCAAATATTTTTTACATTCTGTAAATAATTATTTGCCTTGGAAGCCTTGCTTTAGCGGGGAACTAGAAAGGAAAAATAAAAGAACAAGGAGAAAAAAAGCTTTGAATCATTCTCTGGTAAATTCAATTATTGCGATTGTGAATTGAATTACATTGTAGACACGTGCCCGTGACATTTGCGCTGGTGATGGTGTCATTTAAATTGGTGTGATGGATTGTTTTCCTTTGCTTATTCACTGATGTTGTCCGCCTTAGTTCCAGAAGCATATGAACAGTGATGCATATATATCTCTTTGCATATAGGTCCATATACCATTAAGTTGTCTCACTGATAACTGCGTCAAGTCTCGTGGACTTGTTTAGTTGACTGATTTCGTACGCGAAAAGCTTGATTGCCCAGAGAGCCTTCCAACTGATTCAGTCACACAACCCGACTTATTCAGTTGACCCGGAGAACAGCAAAAGTTACTGCGAGTGCGAGGAAAATCGTAGGGATGCTCTTCCGCTATTATCCGGCGCTATTCATGTCAATAACTGATTCAGTTGTAAATTAATGGTAGCGGCTGATTCAGTTGGATCTTCTAACTCGAGAGCAGAGAAATGAAAAGGTGTCCATGGCTGGCTTGTCCTATTTGCTGAGAGCATTGTTCTATAAACCTTATTAACAGAAATTTCTTTTTCACCTTGTTGCTCTCGTTCCCTACTAAAGTGAATCAGTTGACTGATTTCGTACAGTTAGTCACGGTAACTGAGACGCCGATTTATACCCAAAGAGCCTTCCAACTGATCCAGTCACCCGGCCGGACTTATTCAGGAAAAACAAGTGCCTGTATGTTTCAGTCCGTAAAAAACAGCAAAAAAGAGGATCTAAATAATTATGTTCAGTGAAAACCGGCCGAATTGTTGCCCATGAAAACCTGCACGTTTCCGATATGACAACTGGAAAACAAACTGTTCAATAATACCCAACGAAAAATTCGGAAATTTATCTGCCATTTCTGCGGATGATGGCGTGAGCTTTCGTTTGTTCCGTGCTTTGTACTCTCATAAAGCACAGTGTTTAAACCAATGAGAGCAGGCGTTATATAGAAACTTTATTATAGTATATAATTTTATACTAGTATTATGTATAATTTATATAATATTATTACATAAATATCATAGTAATAAAAATAATAAGTAAAATAAGAAATACATGCACCCTCACAGCCGTACAGCCACCTTGCGCAATTTTTTTGTTTTTCTTGAAAAAATATTTTAATCACATTTTCTGAACGAAACTTGCACCTAGATTAAGAATAAATTTCGCTCTCTCTCTCTGAACTTTAACGAACAAGAAATCCTTTCCAACCTACAAGACATACACGGTGTGGTGGTCTGCGGGTTTTAGAGAATTATATTGACCACAAGCATGCTAATTCCGTTGTATGTGTCGAAAACACTGATGTATAAACTATCCAGAAACTAGCGCGTGCGTGTCAAGGTGGCTCAAACCAGCTTCAACCATTTTTGAGGGAATGTCTCATTAGACGGACTAACTCTATAACGCCGTTTCACTTAACGGCAATGTTATGGTACCACATGAAACCCTGCCGATAATCGTTAAACAAGATGCACATGTTACTGTGACGTAATAAATTACCATGGCAACAGAAGAACCATCTAAAAACGCCCTATATTTTGTGTTAAAGCACTTAGTATCTCAAAAACGAACTAAAGTGTCCATTTTTTATTGCTGAAAAGCGATTAGCAGGCTAAGATGAAACTCTTTGCAAAGTTAAAAAAAAATCTGGAGCAGATTAAGAACCACATTAAAATTTCCCAATTGTGAAGGTGGCTATGAATCTGCTGCAAATAATTTTTTTAAACTTTGCAATGAGTTTTGTCTTAGCGTGCCAATTACTCTCCAGCACTAAAAAATGGGAGTCACCGAGTTCGTTTTTGAGATATTCGCGTTTAAAGATAAAATATAGCGTGTTTTTCAGTGGCTATCTTGTTTTCATGGTAACTTCGCCACTGTGCTACAACTTCGGTTATAAATAGTTGAAATTTCGCTAGAACAGCAAGTCAAGTGCAAGTCAAGTTTTTAAAACTGAGCAAAGGTTAATCCGCGCTCCCCTTTCACTGCCATGTGTGATGCCCATTCATGTGGGCAGGCGTAATTTTTCTTATTACATCTCAATCGGATTCCAAATCGATCACAATGCCGTGGGCATATCGTCGTACCCAAAAATTATATCATCTATCTCAAAAACACCTTTTAAAAGCAATTAAGAAAATAATAACCGTTAGTTTCACGGGCAGTGATACAATCTGGCTGCACTGATCAATGTACTCGCTTCAGGGACAACTGGAAAAGTGAGTGCTCGCAGTCTCGTACAACGATACATGATTACATGGTCTTACATATCTTGCTTACTCGATTTTTGCAATTGGAGCGATTGTTGAATACCCGTCCACAAAGGAGCATTTACGTTCGCGACGCTAGCCGCAGTACCGAACTGAACGAAAGTGGTTTTTGCGCAGTTTGTGTCAGATAGAGTGAATTCAGTAGAATGGCTGGTGCTGCAGTGCCTTAGTCGACTTACGGTTAAATTGAGCTGAGTAGAGTGGCTAGTGCCGCAGTGTTGCGGTGCTTACATCATAGATTAACGAACGAGGTATATCCAACAACACGACTACGGCGGCACTGTGGCAGCAGTGTTTTTAGGGTCCATTTCTTGTGGCCGGGTTTTGACATTAAGTCTGTAATAGGTAGATTTCACAAAGAGATTTTCTGCTCAATCTAATTTGAGTGATTTAATTTAAAGCTCACCCGCACGTGCGAGCAAAAGCCCAGCCTCTGTATCCAGAGAAGAATCCAACACTTTATAACTTCTCATGTGTGCCTTGATGTCCTTATCACATTTAGCTATTATTACGCATTGAACGTTTGCTGGATTGTCAGAACTTGGGCCACAAATTCCCCCAACAAACTCAGAATAGAACCGCATGCAGTCATAATGGTCTGTGTGCTTTGTCCTTATCTCTTGCGTGACAGCTCTGACGACACAATCACGGCACAACTCACGAAAGTCATGAAGCGTTCGACTGGTTCAATGGTTGTTTGAGGGCTTCGAGGAAAATCCAAGAAGCGTATGCTTACATAAAGGGGGATACCTTTCTTTGTTTGTTTTGCAGGTATGTTCACAAAGTGAATTAAGGAAACTTGTTTGCGCAAAAATATGGAATGGAATGAATCTTGCTGGTATGCAAATTTTTAGGTCAGTTATTTTAATTACCGGATATGTCACTCTTAAACCAAGACAGTTAAATTTCAATGACACGTTCCCCTTGACCTACAGTAGTTCCAGTCAATTCACATTGTATTGTGTCAGTAAACCTAGAGTCTCGAATTGTTTAGTGAATAAATCGAGATTAGCGTGTGTGGTTTCAATATACCTTGCCTCTGCTTTGGTGGTCAAAGGTCGACTTTTGTTGACAAACAGCATGTTGAAATTGGGCCTCAAAAAACCTCCGTTTCATTTACCCAAAAATTTTATTGAATTTAATTGCAGCGGAAACATTGCTTATTCCGGTGATTATAGTCTCGTTTGAGAAAGCCATGTACCAAGATGCTTTTTGACGGTCGAATTTCGCACAAATTTGGCACTGACCCCTTGCAAAATGAATTTCAAGCTTTCTGTTAAGTTCTGGAAATTTCTGGAAATTTCTAAAATGTGACAGCTTTATTCCAAAGTCAAATTCCAGCTTTTATTCCAGAAATTGTTTTCCAGTTTTTGCAAGTTTTGGGTTCTTTCAAAAGCTGGAAATAGCTTGAATTTGATACATCTATCAGGTGCTGCCAGAAAATGACAGTTTCTTCCAGTCTTCATTTCTTGCAGGAAACTGGAAGTAAACTAGCAATAGTCTACAGCCTGTTAACAATTTTAACATTTCTCAAATGAAACAAATTTTTAGTTTATTACAGTTTCTATTCTATAAATTCAACTCTTTTCAGATAAAAACTTAAAGAAATGTTTAGCATGCAGTTTCTTATTATGTATAAAATTTAAGAAGTAAGAAAATTCCATTGAAGAACCAGACATATGTAGACGCTATGTAAAGTTTATCATATAACTATGTTGAGCTATATAAAGGCTATTTACTGCTCCTTACTTGCTATGTAATAACTATGTAACTTGCTACATTACATAGTTGAGTCTGTGTAAAGCATATGCCATTACTATTGCAATACCATTTAAAGGTCAGATAGCTCTCTGAAATAGCTTATGAATGTGAATGTGATATCTTTCGAGTTAATACATTTACTTAGCTTACGCAATGTCCTTTAAAGGCTCCAAACTTTGAACATAAAAGCACTCTGTACATGGAGAAATGAAAAAGAAAGCTTTTATTCCGATGTATTCAATAGGTTGTGAGAAAAACCAATCAACGGATTACCTTGTTTGATGCTCTCTGAGTCTCATAATCGGCCTTATTCCAAAAGGAACATGATGCATTACTATCGAAAATTACACACTCCAAGTCAGCACTTAATCCTTTCAATGAACTCCAGTATCTTTCGAATCTTGCTCCGTAGAAAGATTGTCATCCTCCGCCATCTTGGATAACACGTGAGAGACAGGATCGGGAACTAGTGCGTCCTTTTCGTTTTGGTCAGCAGTCAGCAGCATGGCGCTTATACATAGGGCGTCCATAGGGTGGTGAAACGGGCATTCCGCTCTTGGTCCAATGTGCGGAATGCTCAATGCGGAGAAGGACTGGCACGAGCGCTCCTTCCGCGTTTCCGGTGCAATTAATGGCTGCCAAAAATATCCTCTTCACGAACCAGAAATCAAGTTTTCTTTCTTTATTTTTGGGCCACCATTAGTGTATTATTTAAAGGCCTTTTTGATATTTTTGACCCAAAACTCAATACTATTTTGTCTGTCAAGTATTTTCGTCGGAAGCTGCTTAAATTTGACTGAAGTAAGACAGTGTCGAATGCAGGTATGTCCCGCTTACCGTGACCAAGGGTAACCGGTCATTTCGCCAACGTGTCAGCTCGCCAACGACCTGTTCGCCAACGTATGAAGTCTATTTGCCAACGTCTAATAATGTCAGTTCGCCAACGCTTATATGTCAGTTCGCCAACGTCCAAAATACTTTGTGAAATAGATCTGAATTTTATTTACAAATTACCAAAAGAAGATAATGTGACCTTTGATCCAAGATGAATTGTTTGATTCGGCTTAAAAATGTTCGTTTCACTCTCCCCAATCTCTCTCTCTCCCTCTCTGTCTCCCACGCCATCCACGGCTTTATTTGTGAACATAAACCGGCTGTAAAACCTTTTTGTTAAACATTTGCGTAGTTAAAGAGCCATCGAGTTGAAATATGTTTGTTTGATTACGCGCTTAGAAACGTTCACTTAGTTTCCTGCAAATTTGGCCTACGTGTTTGTTCTACTCTCGCAGAGGGTTTTTGCATTGTTTGAAACACTGATTAAATATTTGCGGCAAAACTTTTTCCTTCCCCCACTCAACTATTAAATGTTCCCCCTACAGCCTGCTTCTCTACCGGTCTCTTTTCTCTCTGTTACGGGAAGAATTAGAAACGCGATAAAAACAATGTGAGCTCATTAACTTCACTTGTGCGGCATGTTGCAAAGGAGGTGAGAACTTTTTCAACTTAAATAGCATATTGTTTAAACGTTTAATGATATGTAACTACAAGAAAGAACAGATAACACCAACAATATCTGCCAATCAAATTCCTGCGATTTTGATCCGGCTTAATCAGGCATTGCTGTATAAAAGGGCTGTGATTTTCTGTTCAATTCAACCCACTCATCTTATCGAAGTATTTTCGCTGATCAAATATGTTTACAAGAGTCACTCGAGATGGAAAGCTATTATTGTATCTATTGCAATGAGGAAGTAACAGTGAGACTGGAAGTGCTCCTCTGCGATGGCTGCGACAAATGACAACATCGACGTTGCAACACGGGAATTTCGAGACAGCAGTATAGAGATGCTGTTAAGACCGGATTAGAGGTGGTTTGGCGATGCCTATATTGCAGTGAGATCACTGATCCAATTGGGGAGAGTAGCAGAATCGAGGAAGAGATGGATGCCTTTGACATTCCGCCATCTTTTGGTATGCTTGTTTTTTCACAATACTAAAACGACAATAGGTGATGTAATGTTCTTAAACAAAGAGCTTTCCGTGAATGGAATCAGTCTGCGAGGAATCTGGGTGTTGAGACTAGAATTGCTGCTTGATGAAAAGCATCTCATAGACGAGACAGTCAAATTTTCCTTCCTTTTTTTTAGGTCATGTTAGATGAACTGACTGCTGCACCTTGTCCAGCCCTCCCTAAGCCTGCGCATGTGGCTAGAGCTGCCAACCGACTCCGGCAGAAACTCAGACCCGAGCAACCGAAAGATCTGGACTTCGAACTGGTCGAGGAATGTCTCCCTCCCGGTTTCTTCCAAGCCGACCTGACAGTTACGCAGAAAGGCATCTGATCTTCGCCAGACCGGAGCAGCTAAATACCCTGGCCAAGGCTAAATCCTGGTACATGGACGGAACCTTCAAGCTTGTGCGACACCCATTCAAGCAGCTACTGACGGTGAATGCTTTCGTCCGATCCGGGGAATATGCAAAGCAAGTCCCACTTGTGTTTGTCCTGATGGCCAACAAGAAAGAAAAAGACTACAAGAAGGTATTAATCACTGTTTAGTCATAAATTAATAAACATCATGCAGTCTATTGAGCATTAAAGTAAAGATAAAGACAACGCAATATTCGGAATCGAACTGGGAAAACAGTTTCCAAGTATTACAGTAAGGAATCGAACTCGAAAATGTTATGCATATGCAGCTTCCAAGTATTAGTAAAACTATCTA
The DNA here is from genome assembly GCA_949126865.1 of Montipora capitata. Taxonomy (NCBI): domain Eukaryota; kingdom Metazoa; phylum Cnidaria; class Anthozoa; order Scleractinia; family Acroporidae; genus Montipora; species Montipora capitata. The sequence goes on along the minus strand of OX421452.1, from coordinate 9,821,851 downwards.
AACCTCTTTCTACTAATCAATATCCTAGCATTTGTGTCCGATGAAAAACTGAAGAAGTATCGAAACAGGCGAGGCTATTCGACAGCTGGGAGAAGTACGAAAGGAAAGAGAATACCGCCGCACAGTTGCTGAAAACGTGCTCACATCTCAACGGCCCCACTCGTGGAAACTGAAGAAGTCAGTAAAAATCACAACCAAAAAACGGCTCCTTTAGGAGCCACCAAGTTTGCAAAAGAATATGACCAGCAATAAACTATCAATAAAGAAAACTAATAAAATTTGAGGGGGGATTGGGGCGCATTGAAAGGTTCAATAACAAATATGGCGGTTCACATCAACAATCCCTCTCATGAAGTGAATTGCAAGTTATCTAATTGACAATTATTTTCAACGAAAAAGGTGTTTTTGGACGTTGGCAAACCGACTTCATACGGTGGCGAAACGACCGGTATTCTGACCAAGCCGTGTTCCGCTGCTTCTTTTAGGAGTACTCCACATTACTCCACTCTAAATTTTACATATGTTTAAGATCGATAGCTCTTACATAACATAGTAAAAAACCAGGTGGATATATTTGGATATAGCAGCGTTTCAGAACTTCAAACTTGCTCACTTAAAATCGCTCGCGACGAATGGGATTCCCCGCCGCAGTCAATTTTACCAACAATATTTTAAAACTATTTGCAAGATTTCACCCGCTTGGGAAAATCAACAAACAACAAATACAGTTTAATCAGGGCGCTTGTAATTCCATCTTGATAATTTAAATAAAATACGAGTAAAGCTTGCTGTTAATACTCTGTCCGAAAAAGTTTGCAAAGACATGGCTTTGCATGAAAACACCACAGAAAAGATACAAGAACTTATGAAAATGTGAAATGCTTTGGAATGTCTTCAAAGATAACAGTCCACTGCAGTCAATAACAGATCAACGTGTTACCAACTTAAACCAACTACTTAAATTACTTTAAAGCCTGGAAACAAACATTCCACAGAAGGACAGATGTGTAAGAACACTTCATAACATGGCAAACAATGTTTGATCTCGAGGTAATATATAGACTAAACTTAAAATGGATCACAGCAAAACAATGCAAAACTTATAAGTTATTGTAAATACCATGTCCTTGCCCCCTTAGGTATGACTATGCAAAAAAGCCATACTATTCCATGGCAACTCCTTCATATTTTGTACCATCTGAGGACAAAGCAATGATTCCAGTTTCTTGTAGAATATCCTCCCCTGAAGAAAAGCAATTTGTAGCCTATCACTACTGCTACGTTTTAAGACTCCCCATCCTCTCCCAAACCCCATATTGTTTTCTTTGCCTTTGTGCAGTTTGGCCCCAACAAATAAGCCAACCTGTGGCTGATCAATATGATCACATTTTGTTCCACAGTGTGAAACATAAATAAAATAATTAAGAGCATGAGCCCTGGAACATACCTTAAAAAATAACAATGACTGTATTTATTGTTAGGCTTGACTAGCAACACCACACAGAGAACTTAAAAAATATAGCATAACTATTTCACCCTCAAGGATCACAGGCATCTATTTTTGGGGGTCTGAGGGCTTATTTAAAGAAAAGAAAAAAAAATGTGTCCGATCTAGCCCTTTTACTCAATCAAATAGTACATATCAATACAGTAACTCTCTGTTTCATATTGTTTTCAAGGTGTCAGTAAAAGGCCTTAAAGGACTTCTACATCTGCATCTAGTGAGTACATATTCCAGCACTCGGCAAGGTCCCTTTTTGACTTGTGGCTGTTTCTGCTTAGGTGGCCTCATATACCACGAGCCTTTTGGGAGATATCACCGCCAAGCCGGCCACGTCTGCTGAATAATTTTTATGGTCAAATATTTGTTAATCCCTCCTACGTGATTCAGTTTTTCATACATGTACTATCTGGCTGTTTCTGTGATTAAAGTTTTTAATTTCACACAGAATTTGTTTCATTTGTTAGCCTTATTTTGGGGTTGAGAGTTTGCTTTGTAAATTTCTCCCCCTCATTCTACAGACTAACCCTAACTTTTGTGTATGATGTTTCCTCAACTCAGCCACCATTCACACACAATATTCCCCTCAAACTACCTGCTAATTAGTGAATGTTTT
>OX421452.1:9792234-9809734 GCA_949126865.1 Montipora capitata | reverse complement strand
ATCATTTGACACAAAATTAATCACGGCGCCCGCTGAATTCCGGCGATGTCACTTTCGATTTTGCGATTAATTTGTGCAACCAAAAGTACAATAACAAAATTGAAGGTAGCAAAAATCTCCCCAAAATGTTTGTCGCTGATCGTAACTTTTTATATTCGATATTCACGGTTCAAAGTTAATGTTGTTTTCATGTCGTAAATATGTTATTCTCGAACGACCGTCCAGGAAACTTCCTTCTGCTCTTTCTAAAAACTGTGTATCAATTTACTTTTGCATCAATATTTGTTTTTGCATAAAGCAAGCTAACAAAATCTGTACCTTGCTGAGTTCGCATTGGTTAGCGTTAATAGTATTTTCGGTCCAATGCTCCTGTTTTACGAAGGGGTATATGTTTGAGGTCACCCATCCAGATACTAACCCCGCCGGACAGGAAATTAACTTTAGTAAACTTTAGTAGTAAACATATTATGCAAGGACAACTTGAATCTCCTGGAAGACAACACACAGCTCAGTTGACATTTTATATGGAATAAATTGCTGTTTTACTTCACTACCACATGTAAGCAATGCGTGTCTAAAATTTCCAAAGAGGACAGGAATTTCTTCTTTCCGACAAATGATTAATTAATAGGCTGGTAGCCAGGTTTTTAACCTCAGAAAAGGATCTGTTCGTCGTGCGAACGTGTGAGGACCTGTGAGCCAAAGGGCCTCTGCTGGTATGACTTCTGGGTGACCCCTTAAATGGTCTTAATGACCCCCCAACTTGAAAAAAAATTGTCTGGAACGGTGCACATACCACAGGCAACCCAGTGTACCCTCACGGTGGGTCTCGTTAAATTTAAAACAAGAACCCAATTCAAAGATTTTGGCATGAATTAAATGCTTAGGTTCATGGAATAAAAATATATAACTGCTTTAAAATCTGTCGTCTAATTGTTTTTGTCTGTGAGCTATGGTAATAACTGTTAATAGCTTGACTACAATGGATTTTTTGTAGTTTCCAGTACATTTCTGATTTGCTGGAATATTATTTTATAGGAGCAGGATAATTATGTATGTGTTGTGTATTTTCTGTTTCGAATCTACGTATAAACTATGTTGAAACCATTTTTATTTTTGGACACAAAAACCCCATAACATAGCCTTTACATATGCTACGTAAAGGTTCCATTTGACTAGATAAAACATAGCATTTCCTTTCAAAATATATACATGAGGCATACGTATAACATAGCCTTTGAATAAGGCTTCTGTATCCAATTTATGTATATCATAACATACCATTTACATAAGGTCGTTAAATAGGATTTACATAGATTACACAGTGTCTGGTTCTACAAGGGAAGGTACAAGACATGACTGCCTGATTACCACTAATGACCAATAACTTTATAGTTAAACAAAGTATTCAATGATCTTTGGTAGTTCTTTATACAGACAAGAAAATGATGCCTGTTTTTGTTGTGCATTTGACTGCTTAGAGTAAGAAGCTTAGTAAAGTCACTCCTGATAAATTTAAAAAGTTACCAATGGCTGAATTGCCTTAAAGGAACCAAAAGTTAAAACCATCAAGGAATAAAATTAACTGGTGGGAAAAGGCAGAGTAAAATTATGAAAAACTGGAATATCCTTGAAAAAAGCTGGAAATTAATACATGATCTTCACATGCTTTCATTTAATAGCATGCAGGAATGCCTAGAAAAATCTAGAAAGCAGCATTTGTAACAAGCTGGAAAAAGCTGGAAAAACCTGATTTGATCCCAGATTATGATTTCTGGAATAAAGCTGGCAATTTCTTCCCTAATTAGCATGTTTCATTAACATTCTAGAATTTTCTAGAATTTTCCAGAAAAGGAAACTGGTAAATTCTAGAAATTTCTAGAAATTTTTTTTGTCATATCCTAAGAAAAATTCTGGAAATAACCAGAATATTCCAGATTTGTTTTGCAAGGGTCTGTAATCAATCTAAAAAAGGTCAAGTTTTAAAATTTGGTCAAAATTCCAGTTTTGGTATATTGTACCGTTAACAGCGCTAAAGGGTAAATGAATTACTCTAGCTGTGCCATGTTGTTTTGATTTTCAAGTTACTCGTTCGTTATTTCAAAAAGAGCGATTCAAACAAGTGACATTTTGGAGTCGTTTTCACTCGCTCGCAAGGCCCCATACCGAAAAAGTCGCCGTCCAGGTAAAATAATTATCGAAACAAAGTAAAACATATTTTTCTAAAAATGGTTTTGGTAGTCCTTTATTGTGACAAATTTTGGCAATTTTCGATTTTTTTATCTTGCACGGTCTTAGGTGAAAATTGCTGAGAGGCGCTCTTAAATGTTCCTTACAAGGAGGTGAAACTCAAACTATAAACCAACGATATTATAGAAAACATACTGTAACTGACACAATGGTAAATTTTAAAAGTGTAATGCTAAACCGACATGATCAACTTGTTTGTTGAGTTTGGCCGGTTTCATCTGCTCAATATGGAAGCTCTCCCTGTTTTTGAGTTGATAGAAAGAGGTAGCATTTTCACTAAATTCTAAGCAAGAAACATCGCAATTATCCTGACAATGTTTAGACAAACTAAAGGTGCTCATTTACACGTGTGTAGAAATGCCTGTTATGCACGTTATTTTCCTTGCCAAATTTTTTAACCTTCTCTTGCACAAAGTTCAATTTCCACTATGGAAGACCAAATATTTTCTTGGTCAATTTATGACAGCTGATGACATGCATCACAGGTCAACTTGCCGGTTTTCAAAATGCAGGGGTTTGTCTGCAAGCCTTTCCTTCTTGTTTCGCCCCATTTTTCATAACTCTAAAAATTTTAATTTCATGTGGTTATCCACTGCCAAGTCTTTCGGTAAAACATTATCTAGCGGGAAATAACTTTCTAACACAAATCATTTATACCTACGCAAACACAGTGGATCGAGATCGGGAACGAACAAATAAACAAAGCCACAATAAGCCAATGGATTTAACATAGTAAATTGATATTTACCCTTGCTGAACAATAAAAACTAAGGTAAATAGCTGATACATGAAGAAACATGCTTGCGAACTAAAAGGCAAAGAAATTACCAACAAAACGAGTAAAATGACTTCAAATTGTAAACAAACTAAACAATGTCATAATCCAAGAACTATTATATGAAGCATGGATTTGAAAAAAGCAAGAGCTTCAAATTACATATTGCACAATAATCCCACAATAGTACATTGAAACTAGTAATTGTGAAATAATGGTAACAAACGGATCATTTGGAATCAAATGCAATTAAAAGGATACAAAGCAGGAGACAAAAATACAGCAATTACTCATTGGAAAACAGCAAAAATATTCAAGGCGCAAATCACATGCTGTGCCAGACTAAAGGTCAACATAGATAAATAAAGCTAGACAATAGCAAATGAAATTTTGCAAACACTGCTAAGAACTAAAATCAAGAACAGAAAGCTATATGTAGTAACTAAACTAAAGGCTAGGCATAAATAAAGAAATAGGAAAATACTGATAACATACCAAATGTTATTGATAACTACACACCTCAGAAGACTTGGAAAATGACTTGTCTTTAAGACTGACACTCTTCAGATAAATTAACTGAACCGACTGAACTTACTTCAAGTAAATGGTAGCCAATTTACAATGGATTTTAGGAAAATAGAAAACTAACTAAAAACCAAGTAAGGCTAGGGGGTAAATCTACTACCCACTAATACAGGATTTACCTAAGGGAAGAAGGAGTTTACCACTCCTACACAACAGGAATTAGGTAAGAGAAATGTGTGGGGATAACACAACTACACAAGCAAAAATATGAGGAAATTGAGTAATTATGGGTAAACAAGCAAATAATAGTAATTAGGATAATGAAAACAAGTTGAAAATAATTGGAATAAAAATAAACACAAAATGAACACAAGTGACCTAGTCACTGTCTCACAGTTCAATCAAACGACAGACAAATAACTTATTACAGGTACACCCAGCAAGCTAATATCACTTAATACCTTGCAATGTTCCTTTTTAAAACCTTTTGAGCAGGAATAATGAATCTGGCTGAAGAAATTATTTACGGGATAAATAATACTGGTGGATCATTTGGATGCATCATTTGCAACTAATCATGAGTGACTGTGAGCACTTCAGAAAATAAACTTGTAAGGAATTCTGACAAAAAGTAACGCAAAATTAATCAGAACTGGTTTATTACACATAAATTATTACTTGTTCGTGTTATAAAGAAACGAGAAACAGTGAGCAACTTACCAAAATGGATGCTAATCGATGCGAGGTCCTTGAAATCAAGAAATGACTCTGCAAAATATGATTTAATGTGGTTATATTTTGCCACATACATTATCAAAAGTAGGCATAACTACAGAATACAGGGCCAATTTTCTAGGTATATTTGTTGAGCCGGCTCGGTGGCTCGCCAGTCGCCTTGAATGTCTAAAGACCGGGTGGCTCGGTGGCTCGAGTCGTTTTGAACGTCAAAAGATCGAGTGGCCCGGCGGCTCGCCAGTCGTTTTGAATGTCGAAAGATCAAGCGGCTCGGCGGCTCGCCAGTTGTCTTCGCTCTATTAAAATGACGAAATTCCGATTCCAAAGACCAAATTAAGTTACTTTCGCTTTGTTTACCTACCAACGATTTCCTTGCGAATTGCGAATTCTCGTGTCGCCATTTTGTTTATTTTACTATTGCCAGACTCTCCCTGATCATTTTATGAATTCGTGTCCAGGATTGCGCTTCTTTAGGGACCAGTTCCCCTTTGGGTCAAAAAATTTTCACATTGACCAACTAATATATGATCAAAATTTTATTGATGCACTACACGCTGTCACAAGGAGACAGCTTCTCTTTAGTGATTAGGTCAAAGTACTCTTTCAACATTTTAGCTTTCAATTTGCGATTTGGTTAACCACACTTTTTATGAAATCGCCTGAAGAATATAGCACTCGTTTACTGATTAAGCCTAAGCGCTTGTTTCAGTGATTTGATCGAAGCAATCTTTTAATTAACATTTTAGCTTTCAATTTGCGGTTTGGTTAACTACACTTTTTATGAGATCGCCTGAACAATATAGCACTCGTTTACTGATTAAGCCTAAGCGCTTGTTTTAGTGATTAGGTCGAAGTTTAGCTGTCAATTTGCGATTTGGTTAACCACACTTTTTATGAGATCGTCTGAAGAATATAGCACTAGCTCGTTTACTGATTAAGCCTAAGCGCTTGTTTGCGGTTTGGTTAAACACACTTTTTATGAGATCGTCTGAAGAATATAGCACTTGTTTACTGATTAAGCCTAAGCGCTTGTTTTAGTGATTAGGTCGAAGCACTCTGTAAAATCAGTTTTAGCTTTCAATTTACGGTTTGGTTAACTACACTTTTTATGCGATCGTCTGAAGAATATAGCACTCGTTTACTGATTAAGCCTAAGCGCTTGTTTCAGTGATTACGTCGAAGCACCCTTGTAACATTTTAGCTTTCAATTTACGGTTTGGTTAACTACACTTTTTATGAGATCGTCTGAAGAATATAGCACTCGTTTACTGATTAAGCCTAAGCGCTTGTTTCAGTGATTAGGTCGAAGTTCAAATTTTAGCTTCCAATTTGCGGTTTGGTTAACCACACTTTTTATGAGATTGTCTGAAGAATATAGCACTCGTTTACTGATTAAGCCTAAGCGTTGTTTTAGTACTTAGGTCGCAGAACTATTTTAAAATTTTCGCTTTAAAACCACTGCCGATCCGGCAAGCCGCCGAGCCACTCTCTTATATACTTAAGGCACTAAAACCACTGCCGAGCCGGCGAGCCACTCTCCTATATATCTATGACATGTTCTTAAGGCACTAAAACCACTGCCGAGCCACTCTCTTATATATCTAACATGTTCTTAAGGCACTAAAGCCACTGCCGAGCCGGCGAGCCGCCGAGCCACTCTCCTATATATCTATGACATGTTCTTAAGGCACTAAAACCACTGCCGAGCCACTCTCTTATATATCTAACATGTTCTTAAGGCACTAAAGCCACTGCCGAGCCGGCGAGCCGCCGAGCCACTCTCCTATATATCTATGACATGTTCTTAAGGCACTAAAACCACTGCCGAGCCACTCTCTTATATATCTATCACATGTTCTTAAGGCACTAAAGCCACTGCCGAGCCGGCGAACCGCCGAGCCACTCTCTTATATATCTATCACATGTTCTTAAGGCACTAAAGCCACTGCCGAGCCGGCGAGCCGCCGAGCCACTCTCTTATATATCTATCACATGTTCTTAAGGCACTAAAGCCACTGCCGAGCCGGCGAGCCGCCGAGCCACTCTCTTATATATCTATCACATGTTCTTAAGGCACTAAAGCCACTGCCGAGCCGGCGAGCCGCCGAGCCACTCTCTTATATATCTATCACATGTTCTTAAGGCACTAAAACCACTGCCGAGCCGGCGAGCCACTTGAGAGAGATAAACCTTGAAAAGTGGCCCTGTATTCTGTAGTTGCTCCCAAAAGTATTCGTCATTCAGGTTTTTTTTTTACTTTTGTATGATGCATTTTAATTTGACTTGGCGTTGCGTATGTTGCCACAGTGACATACATTATCAAAAGTATTCGTCATTCAGGTTTTTTTTTTCACTTTTGTATGATGCATTTTTATTTGACTTGGCGTTGCGTATGTTGCCCTTAGGGTTTTAGTTCACATTAATCCTACATTACAGTTTCACAGAGCGACATTTAGGTTTAAACTTTGCCAGCGTGAATAATGACGGTCTCAAATAGGCCATTTCCGAGTTCATGTCTGCCTCCTCTCCTCTCAAAATGTACAAGCCGAAAAGGTCTATTGTAATTCATGTCGTAGGCCTGTTGTGAGCTTGTCGCATGCAACAAAATCGTATCGTGTAAATCGGCCCTTAGAAGTTTGCGAAACGACTATCGGACGTTTGCGAATCGACCCAACACGTTTGCGAACTGACGGTTTGCGAAACGACTCGTTGGCGAAACGACCGACATAATTTCGCCAGCCAGCTAAATTTCTGTTCGATGTGAGCAACGCTGTTTACGCAAAATATTGAAACAATTTCCTTCGAGCAAATTAACAAAATTGGCATTTAAGTATAGCAAAAATTACAGAAATAATTTAACAAACCTTTAACATGAATAACCCAAGGATTGCAATAGCTTCGAAGAACACAAAATGGGGAATACTATATACATCACAGTTTTGGAGAATATCAGCTGCTCAAAAATAGTGCGGGCAGATGTAGGCGTGCGGTTATGCGCCAACCTCGTCCCCAGGGCCTTCTCCTCCGCGATTTTCAAAATGGCGGCTCGTCTGGAGAAGACCCTGGCCAACGCTGAACTAACCCCTTTGTTGATTAGCCCATTCATACGAACACGCTGATTGGTTTAAGTACATTCTAAAGAAATATGGCGGACGTAGCGAGTGTTTACACGAAAAAGAAAGGGCTTTAGGAGGTTGAATTGCAGTTCAGTTCAAGCGATGTTGAATCAGACTGCCATTAACGATTCGAAAGGTGAATCTTTTCCGTTATATTTTAATTTAAAAGATGTAACCTATACCATAGAAGTAGAAGTAAGCGCGGGAAAATATACATAACGAGCATGCAAACTTAGATCTGCCGACAGCTAGCGAGATGCAGCTCATCACATGTGGTCTTATGTGCTGTTTTTGTTGTTCTATATTCATGTGCAATTAGTTTTTCCGCGTACGGAAACAAAGAAGTTCGAATTTCAAATCTAAAAAGGAGCTTTTGCTCGTTACAGAGCACTGTTCTAATATACGGAAAATCGCTTCTATTTTCTTGGACACGTATTCCTTAAATATAGGCCTTCTGCCTGTATTAGGTTTAGGCTTACTTCAAATCTTTTCAAATGCACTATTTTTTCTATTAATAATATTGTTTTGGTGGCCGAGGCTGAATTGAATATTTTTATTTTCTGCCGAGTTTAGGTTGAAAATATTCTTGTGAATATTTTTAGATTTTACCATATGGTATTTATGTTGTCAAATGATTGTATTTGCTGTCTGGATGGTGTTAAAGTAATTTTAGAGCCAGCCTATAGGTATTAAATACATATTATTTGATACAATGCACATGACTTCTTGCAGAAATATTATTAGTATAAAACTTACTGCCAGTGCCTGCATTGCATTTAGAGAAGGCCCCCAGAGAAATGGAGAAAGGGCCAATTTAGCCCTTTACTTTTACAAGGCTGCATGCAGGCTTAACCCAGGGATAGTATTCTAATAACCATCCCAAGGCTCAAAATTGCGACCGATATGGTCACCAATGAACTCACAATGTACAATGCGACTAACATTTGTTTCTCGGTGACCAAAAATTCTAGTTTAGTTGCCATAATCGCGACTTCCTTTCGCTACGTTGAGGACACCTTATGTTCTTCTAGTAAGCCATGTTGAAAGGTCTTTGCTTCTTAACACTTAACATAAGAAAAGAAGTCAATCCACCCTTTTGCTTTGCTGTGTCTCCCTATAATGCATTACAAACCCTTGGTCATTGACTTTGTCTTGTATGCCTTTGTATTGTTCTTGACCCAGGTCCTTCATGCCAGACCTCTGGCGACTAATTTTTTAGGTCCAAATATTATCTTTTGGGCCCTTTCCTAAGAAATTTGCCCCTGAAACAAGTCTTCAGGGGCCACTTTGGCCCTTAAGTATAATTTTCTGGCGGAAACACTGAACTATGATGTTTTTTTCTCAGTACCTGGCCAGGGAAAATGGTTCCTGTTTTATTGTGTCTAAACACTTACATTCCTTACTGTGTTAGTTTTTCTATAAGTGGGGGCCTTATTTCAATTCTTGTTTAAGTAGTGCACAAGAGAACAATTGTTTACTGTAGATAAATTGCCATCTTGATGAACCATCTTAGCACTGAAAGTGGTCAATAGAACATTTATGAAAGCTGCTGTATATACTTTAGTAACAGAGTATTAGTTACTCAGAGAAGATAAATAAAAATTACATATTCCAAAGTAGTATTCTTTGATCTAGGCAGTGATAACTATATAATGGATCATATATAAAGTATCACATTTAAACCTTTGTATTAATCAAGCATTCCCAACCTTGTCTTCAATCAATGTTGGCATAATAAAAGCATGTTGAAAGAATTTGCACTGTTTATGTCTACTTGTCTTGGTGAACTTTATACTACTTATTTGAAACCTTTTATATTCTTCAAAGCGGTTTACAGATAACTGGATGGGGTCTGGGGTAGTAGGTAGAAAGGTTTTCCTACCATTACTGTTTCCAAACTAGATTGTTTCTTTGGTCACAGCAGTGATTATTATCAACCAGCAACATGCAACAACAAGTTGCAAATTGCAAATTCCTCACCCACACAATGTACAAATGTGCAGTAGTCACCCACCTCTTCGGAACCTCTAATTTTATTTGCTCCCGCACTCATCCACCTCTATTGTTTTCAGGAATAGGCCATTGTTTCTGTTGTTTATTTTATTGTTTTCTTGGCCAATCCTGTTAAACCTTACGAGAAGGTGCATGGCACCTCCAAATGTGTGTTAGAGAAACATTAATTAACATTTCCAAGTACGGGCAAACCGCAGTCATGAGAGTTTCAGCAATATTGAAATCTCACCACTGATTGCTTTAGACATGGAAAAGTTCTTCTCCTGGCTAGAGAAACACAAGAAACAAATTTCAATGGGGTATACTCAGGAGCATGCATTGTATACAGTCTATATCCAGTCCTCTGCCTACCCCTTTGAAATTTGTTTCTTGAGTGTACATAATATGGGTGAAATGGCAGTGTTAATATTGTGTTTTTTAGTAGAGCTCTGCACTGTTGCAATATGACAAAGGTTAAAATAACTGCTCAGAGATTAAGGTAAAAGGTAGAGTCTGCATACAAGCCAAGTGGGCCAACAGGCCACTCTGAGCTTATCCCGGTTTCCTAAGCACAAACCAACTACCGGTAAGAGTATCTCTACTCCGCCCTGGATGGGATGCAAGTCCATCGCAGGGTTATCCCAACATTAAATTTGCCATTACCCATTTATACACCTGGATGGACAGAGTCACTGTGAGACTTAGTTGTCTTGCCCAAGAACATAACACAATGTCTCTGGTCAGGGCTCAAACCCTTGATCGGGAGTCAAGCACATTAACCATGAGGCCACCATGCCTCCACATCAGACATTAAAGAATGTAGTATAATTAACCAAATGCAACATAGGAGCATTTATTTGAATGATTATGCATTATTACATGATCAGTTTAAAAAAACCTTCTGCCATCTTTTCAACCAATCAGAAGCATTTTAACCAGTACTAATCTTAACAGGTCACTAAACCCTTTCTTGCACTTTGCATCACCTACATATATACAAGTTTATTTGATTGCTTCATTTGATAGTCTGTGCTCATTGCGATTGACCAGAGTTCTTACTCTGGTTTTAGTTTTACAATGCGTCATTGAACCCCCCCCCCCCCCCTTCCAACCAATACACTTAAGAATTAAGAAGTAGAATAACTAAGTAATTTCATATGCATATAAACAGTATTTTCTTCCATTTTACACTTAGTCTGGTGAACATTAAAATTCAACAACACACATCTTTGGATAAACTGATTCCCAGTATTATTCTGTAGATGTCATTTGATAAAGAGAACAATGCAACAGGTCATTTTGGCAAACATAGTTTACTGGAATTAAGTGGTGCTCAAGGTTAGACAATGGTAAATCAAAGCCTAACCATTCATGCAAAAACTAACTAACTCTTGTAGTTTGTGGGCTGCAAATAGGATATACTTACATAGCAGTCAAACTTTTTTCCCAGGTTAATACAATAAATAATAAATTAACAATTGAAATAATTATTTGTTTTCTCATCGTAATTCAGTAGACTGAAAAAAACATAAGTATTTACCCCCCACCACTAAAACCACTAAAAAGGTTGCTTAAAATTTATGGGCATGAAGAACATCCACTGGCCCAACTGAAAAATTAACAACAATATAGCCTTGGGTTATCAGGCAATAATTTCATTTGATTAAGGAACTGAGTGAAAATGTGGTTCAGCAAGGAATAGACCATATTCGTATTCTCGGTGTTGGACTGGAACTAGCTTACAATGGAGGCTAATGCAGGGGAATCTTTTCACATGCAAATACTTTTTAATATATTCCCCCGCATAAGCCTCCATTGCAAGCTAGTTCCAGTCCAATACTGAGAATACGAATATGGTCTATTGAAAATGGGTTTCCAGGTTGTTTCTAATTATTTATACATTTTCCTATATACATTCAGATTACAGTATCAGCCAGAAATAGGTTATAGAATATCACCTATACAACGTACGTTTTTGCAAAAATTAGATTCTCTTTGCCCCTAAGTTTTTAATTGAATCAAAAGCCTAATAATCATATAAATTTTCATACCTGTAGATCCAAAAAGGCTCAGTTACAAGGGTGTGTAGTCCTGTTTTTAGATCATTAGAGTATATTTTTAAGTCATTTAAAACTGTATACTGCATGTGTATAATTAACTTAAGACTCAATTTAATAAATTCTGTTAATTAGACTTAATAAAAAGCGATGCCTGTGAATTAAGGAAATCATTCAATCAATCGATAATTTAATTTCAGTCAGACTAATTAAAATAAGCTTATATAGAGTTAATTACTTCATGTTCACATAGCAAGTTGGAGTATGTGACTCGATCATGTTGCTTGAATAAGCTTAGTAATATGAGGCCACAAAGAGTTTTTCACTCTGTACTTAAGAGCAGCTGAGTTTTTCTCTTTGATGTTCAATCTGATTTCAATGACAGTTAAATAAAGTGAGTGGGAAAGTGGAATAAACTTACAAATGCTCACAACGTTGTATTGAGATACTTTTTTGGATTTTTGTTCACGTACTTTTATAGCGCAAAAGTCCTGCTCCAGAATTAAAACGTCCGTAAAAATATTTCATCTTACTGCGAAGCCACCACTGCCTCGTGTACAAACTTAAAGCGTTCTTTGACCGGTGTTTTGCTTCCTACGATGCTTCGCCGCCATTTTGTTTTGGTCTTTCTCAAAATGTCACGTGATAAAAATCTCCAAGATTTTTGGAGATTTTGTACCACGTGAGTTCAGCGTTGGCCAGGGTCTTCTCCAGACGAGCCGCCATTTTGAAAATCGCGGAGGAGAAGGCCCTGGGGACGAGGTTGGGTTATGCGCATGCCGACAGAGCTGAAAAACGACTGCGCAAGTCACTGATCCGCGGCACGAAACGCAGGCTCAAGGGCGCGCTCATTCAAAAAGACTATTTGTTCGCTGGAAAATGACAGCTGTTGATTAAATCAAAAAAATAAGGTCACTGTTTGAAAGATAAGGATTTTGTCACAATTTTTGACGAGTTTTGATGTTTCTCCAAAAATTGAAGTGGTGTACAAATTGTGTAAAAATTGTTTTCGCGCGGTAAATGCACCTTTCGTGTGACTATACGGTGAATGGAGGTAACGAGCGCTGCAATGCTTACGTTTTTGACAGTGTTGGCTTTTGTCGCAAGTTTCTCGTACGGTTTTTGCAAGTTGTTGGTTTTCTGGGAGGACCAGAAATTCCCTTAAACCCTGTTTTGGCGATGTTCGGCCGGTGGAATTCAGGCCCGTAGCCAGGATTTTTTACGGGTGGGTGCGATCAGTTGATTATACGGACCAACGAGCGCCGGAGGCGCTCTTTACTAGGGGGGTCCGGGGGCATGCCCCCCCGGGAAATTTTGAAAATTAAGTTGTCTGAGACTGCATTTCGTGCGTTTTGAAGGTCAGTATGATAGCAATATAGGTCGCTAAAAGCGAACCTAAAAACGTGGATATTTGTCAAATTTTGAACTTCAAAATTGATTTTTTTTGGCAAAGAGAATGCTTTACGTATGTATTTTACAATGTAGAGAATAACAATGCCAATGTCACTATTTAAAAATAACAAAAAGAGAAATAAAGTTGTAAATCCGTACTACGCAATCAGTGAATTAGAACAGAACAAACAGAACAACACTACTATTTTTTTTTAGTATTTATTTTTTTAACAAAAAAGTGGACCTCAGCAGTCTGCGGGGGGGGGGGGGGTGCGGGCGCACCCATCGCACCCCCCCTCCCTACGGGCCTGGAATTGGTAAGAGCTTCGAACTTATCGGTGGAGACTAGTTCGCCGAGTGGTTGCGATACAGGACAATGCCTCTTTGTCTGTGTTGGTAAAGAGACATTAAAAAACCTTATGACGTTCCAGATGCTCTCTATAATACTCTGAACAACAAAGGAAGACAACTTGTGAATTATAGACTGGGTGGTGAATGGTGACACGCTTACAAAAGATATTTTGGCAAGCAAGCTGAAAGTGATATTAAAATGGAGTATGCAAAGATGCAAGAAGGCAAATTGAGCTCCACGTTTCCCCAAATTTTAATACGAATTTATAATTATCATGAAAGCAAAATACATCTTTCGCTCTTTACACAGCATCTTTTGTTAAATTTATAGATGAGCGATGAAAGCCGGCCCCAACAGAAACTGAGATAAATCGGTGAAAAGATTATACACTGTATGATATACAGAGAGCAGGCAAAAAAGTGCTTCACCCTGGAAAGCCCACTTAATGACATTAAACAGCTTAGAGAAAATTAATTTGCCCCTTGATTTGCTTGCCTTTTAAAATAAAAATTCATCAGATCCTAACCTGATCAAGAGACGTCATTAATGTTATTTTTCTTTCAGAAAGTAAATCCTTTTTTTTTTTCCATATTTAACAATTGACAAGAAACTACAAAAATTTTACAAGGATCAGTTCAGACAACACAGTGCATATTGCAAAACTGATCTAAGCTTGAGACATTTCACACATGCATGCTACATTGTACTTGATGAGTTTGAACAAAATCTTTAGAGCATAGACAACTAGGAAACATCCCTGAAAGGGGCATTCCACAAAATTAATATTTTCAGCTGTACATGTATAGCAAGAAGTTCACTCTAGCATTATCTGCCGACTGGCCTCAGTGGTATTATCCTAAAAAGATGATTGTACAAGTAGATGGAATCCAGTCATAAGTATAATACACATATGCAAGGGCTATTCCATGTGGGTCCCAATGCTCAAGAAGATGTTTGTTTTTAATTTTAATTTTTTCTCTGACAAATTGTCATTGAATGTGTTTGAAGGTGTTCTGGGTTTCGACGTCACTACATGTATCTGAAGCATTACTGGGTTGGCAACTCATCAGATCAAAAGCATTCGCAAAGGTTGCGTGCAGGTGCAAACAACATGCATTGTTTTTGCTTGAATATGTTGTCCCCATTTTGTTTTATAAGTAAAACATTTAAAGAAGTGGCATCTTAAAGTTCTGTGCTGGTCCAAAAAGTTCATAACTGAAAAAAGGTTAAGGACTGGTATTCAGTTCTAAGAAGAACTGAAAAGTTTGACAATGTGAAGAGTACTAAAGAAACTGCTTAAAACTCAACAGCATTGTCTGGATTTCTCAGTGCCTTTATCCAGTCTTTTGTTCCACACTACCAACATGGACAAAGTGAACTCAATAAGATTATTGTGCTTTATTGCTGAGAAAAAAAAAGGCTGAATTTCTTCTCGCTCCTTTTAGAGCTAATATTTCACAAAACTGCCGCAAATAATACCAGGTGGATCCATCTCCCTAAGGACAAAAAACGAAAATGAATGTTATTGTCCATGAGATGCATATTACACTGCTATAATCTAGAATATCATAATGATATTATTATTTTCCTAGACACAGGAAACTGCACATATCAGTTTTTATGGGGGCTGTGAAAATTAGTACAAAAAGTCATTCTTATTACACAACCAAGACAAAGAAAACATGATGAGCTAACCATATAAACATACTATAAACCACGCATAAACCAATGACCCTCAAATGTTTGCCTTAACACATGTTCTTAAATTTGAGTCTAACCATAATTTTGCCTTGGACGTTGGGTTGAACATAGATTTGCAAATAATGGCCAGTCAAGGGGGAAAGAAAAATACCATCTTTCAAGTTTTGACATAGATGTTGACACCAAGTGTGTTGCATTATTACAATAATGATAGATAATTATTATTTGGAGATTGTGGAACCTAGACTACAATTAAGTTACTCGGGTGCCACTTTCAAGCAGTATTTCCCCATCAATAATCCTAGGATTAACAGGAAGCAGGGCCTGGACTTTGCACTTTTATTTAACAAATTGTTCTTTTCCTAATATATGGATGTTCCATTAATTAACAGGACAACAGTCTCCCGAGCATGGGTGTATCAGTTGATTGCACAGTGTATTATGGTGCGCAAGTATTTATGATTCTGTAATCAAGCCTCACTATGGCAATAAACAATGTTATTGATCACACTACTGTCCAACTAGAACTTCTTCTGAGTGTAATCTCAGAGGCCAGTCTTGCAACCAATTTACCTTTTCATTGAAGAACTGCCCTGAGACAGGGACAAAGAACTTCAATATTTACTATGTAGTCCTGGCCAGTACTTGTGTTCATTCCAACTTCACAAGTTGACAAGGTGTTTTCTTTTAGACAGCTGCCTTTATGGGGCAGTCAGGAGGTTAAGTGGCTATTGCAGAGTGGCAGCACTCTAAATGAACTGCTGCCTTGGTTCAAGGAGAAGGTTGACAACTTTCAAATAATGCTCTTAGAATATGTTACGTTTAATTAACGCATTGTAAATACATGTATGATTGATTGTAATTGTAAAGGTGATTTCAGAAAACCCTGCCCAAATTATCTTGTTGATGAAAACTGTAGAGATTGCATGGGCAATACCCTAGTATGCAAACTTCACCAAACGTTGTGAACACTTCATGCTTCAAAAACAAATATGGAACACTCACCGTAGCCTCGGTTAGTTTCTGCAGCGCATATTCCCAAACAAATTTAACTGGGTTTGGATCTCAAGGCCCAAAAATTCCACACAAATATGTTACATGTACACAGATCTGATGTGTCTCCTTAAATTAAATCACCACGATCTCACTTCCAAAATTCACACCGTCAAGAGTTATAAAGTGACACAGGCAGAAGACGAGATCAAACGATCGAAATTGACACTTCGTGTCTCATTTGCGCGATTTGTGCTCCCTATCTGGCGCATGCGCAGTCGTTTTTCAGCTCTGTCGCGCATGCATATCACCACAAGCCAGCACAGTCGCACAGAAAGCTCTGGCAGGTTCCAATCAATCTCGTTCCCAGAGTCTTCGTTCCCCTTGACCAGCGGGTCGGGTTACGAGAGACTCTGGGATAATCCGTTTGGATAAAGTTTTTGATTGGATGAAAGTCTGAGCATGAGCAATCGATTTCGGTCACGAGGCGATTGCGAGGGGTTTCACAGAGCACCGTATGATTGTTATTAGTGAGCTTAAGCACGCGCGTTTTTGAGACGCGGACGGCAACCGGAAGTGAGCTGTTTTCTCTTTTAACTTGTCTTTACACAACCACATTTACATTGCCAAGTATCTTTTCTCCATTAGCGATGATTAGTGTAAAAATTTGGGAGAAACCACTGTCCTGGAACGCGAAATGTTCTTTTCCGGTTGCCGTCCGCGTCTCAAAAACGCGCGTGCTTAAGCCCCCTAATGATTGTTTGGATTGGTTGACCGTTCGTTGATTAGTTTGGAGCCAATGCAAAGAGTGAGAACGTATTAAATCTAATGGAATGGAATCGTCTCTCACTGAGTAATTGTCTTTAAAATGTAGTCATACCGAGTCTTCAAATTGCTGTATATATTATATTATATGAATCCATAAGAACTTCGCTTCTCGTATAGTTACTTATGTACATATGTGAGCGTCCTGGAAAGGTGCGAGAACCTTTAGCAGGGTTAGGGTTTACTGATGAGTTACTGATGCAAAGGGAACTCGTTTGGCTTGTGACAGTGCTGTTGAACGCCTTGAAAATATCGTGGAAGGCCCGTCTCTCTGGCATGCAAAGCAATTCGTAATTTCGGTAGGTTGAAAATTTTACTCGCGTTTCATTTGGGTTCATTACACTGCACTGTTCTCAACCTCCATTGGGAGAAGAGGCCAGATCAGATATAGAGAATCAAATCATTGAAATGAGATGTACATCTCACATCCAATGGAACTTGTCTTACAATTTAGGTACTTAGAAAAACTGGAAACTTCAGTTGTTGACTTTGTTATGCAAATAGCTTAACGTTTATGATGAGAGAGTTGAAGAGAAAAGTACCATTTCAAAACTTGTATGGTGCTGGCCACCCTACAGAAAGCCTTTGGCAGTGAGGAAGGGATTACTGAACATTCTCAAGGTAATATACAATGTATATATAATATTGTTACATCCAATCTGTCAAGTTTGATGGTTCAAAATAAGTACTGACCTCTGCTCATCTGCAAAAATGGAATATAAAGTGCATTAAGGGTGACTAGTCTTAACCTCATGAAGAAGTTTTGGCTTTTGCAGTTTTTATTTTG
>OX421452.1:9777234-9782234 GCA_949126865.1 Montipora capitata | reverse complement strand
TTTAATAAAGCAGTTCCTAGAATTATAGATATAGAATTCAATCAAGAAAGAAATAATTACTGGAAAGGTATTTTATTATTGTATATAGTTATTGTACCCTAAGGACTTTATTATTGTAATTTTAAAGATTATTGTATGTTTTTAATTAGGATAGTGTCCCCAATTAGTAGGCCTCTTTTACAGGCTAGCTAGAAGATTATTGTTATTATTATTATCATCATCATCATCATCATCATCATTATTATTATTATAGCCTTTCTTATGTTTATAATACTCTCTTTAGGATCTGAAGAACTTTTCTTGGGAAAAGATTCTTTTGGAGTTACAGCAGCGAGCACCAGATGTTTTAGATTTCCTGGTGACAGTTGTCTCACCTCAAGTGACAAAAAATGCAGAGAAGAAAGTTCCATCTATTTGTCAAGTGTATGGAATTCTTATGAACTGCAGATGGCAGGAGCTCAGTCTAATCCAAAAAATTAACACCTTAGTTCTTGGTGTTGGACATGCAACTGCAAGGGTAACATGTTGAACCTAAAATAATGATCAAGTATTATACAAAACATTAATAGCTTTCCTCACAATGTGTTCATTTTTTAAGTACATACTCGTTACATAACCAATATTTCAGCTTCATCTTACAAGTCTTCATAGGGTGAGAAGAGTATGGTGTTGTGACTGGGTAACTGACATGTCACCGGAAAAAACAAACAACAGTATTTTGTTTCACCCTACAGACTCTCCAACGTTTGAGCAGAGCTGGTTTAACACAAACCAGAGATAGTTATCGCATAATGACTGATGACATTGGTGCTGACATGGTGAATGGTGTACAGAATCAGATATCTGCTGGACGCCAATTGCGTGTTTGCTATGACAACATTGACTTCAGGATATTAGTGAACATTATTTTGAAGAACCACCAGAATTCGGACAATCACTGGATCGCGCAGTACATAACATTTGACAGGGTACCATCTGATGGGCTTGACAACAGGAAGTCTCTAGTGCCTGACCCCAGAGAATTTGACAACATTAACTACCTATTGGGAAAAGACGAGTTGGATGTCCTTCGTCAAAATTTTATAGTCCTCGTTGCTCGCGTGTTGATAGAATTTTTTGAGTTCATGAAGCCATTGGCAAATGCTGTGCCTAACCATATTCCTCACCGGTGAGCTACGTTTAGTCCACTAATTTCCTTTTTCTTCAACTAGAGGTTACCATTCACTATGTGGATAGTAATTTGTAATGCAAATGTATATGTTACTGGTTAAATTTGATCTCAGTTCTAAATGATTTTACCAAGGTTGATTTGTAATTTCTTTTTTCAACCTAGATTAAATCATTTTGACCTGAGATGAAATGGAAGTACATGCTCTTCATTAAATTATTAAATGTAAAGCATCTGGTGTCAACCTGTGTTAATTGATTCTAGCTTGATTTCTTTAGGGAGACAGGATACAACAACCACTTTATAAAGTGATTATTATATGTGATCAAGACATAATTTATATTTGAACCACGAAATGAAACATCACAAATTTTGTAAATCATCACAGGTATGGACTCTATGCAGTAATTCATAGGACTCTATGGAGTGTTCATGCTTGAATACTATGGACTCTATGCAATGTTCATGCTTGAACACCCATGACCCCTGCAATACATGATGGCAAATAAAAATACAGTATGAACAGTACCTGTAAGTAGACCCAGTTGTGGCAACAACAATAACACGATTGAGGGCAATATTTTTTCTTTTAGGTATTCAGGGTATATGAAGGAGGGGTCAACCATTGTGGGGCTGCCAGTTGTTCCTTTCAACCAGGCAAAGTTGGCTGATGTCTGTCAGTATCTTGATTATTTACAGGATTTCCTTAATTCTGTGACACAAGAGGTGCCTCATAACAAATTTTTCATAATGTTATCACAATCCTAGCAAAAGTTTGTAGCAAAACTGCCCTGGATGACATTAAGTGGCACTTATGACATGACCAATATCAATTTATTATCACTTTACGTTTACTATTTATAGGGGGTAAGAGACCCTTCAAATTTATCATAATCAGGTCACACTCCCTGAAGTGACTTTGTAAAACTGAAAATGTTAGCCTTCTTATCTTAACTAGAAGAATTTCGATGACATTATAATTCATGTCCAAGTGAGGTGTTTAGATTTCCTGATCTGGTTTACGCAAATTATTTGTTTTCAAACATCAGAGGATGTTGAGGCGAAAATATGAACTTTTTCTTGGAACCTTTGTTTCTGAAATGTGATACACAATGAAAAGAAATGGAAGTATTTCCATAACTTATTACCAATACTTTTACTCTTTTAAAAAAAGCTACCATGGTCATGGTCATACCAGAAATCAAGAATATTCTAAAATTGGCTCCTTGCACTTATGATTTATTATTTGAACTAATCTATTACATCTATATATTTACATACATTTTGTTTTAAGGGAGAACAAACAAAGTTAAAAGTACCCCTCTTTGGAGATTTGCTGGGAAGGGAGCATGTTACAGGAGCAAAGAGGGTGCACATGGGGTGTGATGAACCTATGGATTGTTATGAGAACATTACTGAGGCTCCAGGACTGCACTGATGAGGCCCAGAAGGCCGAAACAGTACTGTCTGCAGTTATATATAGCTCTTTGGCATTACAAAGCTTTTGCTTTCATGTCCAAATTGAGCACTCTACTAGGATGAGTCATTGCCGCTAGCAATTGCGCATGCTCACTAGCTCGCTAGTTTGAGCACTCTGGCATGGCTTAGATGTACCGCATGTGTGGGGCATTTGGGGTGGCTTTATATGCTTAACCTCCATCCTAGACATCAGCTCTGCACTGATGAGGCCCAGAAGGCCGAAACAGTACTGTCTGCAGTTATATATATATATATATATATATATATATATATATATATATATATATATATATATATATATATATATATATATATATATATATATATATTTATATTTATATAATCCAGAAGATAAGCGTGGCTCAACAGATTTGATTTGGTATTACACTACTAACAGTCTAGTTTTGTACTGTACAATACGTATTCATCTTTATTCTCTTTTCAGTTTGTGTGGGAGGAACTATACAAGGCAACACCATCTTGTGGCCGAGAAGTTGGGACGTTGTATCACCTACGACAGAGTTTCAAACTTGTGAATGTGCCATCAGATGTCACAAAAAATTATGCAAGCTGTGAGTCATTAATGCTTTCTGCCACCAAGTCCTATTTGAGTTCTGCATTCCTCACATGGTCTAAATTAAATAGCACAACTGAAACACCCACCTATGTCACAAAAATGCTGAAAAAAGATGCATCCATTGAAGAACAGTGGCAGTTCCTCCAGGTCTACCTTGGCAAATTTGTTGACGAGTTTGTGTTAACAGAATTTGACATCGAAAAAAAGTGGGAAGAAGACAATGAGAGACAAAGAAAGGAGAAAGAACAGGGGCACAACAGGCAAACAATGACTCCAGCTAACACTGGCAATTTATTCCCCCCAGGTAAGAAAGTTTGACTATATGGTTGTTATACCAGAAATAAATTTTTAACTTGATCTGTCTAAAGTAGTTTTTCGTGGAAGAAAATAATAATATTGTCATTAGTCTAAAGCAGCTCATAATTTACCTGAACTTACTGAGTGATGGCAACTATTTCATTTATCAGAGAATATGACATGTTTTTAATGTCTTTATTACAGGTCAGGTTGTGGTGCTTTTGGAAAAGCAAACAACTGAGCACCAGGTGCTTGCAGTTGGAGTGGTTGGACAATTCTCAAGTGCTGAACCAGCTATGTCATCCTCACCACAGTTGCTTCCTGTCAATATATACCACGTGGAAGCTTATGCCACGCATAAACTGTCATGTGGGCAACAAATTCTGTGGCCAAAGACTTTGATGGCAAGCTTCAATCCACCCACAACTGCCCAAGCAAGTGTTCCATGACAGGAAACACCATCTGGGCCTGAACTGCAAAGCAGTATTTCTGGTATTCCTTACAGTGAAAGAGAGGATCGGCTGCTCAATTATGGCTTACAGGTAATCCAGTTAGGTGTGTTCTTGATGCAGTTGAATGACACAGAGGCTGAGGGTGATGGAGAACGAAGCTTAATTAACTCGAAACTACTTATGCTGTACTACCGATGCAGGTCAAGAGGTATGAAGTATGCTTTTGAGGCAATGAGGTTTATTACCTGTACCAAGGCTCTACTAACAGAAAAAATGGCTCATCGTGTACTTCATGGTCAATTTGTTAACCCCAGAGGAGGGGCTGGCAAAAACTATGCCAACGACCTCAAGATGGAGCACTTAATCCGTGACAACAAAGTCATTCTGAAAGATTTAGGGGTAAATAAAACCCTCAAAGCTGTGGAGAGGTGTTCAAAGGCATCCTACGGAATGAAAGAGTTTTCCAATGCATATGACAGGGAATGCAATATTCCACCAGAAACTACAAAGCACACACATGCTTGTACAACAGATGATGTGAGGGATATGCTTGCTGTTATTCATGAAAATGTGCCATTCAAGCACCAACCAGGTAGAATGCTAAACTCCTTCCCTGAAATTACGAAGACACCACTGGATAAGCTAAATGTATCCCTTTTGCACTCTTGGCTTACACGCCACAAACGGAAACTATTTGCAGACATGAATTGTCTAGATGATGACGATGCAGATGAAGAGGATAGCGATTCATCCATGGAAAGTGACGATTTGACTGATGACCTTTAGTTTAACCTCTTTGAAACAAAAAACTACACAGCTAATACGATTCTCAGTTCAGTATGACACTAGGGAAGTTGTGTTAGGTGTTTGAGTTCCCATGTTGTCAAGGACAACTTGCTTTGTTTGCAAGGGTAACTTTTCAGGTTTTGATGTAATTTAACTGTTTATGGTCACCAGTTTGATTTAACCATTACCATTTGTAGATTTGTAACCGGAGATAAGACTTTTACTTTTATATGTAGATTTT
>OX421452.1:9759734-9762234 GCA_949126865.1 Montipora capitata | reverse complement strand
TTGGCAAATCATAGAGCCGTACGTGAGTACAGAAGAAAAATCTCATCTCAGCGTAATTTTTGACCATATTTGGGTGTAAGTAATACTCCATATTTGGGTAGTGACGTCACGTTTTTACACGTGTCGCTTCCACCGTGTGGTTTGTGTGTTGTTTCAGCGGACGATTCAGCTAGTGAGATTGGAGGCGCTTGTAGTTGCCTTATGTGTTTGTAAATTGAATTGTAAGCAGCGGCTGATCAAGGAATAGGGTTATACCTACAAATTTCGGACAGAACGAGCGTGTTCGCTTGTCGATTTCGAACCAGCGTGTTCGCTTGCGAACCAGCGTGTTCAATTGTCAATTTCAAAACCAGCGTGTTCGCTTGTCAATTTTATACCAGTGCTTTCTTTCGTCGATTGGCACGTTTTTAAAGACTTCAGATCAAAGAATTGAACAAATTACTATAACACATCTTCTTATAGCACAAAGAATTGTTCTTGAACGCCAGCGTTGCGTAATTAAAATCACTCACAACTTGGACAAAGCGGGGGTAGACAATATTTCTTGATTACTGCGTTCAATACATTATTTATCCGGTTAATCGCCGTTACAAGCCGACAACTAAATGTTCTTTAGCTTAGCAACATTGCTTTTCAGGGTTCATTCAATGTGAAATCCAGTGCTGCTATTATTATTGTTATTATAATTTTCCTTCATCACCACGTGCGTTCTCTGGACAAAGAGTATAATGTTTTGACGTTAATATTTGGACTCAGACAGAGCACTCTCAAAGTGTGTAAATAAAGTGTAATGTAATATCCAAGGGTTCAGTCAAAAACCTTCATACGTTTGTTGTATTTATCTTTTTTTGATTGAATCAAAAAAATGAAACGAAATTAAATAAAATTCATGTGCACATTTATTCAAACAATATTCAAAGAACCAGTAAACCTATGGTAACACTTCAACATCACAAGATATTGCTTCGAACTTAAGTAATACTACCTCAACATTCCACATTTCAAAAACGTGGTAAAAATTATGCCTTCAAGACTGAGACTCTTATCAGAGTCACTTCGCACTCTTCCTTTCCTACTTTCATTTATAGTAAAATAATTTCACCTGTGTGCCAAACTTTCACACACAACCCTAATAAAACAATTTTGCCACGTTGGCACTTGCCGCAAGGCACAACTAGTATTAATGTTCTGTTAAAGACTTGCCTGTACGTAGAGTAGCCGAAATTTGTCATATTGATCAAGGAGGTGTATATAGAATAGCAAAAGAACCGTTTGTTTTCTCAAAAAATTGTAAGGAAAGTGTTCAGAGTGGCCCAAGCCCCAAATTGAGAAGCCGGCAGACAAGACTGCTTCTGAGAACGGTAGTCCGTCTATGAGAAAGAGAAGGGATTTTACTTCACTTGTAAGCGGCTCATGGAAGAGGCAGGAATCTCACAAAGGAAGTGTCCGTAATTATAAGAGCAGTATCCCTTCACCACAACGAGTCACCAAAATTGAATGGGTCTAAAATGGTAAAACCGTAATTCGTACTAAAAATGCAGCGGTGTAAATGGTGAGCTAATAAACCGGGACACTGAAAAAACGCAGACTGCAGACTGTGCAGACCGTCTGTAAAATGAAAATTCTGTTAGCCTGAATTGGGCCTAAATGACATTCTGTTAGCCTAATTAGGCCTTAATAACATTCAGGTTAGCCTGTTTACGGTTAGCTCTAAATAATAGTGAGGGTAACGCCATATTTTACCCCTGGTCTGCAGTCTGCGTTTTGGCGTGACCGTAATAAACCAGAGTTATATACGTTTTACGCTTTACCTGCCTAGTGGGACCTGTTTTCAAGTAGCTTTTTACCGATTTGTGCATGGTGACGTTCTCAATTTCTTATAAAATTGTTTAAGGATAATTTAACTAATGACTACCAGTGACTGGGTATATATATGTAAATGAAAATTTTGCAGTTATATTTATCTACAGATAGTTAATAAAAGTTCGCCAAAAAGTTTATCAGTACACTTTTATTATATACCGAAGATTTCGCAGTAATTTAAATCTCATTAACTGCGAAAGATTTTCCCCCACAAATATTGGAGCCACAAATTTCGCAGTTATCAACATGTCATTAACGGCGAAAGATTTCCCACTGAATGTATGTTGGAATCACAAATTTTGCAGTTATTGAAATGTCAGTAGCGGCGAAACGTTTCCCCCTAAATATATATTAGAACCACAGATTTCGTAGTAAATGAAATGTCACTAACGGCGAAAGTTTCCCTCTAAAGATGTATTGGAACCACAAAATTCGCAGTTATTGAAATGCCATTAACGGCGAAACGTTTCCCTCTCTCTATATTATTACGGGACAGATTTTGTAGACACAGCTGCAGCGTTTTAACTTTTTTATGCTGGCATGGAACTTCAGCACTCTGCCGTTTCCGGCAGCTAACTCTCTCTCGGGGATTTAAACTACCAAAACTGGCGTTTTCATACGCTCTTGCGGAGCTATG
>OX421452.1:9752234-9757234 GCA_949126865.1 Montipora capitata | reverse complement strand
CTTACTAACTGTAGTTAACCTGGATATTGAAGCTAATACATGTTATTAAACATAGAAAACAAGTTCCCAGAAACGAATGTTGGTTTTTGTTTGTAAGATTAACGTTCAGTTTAGCAGCTCTGAAAAAAGAAAAAAAAAAAGAGTATACCTTGCAATGAAGTGCCATAAGCATATACGATTCTACGTCATAGACCAATTTCATTTTTATGATTACGTTTTTTGGTTCGGGTTGTCTAAAAAAGTCGTTAGCAGCTGTTTTATATGTTTTTGTAGTCGATTTAGATTGCTAGCCAGTGCATAGGCGATTACAGTTAAATACCTGTAAATAAAACTTCTATAAATGCGAATATTACTCGATATGGGATATTGTGATCTAATGAAAGGCCTGCACTGCTGCGAGATATTCCCTCGATTCATTGTTATTGGCTACTTCGCTATTAATGAAATTTCAATAACTGCGAAATATTCTCTCTATTCTATTATTGCGAGTGTCTACTTTGCTGTTAATGAAATTTCATTAACGGCAAAATATCTTCGCTAATCTATTATTGTGATTGGGTACTTCGCCGTTAATGAAATTGAAATAAATGCAAAATATTCTCTCTATTCTATTATTACGATTGTACTATTGTCTGTAGGTATGACGTAAGAGAAACAGAGCAAGCAAGAATTAGCTGCGTGCTTATAGCCAATCAAAATCGAGCTTGTGACACCAATGTATAATAATGAAATTTCACTGACAGCGAAATATCTTCGCTAATCTATTATTGTGATTGGCTACTTCGCCGTTAATGAAATTTCATTAACTGCGAAATATCTTCGCTAATCTATTATTGTGATTGACTACTTCGGCGTTAATGACATTTGAATAACTGCGAATTGTTCTCTCTATTCTATTATGTTGATTGTCTTCTTCGGCATAAATAAAATTGCAATAACTGCCAAGTATTTCCTGCATTCTATTATGTTTATTGGCTACTTCCTGGTTAAGGAAATTTAAATAATTGCGAAATATTCTCTCTATTCTATTATTGTGATTGGCTACTTCGCCGTTAACGAAATTTCGATAACTGCGAAATATTCCCTCTGTTCTATTATTACGATTGTCTACTTCGCCGCTAATGAAATTTCATTTACTGTGAAATATCTTCGCTAATCTATTATTGTGATTGGCTACTTCGCCGTTAATGAAATCGAAATAAATGCAAAATATTCTCTCTATTCTATTATTACGAGTGTCTACTTTGCTGTTAATGAAATTTCATTAACGGCAAAATATCTTCTCTAATCTATTATTGTGATTGGCTACTTCACCGTTAGACATTTGATGAATAACTGGGAATTGTTCTCTATTATGTTGATTGTCTTCTTCGCCGTTAAAAAAATTGCAATAACAGCGAAATGTTCCCTTTATTCTATGATTGTTATTGGCTACTTCACCGTTAATGAAATTTTAATAACTGCGAAGCCGTTTCTTTCGTTCTATTATGTTTATTGGCTACTTCCCGGTTAATGAAATTTTAATAACTGCGAAGCCGTTTCTTTCGTTCTATTATGTTTATTGGCTACTTCCCGGTTAATGAAATTTCAATAACTGCGACACATTTTCCCTCTGTATGTTGTTATTGAGTTACTACTTCGCCGTTAATGACATTTGAATAACTGCGAAAAGTTCTTTCTGTATTATATATTGAGAGCCTTTGCTGCGAAATTTTATTGTCATCTATAGAGTAGAATAACTGCAAATTTTTCATTTGTCAAAGTACCGGTACACCAGTGGTTGCTTGTCAGTCGACTTGAGCTGGTTCAAGAAAGCGCTACAATAAACAAGACGAGACTACGGTAATGTCTAAAAACGAAAACACTTCCTCGTGGTTTTCAATGGCTTGTCAGTATGGACGTTTAATTGCTAAAGTGGTGACAACATAAGAATGCTTGAAAAAGTACACGGAGTTTTCCCAATAAGTTTTGTTGCCGCACAATATTCAATGATTTACGCAGCAGAAACTTCACATCTTCGTCTTCAAAATACAGATCATCATCACCAGACATTTTTACCATCCAGCTCACGGAGTAACTAAGTACCAATGTTTGCCTTTAAAGGAAGTTAACAAAGCCAAGACATACTGTACACAGATATCACGGAAGACTTGAATTTCTACCCATGGAGTTTCAACATATTTATTGCATGAAGTCTCTACATTCCACTACAAGGGGTTTTTGGTTCCAAACATAAATGTTTTTCTCGGCTCCTGATTTTAATTTCTTTATTCGTGGTCCAAGAACTTCGTAAATGTTTCACCTTCTATTGAGGGATGACTCAAGGCAAGGCAAGGCATTCAAAATAAAACCGATAAGATCACCCGTTTGATAAACGTATGCCAGCAACAACATCTTCCAGGTAGCCAACAACTGAGGGCGTATGGAAAAGTTGGAACGGAACGAAACGAAACGAAACGGAACGGAACGGAACGGAATCCGGAAAAAACAGAAACTCAAAATCTCTTCAGTTACAATAGTCCACTAAGAAAAAAAGTGAGAAAAAACACTGTAGTTTTCCATATAACCGTGAAATGTGATTAGGAGTGAACAATTACTGATCAAATATAGTCCTGGGAAAACCATGTGTGCTCATTGGGATAAAAAAGGGTGTAATTTTCTGTAACTGTAATCTTTCATCTTTGAATCTGCACCTTTTTTGGTTCAGTTCTAAAGTGTACAAAAATATATGTCTCTTTAATCTGGTGGTATTTATAAATAAAAATTTCTGAAAAAAATCCTTAAAGGGGCTAGGTCACGCAAATTTAGGCAATTTCAGCACTGATCGGAATGGTCATAGAATTAACTAAAATATCAAAATAACTGTTCAAAACTATAGAAGAACTCTAACAAAACACAGGGAAGCCAAGAAGGGACATGGATGGACAAAACTGGAGAGGATTGAAATGGATTGAATTTGGGTAAATTTGAAAAACGTCGGCCCACCTTTTTTCAAATTTATATCAGTCTATATCAAAATGTCATTTACAAAGCTGGAAAATCATTCTCAGTTGTTATGTGGCCGTGATTTTGCAAATGAAAGACTCTTGCTCTGCCAATTTGACGTTTAGAGCTCATTAATAACAAAATTAAACAAAATTACCTAAAATAGCGTGACCTAGCCCCTTTAATGGCTGAGTGGAGACGATGACATCCACTCGATTAAGGGCATATATAGAAAACACAAGAAAACAGCTCAATATTATACTGATTCCTTTGGGTAAGCGAAGCGCACTCTTCTCCAGCGTCCAAACATGTGATCAAAACATTGATGGTGTCATTGCCCCTTAAGTATACTGAACATTAGCTACTCCAGAGCGATCTGTTATTCGATGACCCCAGAATTGGAACAAAACGTCTTCAGTTCACTTTACTGTCTTCCCACTCGCATGTGTTCAAAGAAGGAGCAAGGAATCACAGCATTTTGCATAGAAACGAACAAAGACAATAAAATCTTTATTTCGCATTTATGCGCTAAGCAGATTCCCATGTTATTAAAAATAAAGATAAATATACTTGCCTGTAACTCTGTGCCAACTTTGTAGTTCTTTTCACTAAAAATATATTTAGAGAATATTTTGACCAATCTGAGGAGCACAAAAGCCTAGTCAAAATCAAATTAACTGAACACATTGGATCAATGCAAAAAGAAGAGCAATATGGTATTCTGTGACAGATAAGTCAGTGTTCAGTTACAGTTTGCAATTGCCCCTTACATTATGACATAAAACTGTGAAAAAAACTGCCAAAGCTAGGAGAGCATTATGTGTGTAATGTTCCAGTGGCTTATTCTTGGAGCTATCAAAGAGACATCTGATGCACAGAGTTTGTAGTTGAACTTCTACATTAAAGTCAGTGGGAAAGCAACACCTCTCTTCATGCAGCCTGTTTCCTAAAAACAAATATTGAAATAAGGAAGGATGTCCAAAAGATGGCACTCATGGGACCCCAAGCTGGGTGGAGAGTTTCGCGCGCTCCACTTGGTGCTTGTTCCACACTCGCGTTTCCCGAGACCCACATAGCCGTGATGATCAACCAATCCCAGGTCATGACCAATACAATCTAACGGGTCATTGCACACAGGTACAGTTGTCAACTTTGTTGAATACAGGCTGATTACAGTTCAGCAGCTTACTGTATCGTGACTGTCAGGATGTTCCGGGAACCATAACCGGGTTGCTGTCTGAGAGTTCATGGCTGGTGTCAGAGGACCGTCTGTGTTCAAGCTGGGGTCACTTAGATCTAGTTTCATTTGCAATGCTACTAAACAATATTAAAATGCCTGCTAACATACAATGGTCTTGAAATTCCCAAGCCAAGGAGGTGTTGCTTTGCAGTAGAGTGTAAAAAAGGAGTGTCATTCCATGATGTCAGATACTTGTAATTTTTCTGATTAAAAAGCACCGGGCTAATGTTGACCATATGGGAAGCAAACCCAGCACATTGGTGCGAGGCAAGAGTTTCACAAACTCTGCCATCCCTGCAAATTTGTTGAAAGATGGGTTTGGTTTTAAAAACAACAAAATTTGAGCATTTTACCAGTTTGCTGTGATATTACAAGAGACTGCTACTAGCGACACAGTGTCAATGTGCATGGACTTTGCTAATGATCAGCCTGGTGATAACTGCATCTGTTGTTGAAACCACCCAGCAAAAATGGACAATTATACCGTACATTATCCGATCATCACAGATTAATCTTGGAATGTACCACAGACTCATGCAGGCATCACAAATCACAGCAACGTTTATCTGCAAAACATGCAAAGTGTGTGTACAACAATATCTGAATCAATTATAGAAAGAAATACTCTTTGAGCCAGTCAACAGCTCTCCCCACTGTAGTGTATAATAAATGTATACCTTATTGCTTTGTAGTTAAAACCCCTTTCATTCTTAAAACAGATAACAGTTTTGCAAGCATGTTACTTTATAGAGAGTTCTGTAATATCGGAACTTGC
>OX421452.1:9742234-9744734 GCA_949126865.1 Montipora capitata | reverse complement strand
AAACAACAAAATTTGAGCATTTTACCAGTTTGCTGTGATATTACAAGCGACTGCTACTAGCGACACAGTGTCAATGTGCATGGACTTTGCTAATGATCAGCCTGGTGATAACTGCATCTGTTGTTGAAACCACCCTGCCTCATGGACCGGTCCACGGACTACCCCCACGGACCCCCAATACGGACCACCAAAGGATTCTCTGCAGTTAGTCGGAGGCAGTCGGAGGCAGTGTGGCCCAGTGGTTAGGGCGCTTGCCTTGAGATCCGGAGATCCCGGGTTCAAGACCCGCTCTGACCACTCGTTGAATTTGATCCTGGTAGTCCCTGGTTCAACTTCCCAGCCGCACTTGTAAATAGCCAACTGGTTTGCCTCCAGCCAGTTGGGATTCTTAACAGTTGTTGTTGTTCTGTTCTGTCGTTTCGTTGTGTTTCATTGGCCCTGAAAAGCCCCTATGGGGAGCGGTCAATTAAGTATGTATTGTATTGTATTGTTAGAAAATGGCGGGCGATGTGTTGATGCCGTCAAAGCCATGGAGAAAAGTCGGCCGATTTCATTCATTTGCTCGGGATTATTCCCTGAATCTGCGCATTTTAATACCGTAATGCGTCGTAGAAAGGAGACTGTTTGGGCAGCAAATTTTATACCCCGCTTCGCACCAATTCACAAAAATTTGTCGTGGACCGAGCACGCTTGTGCGGCGGGCTCCCGAAACGTCTACTCACGCAAAAAAGAAAATGCGACTACTGATAGTCGGTGAGTAGATTTCAAAGCAACATAAAGTTAATCATTGTAAGCTCGAATTACTCATGTACTAGCACAATTCTTGGATTACAATAATTTACAGTCCAATGCAAATTTAAATTAATTGTTTTCTTGGGCCTCGGAAATCAGAATTATGGCTTGTGCCGCGGGCTCTCCAAACGTCAACTCTTTAAGCATGAGCTGCTATTTTTTTGTGATAGGGAACTTTGTGGAAAAAAACAAAATTATGGCTATCATGAGGCTCCTGTCAGGCTTCAGAGCAGCTGCTCGGATTTCAATGCGAAGGTGTTAAAGTCAAAGCTAAATTCAGGCCAGAATGCAGGACTGTCAGAATTTAGGCTCGAATATCCGCATAAATTTCTCGCTCTATCGGTTAAGCCTGAAAAAATCCAGTTACGCGTGTCTCTGGCTCTGTTCTTGCTATGATAAAGCAATTAAAGTCAAATTCAGGTCTGGACATGACTCGTTCAGGCCTGAAATGTTCGTACGGGTGTGATAACGTGGGAAAGATGTTGACCAACATACAATTTGGAGTAACAATAATATTATTTGCTTTCAACAATTGGGCTGAAATCTGAAACACAGGGTTTTCCAGGTGATCTGGTGTGGTAATTTGGAGGACTGGGAAGAAAAATTTTAAATTTTAAATTTTATATTCAGATACAACAAGGCTGCCTGCACATACCTGCACTGGAATATCAGTTCAAGAGTTAAAATTAGCACAAAAGAAAGATGGTACGAACACAAGCCGCAAACAGTGTCAGAGGGAAATCATATAACAGTTCTATGGGACATGCCCATATCAGACAGATCGTGAGATAAAAGCCAACAGACCAGACATTGTCATCAAAAACCAAAAAGAAAAAAAGTTGCTTACTCATCGACATGTCCATCCTGATTGACAAGAACACCTCAGTAAAAGTAACAGAAAAACTATCTACTGTAGTTACATGTACGAAGACCTTGAAATTGAGATCGAATGTATTTGGGGAATGAAAACCACAACAGTGCCAATGGTGAATTAGGAGCCCTGGGACATATAAAGAAAGGGATGGAGAAATATATCCAAACGATTCCAGGGAACATCGAAATCAGAGACCTGCAGAAGATTGCACTGCTTGGAACATCTTACATCCTAAGAAACTGCCAACTGATTGGCTGATCACTTGATTGAGCATAGGAAGTTCGTGCTTGAGGTCACGGAATCAAAAATTCCAGCCAGACCAACATTCAGGGTCTTCAAATACAGTAACTGAGGAGAAAGTGCTGCCTTTGTGATCACATCTGCAAATGGTTAGACTTTGTAGTCTTCTCGGATGAGGACAATAAACCATAGGCCCCATCTCACAACCTTTCAATGTTCATAAAAAAGTGGGACGTAAAAGAACCCACCCACTTGTCGCAAAGAGTAGGGCATGGAGTCCTGGTGTTGTAGTCAGGCATCATTTCCTTCATTCTTGGGTTGGGCGAGATTGCTAATGGACTGATAGAGGCTGCCAGCGGCGCCTGTATGTGCTGAGGTCCGGTCTCAGCCATAGATTGATAACTTGTAAAGCACACTTCAATATGCATTTGAGAAATGCACTATATAAATCCATAACCATCTCATCATTTTCATTTCATCCATCAAATAGACTTCTAATGCATCGTAACCCTAGCCCCAAGGATTGGGCCTGATTAATAATGCTCTATCATGGTTTCAGATAAAAGGAAATTAATAATATAATAATATGGGTGA
>OX421452.1:9724734-9727234 GCA_949126865.1 Montipora capitata | reverse complement strand
CTGTTCTGCACCGTTTTTTGTTGTTACCCTCTGCTTTCCGTAGAAGATAATCACTGCTGATTACTATTACTAGTTCTTGACAACATTAAAAGCCGAATAGGAAAGTCTTTTGACAACAAATGGAGAAGTCAGAAATTGATGAAACTGAAACTGATGAGGTAATCGTCCGCATGATATAGACCTGAAAACTGAACTGGTAAAAAGGTATTTACACCATGAGCGAAGTTCTCCATTCCAAGAGCCAAAACCTGAGCCCTAGACAGGGGTTTCCTCCACTCCTCTATCGGAATATGGAACTGACAACCTCCCAGAAATTACTGTTGCAGAAACAACTGATAACCATGTTCTGGTCTTCAATAGACGTGTCCACAAGAATCTGCTCGTCTCTGTGTAAGGTTTTTTGATTGCGTTTATCCAATGATTGGCCCATCACAGTCCTCCTTCCTTCGTTATTAGAATGTGTCTCTGTTCAGCTGTCGTTCATATGTTCCATTTACAAAAAAAAGTCACCTTCACAGTCAAGTGATCTGTTTTCTGTCGTCGGATTGAAATTAAAGTAGTCTGGTTATTGACCTGATTGGTCAATCCAGCCCCACTTTTCCATGCTTCCCTCTTTGTTTCGGGCGAATTCAACATCATCCAATCACAGACTTTGTTTAAATCATTGAAGACAGAATCCGTTTTCCAACGATCTGAGGTGTTCCTTCCCGGTGCAATTCACTGATCTTCTGATTTATCCGCACAATAGTCTAAAATTTCTACAAAAAAAAATTTTAATAATCATCCCAAATTCACCGGCAAGCAAAGTTCATTTAAATAGTTGAGACAAAAAAGAAAGGTTCGACGGGAAAGACAACACAAAGTTTACGAAAGTTGGGCGGTTTCCAGTTCGCTGAAACTCTTTGAAGAAAACAATACATACATCTTATTCGATGGTTTAACATATAATACGCGCGGATATTTTGCGAGTTGCGTAGTATTATAAATACCAGCAATGAGCAAAATGTCCGCGAGTATTATATGTTAAACCATCGAATAAGAGATTTAGTATTCCACTATACAAAAAGGTGTTATTTTGCTTCAATTTTATTTGGTAAGAGTGTTTCTAAAAAAATGCATCATCTGTCCTTCAGGGCGCTTGCGAACGATGTAAACGGCACAGAAAGCCAGCCAAATGTCCTTTATTTGATTGTATAAACGAAATGACGAGAGACAAGCGATGACAAGCTAAATTCTCGGGCTTTGTATCGTGTTGAAAACAATTTCGTTCATCGAAAACTCCAGTTCCGTCCGTATTTGCTCTGTTCTGCAGTGTAATACCGTCTCATATTTTGCGCGTTCTCTTGACCAAATATGGTAAAATGATGTAATAGTGGAATAATAAATACATCTAATTCGATGGTTTGACTTATAATACGCGCGGATATTTTGCGAGTTGCGTAGTATTTTTCCGAGACCCGCAGAGGCAATAAGCAAAATTGTCTCCGAGTATTATATGTTAAACCACAGAATAAGAGATTTACACTAAGCCTGCATACTTTGGATTATTTGCTTGTAAGCGTCAGCAGCTGGTGATTCCGGAACCTCAGACAAAAATGACTTTCCTTCATCACAGCAGCGTCCTATCCGAGGATCGAGGGGTACTTGGCCAAGGAAAGCTACTTCCATCTCGGCCGCCATTTTTACTGCCCCGCCTGTGGTTGGTGGGAAGATCTTTGACTCTTTCTGCGGTGAGAGAAAAAGAAGCGGTTTCTTGCATGATGTGAATGAAAAGAATTCGAATTGTTAATGCTAAAATCAACTACAACTACACCCCTAATTTCATGAGATCTCAAGAAAAATGCACAGCGGTTTTTAATTTAGTCTCGTGAAACCAAATATGTTAATTGCAACGCGACGAACCAATCAGAACCCTAAAGCCAAGATTTAATATGTCGTGGTGTCACTGTCTGCCGACAGTCTCAGATTTTGTCGAGAAACTGTCGAGGGGTGGAGAGACACTGGAGCGAAGAAATTTACAGTACTGGATTACCGAAATAAATGAGAATGCCCTCTGTCTCAGCCAATCAGTATTTAGTAATTTTGCCCTCTGTGTTTGTAAACGCTATTACACCAAGCAGCAGCCTGCCGTTTGCCGTATTAGATAAACTTCCATGCTAATTCTCATGAAGAAGTCCTCCTGTCTCCTGAATTGTCGCCGACCATTGCAGAAATACAGAAGCGTCGGGGATGTCTATGATTTCCTTTTTTCAGCAGTAGCCGGTAAAATTTGACCACCGGTGAAATCCCCGTATCTATGAAAACGTGGCTTTGAGTGCGGGAAAATAGTCTACGCGCACGCAAGCAGCCATTGGTTTTGGTTTTGCTTATCATTACTTGGAACAGCGGCGCAAGAATTTTAAGTAAATCATTGAGCATATACGTTGTAGCAATTTTAATTGTGTACATGAATTTAAGAATTCCACTCGTTTTGCCCGGGGAGGGCAAAGGGGAGTCAGGG
>OX421452.1:9714734-9719734 GCA_949126865.1 Montipora capitata | reverse complement strand
TTTTTGAGGAGAGGGGAAACCGGAATATCCGGAGAAAACCTCTCGGTGCAGAGTAGAGAACCAACAAACTCAACCCACATGACGCCGACTCTGGGAATTGAACCAAGGCCACACTGGTGGGAGATTCGTGCTCTCACCACTGCGACATCCCTGCACTGCAAATTTATTTTCTGAATTAATTTGGAGTGATGGTAAATTAACGATGCACATATGACTACATTTTTGTCAGTTCATTTAATTGTCTCCTCTTCAACATTATTTTATTATTCAAGTCGATTGTCCCCACTTAACATCCACTCAAAACCTCTGTCCCCATTTAACCCATTGATTCCTCAGTAGGAGTGGGACACAGATTTTACCATGTCTAACGGCGGAAGATTTTACTTGTCAATGGGGGCAGTTCAGGTGTCAGTGAGTTAAATGTAAAATCAGGTGCATACCTGCTCTCCTTCAAGCCCCATAACTTTGGGAATTGATGGTCCACAAATGTCAACATCCAACACAGCTATCTGAAAAGCAAAAGCAATGTCCTTAGTTTTCTAACAGTATTAAAAATGAATACAACATGGATGTGTTCGTTAGGTTCCAGTGTTTCAAAAGTCGATTAACGTCAAGCCGTGTTTCAACAACAATACATGTAACTAAAGTTTCAATGTTGCCTGTTAAAAACGCCTTAAGTTTCCACCTAGGAAATTTGAGGCTGAGCAGTTCTGGAAGTAATTTTTTGTAAGACATGTATTCTTTCAAGATGAACATTTCAATATTATGACATTGACAATTTGATGAGATATTAACTCTGACAGTCACTGTGACTCCGACTCCAACTCCAACTCCTACTACTACTAATAATAATAACAGTAATAATAACAGTAATAATAATGATACTATTCATATTAATAATCATCATCATCAGGGTGACCCGAAAACACTGACCCCCAGTCCATGGACCCCTCTACGGACTGGGTCCACGGACTACCCTTATGGACCCCCTATACGGACCACCCTAAAACAACATAGAAATGAAAAATAATACAGTAAATGAAAACTAAAGATTTGACTTACCAGTTGTTGGCATGTCTGGATAGACCACTCGTGTCACTCGTGTCGGCGAAATCTCAACCGTAATGCTCCGCAAATTCAACAGACTAAGGCTCAGGCTCGGGTACAAAGTCTATTAATCACATATTGCCCCTTCCTTCGCTGTGGACCGGAATCCTTCGAAAAAGATTGATAATAAGTAAGTTCTATTTGTATTTTCTTTCTTTCCCTCCGCCATTTTGTTCGGATCATTCTCCCGCGGGTTTGTGAACTCGCCCCAGGCTTCACGATCTCTCTGTCCTGAACAAAATGGTGGAAGAACTTAGATTCGAAGCACTCCGGTCAACAGCGAAGGAAAAGGCAACACCTGAGCCTTAGTCTGATTTGCGAAGCGTAACGGCTGAGATTTCACCGGCAAGAGTGGTCTATCCAGACAACTGGTATAAACAAATTTTCAGTTGTTATTTATTTTTAATTCTGTGTTTTTTGGGGTGGTCTATAGAGGGGTCCGTAGAGATAGTCCGTGGACCGGTCCATAAGGCAGTCCGTGGACCGGTCCGTAAGGCAGTCCATGGACCCGGTCCATAGGGGGTCCATGGACCGGGGGTCAGTGTTTTCGGGTCACCCTCATCATCATCTCAATTTTTTTCACTCTATGTCATAGGACCAACAGCATTTCCAGTGTAGTACTGAAAGTCAAAAAAGGTTCTTGTCAAAACTGATAAGCATTAATATTGAGAAAATACCTTTACCAGTAAACCAGCATTTTAAAAGTTAATCATTTTATTAATTACCTGTTTATTATTGTCAGCTGCAAGGCCATGAGCAAGATGTGCCGTAAATGTGCTTTTACCAACGCCTCCTTTTCCAGACAATACCAAGATCTTGTGCTTAACTGAAGACATCCTTTCTTTAACCTCTGCTACAGCTAACAGAATTTTAAAAATCATTTCCGTCACTTTAATGCCAAAACAAAAAGGTTAATTTGTCCCAGTAGATGACTGAAAACATAATGTTTTCTTTAATTACCGTGTTGAATTAAATGATCTGCAGGAATGTAACGGTCATTAACTGGCACAGCAATAATAATACTTTTTATTGCTGTCAAAGCAACAGACAGCTAATAGCAGGGTTGTCAATAAGATTTGAAGTAGGTGGAGAAATTGTGAAAGTAGACGGCACTGGGGGCCGTAGGCCCCCGCATAGGCGAGTGGTCTGGGGGCCGCCCAGGCCCCCAGCGGGGTACAGGGGCAGAGCCCCGTTGGGGGTCCAGGGGGCGAACCCCCCGGAAGCAAAATGAGTTTGACTTATTGACATTGCCTTTCCTCAGAGTAATTATAACAAGTCTCACTTCCTGAAAAGAACATTATTTCTTCTATGTGGAAAACGAAGACAGTCCAGCCATAATCCAGGCAGATTTGTCTCCAGTCTTTCTCTTCTGTCCATTCAACATGGCGGACAGCAGAATCGATCGCGTTGTTTTTCCGTACGCGTGTTGAGTAAATTATAATAGAACTCGTTTAAAATCACCCAACAAGCAAAGAGGGGACAAAATATCACCAAAAACCACTTTTATTGATGACTACCTTCAGGATATATTGAATGTTTTCCAAAGTAGCTGGCTCCTTAGTGGGGAGTAGCCGCCGGAGTTCGCCAGTTGCCGGCTTCTAATGAAATCCCTGTAATAGTGTCAGGTTTCATACATAACCCTAACATACCCCTACATTGTAACTCCATCCCTAAAATCAGTATTAATTTTACTATGGTAAACTTCCTAATAAAATGGTTACATGTTGGTTCCCCTTTGTATAACTCAGTTCTTTGAAGGTTGTTCTTCATCATTGCTTCCTAGTTTAAAAGAGCTCACTTCCTTTAACACTTGGGGATTATCACCGTCTATTGAGAACCTGGTCTATTTTTAATGAACTCAAGTTTGGGACTTCATCCAATTGCAAAGGCCTGGTAACTGAGCACAAGAATGTGTCGACGCAAAAAATCACGGTTCGAGCAGTTTTCACGCGAACACAAAAGGAAGGGCAGAACTTGGGGATAAATTATGAAACCTGCATGGGATATTAAAGGGTGACAACGAATTACCTGGATCTGGTCCCACTGTTTTACTTGATGCGCAAATGGTTTGGTTCGGACATCCTTGACATGCAGAGCTTTTCCCTGCCTGTTCGCTACCTGTTCCAGGACAGTCTGCAGTTAAAAAAAAAACCACTAAATAAATATATTCATGCAGCGAACGTTTGTAAAGTGATCTCTTTTTCTAAACTCTAATCGTCAAAATATTCTCGTTTTAAAGTAGAATTACGTTCAGGCGCATTCTCCGGCACGTCCGCCATCTTGTTTTTTTTAAGAGCCCACGATGATGGTGCTCGCGCATGGTCATTGCTTCCAACATGAAAAGGAAAATGGCGGAAGAAGGGTCTGGTAAATATTTTTTGTTTATCTCAAAAATTGTTTGTGGGGCAGCAAATTTAAATCTTGATGATAGAATAGTTACTGTCTTAATTTTAGTAATAGATGCCGACGACAAGTTGGAGTCCGATAGAAAGTGCGAGCGCACGGATTCTTCTCAGGACCCGTGTCGGGAGCAATGTTGTCCCAAAAATGATGATGTTGACAACGAGAACGCGGAAATGAACGAGACGTCGAAAGAAGATTTTAGCGTGGAGGAGAAAGAGAAGGACTCAACAGAGGATGAACCCGCGTCGTCTTGCAGAGAGACGGCAAGTTTTAGAGTGGTTTGGAACAAGAAAAATTATGAAGTCACTTTCCCTGTTGACGAAACAGCTGATTGCCTGAAGCAACATATAGAAAATCTGACAGGTTTGCTTTTGTCATGTTTTTGCTTAATTAACTCTAAAATGAAGAAAGATTTCTCCAAAACGCCTCATTAAATTTACTCCAAGTTCCTTGAATTCAAAAACAGCCCCAGTTAGTAGCCTCCTTTGACGGGGATATGGAAATGAATGAAAGAACCCCTTCCCACCCCTCCGACAGAAAAAGGGTGATTTTGGTTTTTCCACTTGTTAAAACACAGTCATTTTCAATGAAAGAGAGTTCGTTGACATCATTGTTTACACTTTTAACATAATTTCTTTTCTCATTTACTTACAAATTTGCTTATAGGGGGCATTGTATTTTAGACCAATCTGCCTAAAAAAAACTTGGTAAATGCAACGATCATCGCAATACAAGTAGCATAGAGAGAGAGGGATTGAGCTTCAATATGCATTTAAGAGGAATTGTTAACACTTTGCAAGCAGGACTGCACACTAACTAATATTTTAATTATCAGAAACAGACACTTTGTAATTAACAAGTAATACGAGAAGTTTTAAATTCGCATCCCGTTACAGTAAACGTAGTCATCTCCATAATTTTGGCTTTGAATTGAGCAAAATATTAGCTGATAAATTATTGGGTGCCAAAACTTAATGGCTTATGAACCAGAGGTTAACCCACTTCAAACATATGTTGGGTTTTATATTGTTTAAATTTTACACGTATTAACATAATTATTATTGGCCTATTAGGAACAACCAAAATGGATGTAGAGCAGCCCTTTTTTCACATAGGTCGTGGGACTAGGTCCTGTTAAAGCCTGATTTTTTCCAGGCTGTCTCTTTGATTTTTGGACTTTAAAAAATGCTTCTAATGTTCATAACTGCAATAATCTAACCTCTTTACTTATTTATATTTTAATTTTTTTTCATTTTTTTTTAGGTTTACCCGTGTCAATGCAGAAGCTTATGTACAAAGGTAATATAGTAATCTGAAAACAGAAACTATGGGGATCCAGGCAGGCACTTTGTTAGTAGCATTTACTTTTCCCTATTGTATCTCTGGTTCAATGACATTGCTAACCCTTGAACCCCTTAACCACTCCCATTGGTGACGAAAACCTATAAAGTCTTCCTCCTAGGAGTCAGTGGGTTTGCTTAATAAAGGGG
>OX421452.1:9662234-9709734 GCA_949126865.1 Montipora capitata | reverse complement strand
GTTCCAGTGGCTGGGATGTATAACAAATATGGTGGAAAGGTCAGATTGACCTTCAAACTTGAGTTAGATCAACTTTGGATTGGAACAAAAGGTAAATGGCAGGACTCATTACAGTGCAACGTGCCTTACCGTGGCCACCCAACAAACGTTCACATTTGAAAATTACGTGTAAATACGTCAACTCAACAACCCATGCAACAATGTTCAACTTACAACTGTGCGAACTTTGCAAGGAGGCGTGACTGTCAATCAAATTCACACATCCTGATTGGCGGACAATTTGTAAAAGAACTTTGTTAGGTGGCCACGGTGCGGTGCGTCGCACTGTAATATCCTTAGTGTTAAAGGAAAGGTCAATACCCACTGATCCTGGATCAAGACATCCTATGTTTATCTTATTGCTTGGTTTCAAAAACTAAATTTTCTTCATTCTTTGCATTATTACAGAACGAACAGAGAAGATACCAATGGGCTCTATAAAAAATGTCATTTCTGAAGCAATTCAGGGACATGAAGAATATCATATGATGGTATGAGGTGCAAAATTTGAGGATGACTGATTATGCATGAAAAGTGTTAATATGGGCTGTTGATTTCAGGCTAGTAATTTTGTCTAAAACAAAAAACAAAAAAAGATCTCCTAGTTCATTTAACATAGACCAAACCAAAGAAAATGGTTTTTAATGTCGACAGTTTCAGTGACTGTCGGACGTCTTTATCATAGCTAAGAAAGCCAAAATTCAGAGTATTTTTCTTTGTTTTGGGCAATGTTCAGTGAACTACTAAATCTTTCTGTCGAATTTGTTAGCCCGGTGAATTTGTCTCCAATCCTAAAATTGTTAAAACATTTCTTTTTTTTGTACTCAAGATTAAAGGAAAGGGAGCACTAATCGGGGACACTGTAAATTGAAATTAACAAGTTAACGCAAATCAAATCAAATTTTGGTTTTTGAGGAGAGGGGAAAACCGAGTACCCAGAGAAAAACCTCTCGGTGCAGAGTAGAGAACCAACAAACTCGACCCACATATGACGCCGACTCTGGGAATCGAACCCGGGCCACATTGGTGGGAGGCAAGTGCTCTCACCACTGCGCCATCGCTGCACCCCCTTCACTGCATCCCCTTCACTGCATCCCCTTCACTGCATCCCCTTCACTGCATCCCCTTCACTGCATCCCCTTCACTGCATCCCCCTTCACTGCATCCCCTTCACTGCACCCCCTTCACTGCATCCCCTTCACTGCATCCCCTTCACTGCATCCCCCTTCACTGCATTCCCCTTCACTGCATCCCCTTCACTGCACCCCCTTCACTGCATCCCCTTCACTGCATTCCCCTTCACTGCATCCCCTTCACTGCACCCCCTTCACTGCATTCCCCTTCACTGCATCCCCTTCACTGCATCCCCTTCACTGCATCCCCTTCACTGCATCCCCTTCACTGCATCCCCCTTCACTGCATCCCCTTCACTGCACCCCCTTCACTGCATCCCCCTTCACTGCATTCCCCTTCACTGCATCCCCTTCACTGCACCCCCTTCACTGCATCCCCCTTCACTGCATTCCCCTTCACTGCATCCCCTTCACTGCACCCCCTTCACTGCATCCCCCTTCACTGCACCCCCTTCACTGCATCCCCTTGACTGCATCCCCCTTGACTGCATCCCCTTGACTGCATCCCCTTGACTGCATCCCCCTTGACTGCATCCCCCTTGACTGCACCCCCTTCACTGCACCCCCTTCACTGCATCCCCCTTCACTGCATCCCCTTCACTGCATCCCCCTTCACTGCATCCCCCTCCACTGCATCCCCTTCACTGCATCCCCTTCACTGCATCCCCCTTCACTGCATCCCCCTTCACTGCATCCCCTTCACTGCATCCCCCTTCGCTGCATCCCCCTTCACTACATCCCCTTCACTGCATCCCCCTTGACTGCATCCCCTTGAC
Source organism: Montipora capitata (assembly GCA_949126865.1). Classification (NCBI taxonomy): domain Eukaryota; kingdom Metazoa; phylum Cnidaria; class Anthozoa; order Scleractinia; family Acroporidae; genus Montipora; species Montipora capitata. The sequence goes on along the minus strand of OX421452.1, from coordinate 9,707,786 downwards.
TGCATCCCCTTCACTGCATCCCCTTCACTGCATCTTCCTTCCAGTGAGTATTGAAATAAACTTACGAGAGGTTAAATAGTTTGCAAAGTGCACTTATGATAGCAATAGTAATTGCCAAAACATTTTTGCGCAGAAAAGGTGGCGTTATCTTCATTAACTTAATCATCAGTCTTCTGCGTGATCAAATTGGGTTTCATTTCATTTTTGAAAACGGCATTTACCTTTTAACTATAAACAGTTGATTCTTTTTCCCTTCCACACAGGGTCACCTGAAAATTACAAACTTTTTGTCCAAATGAAGCGCTCCCCATATCGACCCATTGTTTAGCAAACGTCATTCAGCGTATTCTCTGTTTTAGGCGATTCAGTTGGGACCTACTGAAGCGTCGCGGTACTGGATCTACTGGGTACCAGCGCAGTTTGTCGATGCAATAAAGGATACTATTCTCGGAAAATGGCAACCGTTCTAGTCTTCTGGTACAGACAAACGTAACAGATACGGACTTGAGTGGTGTTTTTCAATACTCAGGAGCTTTGAATCTATGTGAAAATGTGCAATGAACCATGTTGACTTTTAAAGTGTGACAATTGCCTTTTTTGCATGGAAGAACGTCGACTAAATGAATAGTCTTCGAAAGAAAAGAGTTGGACCCCGAGTGCTTTTCATAACGTATTTTGTTAAAGTTACTTTGGAAACAGATTGTCAGGCAGATGTTAAGATGCCACGGTTAAGAAAGCGAATTTTTGACAATCTGAAGCCGTTTTACCATTGAACTGATTGGATCAGGTTGATTCCTGAGATTTTATTGTTTCTCAACAATATAATGTGGACCTACTGCCAACAAACTCCTCAGACGATCCGTCTCCTTCCATTGCGACAAGGAGAGAGAGGGAACCACGGATAAAGGCGCTGAGGATCATTTGTTGTTTTGTAACATCAAGATGATATAAGTTTCGACTGCATGTTGATATGCTAACACTGTAGTCGATTGATTTACACTTCTTAGATCGTATTTAGTCGATTCGCTCACCAAAGACCGTGAAAACACCAGCCCCAGACTGACTCGGTTGGCCTCGAGTCGCTTCGTCCATTTGTGAACCGAATGTCGCCCTGTTATTTTTATTTATTGATAAAAAATGACTGTTATCGCGAGCTGACTGTCACCGCCGAAGATCTCATCTTAGCGTTGACAGCACAAACGTGTTACACGTCGGCTTTTATTTCCAGGTTAGCGAAACAAACGGACATGGTGGCAATTTTAAAAGAAACCTGTTTAAGTGAATGGTCTGCAGTGTGCATTAAGCTGTTGTAGTCATGAGATAGTAGGGAGCTTAAGCAACGACAACGGCGACGGCAACGAGAACGTCACAAATTTGCATATTTAGTGGATAAAAACAATAGCTTTGCACGCCCTGCACGTGCGTTTTTCACTTTTGTCCATTTCGTTGCCGTCGTCAGCAAAACAACAACGTGAAATAGCCAAGTTTTTGGTTTTATGAAGAACGTCAGCACTTGAGGATAAATTTTCCTTTTCTCTCCTAAAATGGAGTGCCGTTCCGACTGGTGTCATCTTTGAGGAATTACCACACCCTTGTCATATTAAAAAAGTTGAAATAGTCACAAAGCGATTAAAATAACGCAAATTTATATTTTGAGATAACGTTCTCGTTGAGGTCGCCGTTGTCGTTGCTTAAGCTCCCTAATATCCTGGGCCCGGTTGTTCAAAAGCCGATTAACGCTAATCCGAGGAGTTTATTTCTCTACTCCAAAATGTTGTTCAACGCAGATATTGGGCAAAACTTTACAGTAGTAGAGGTCAATCTTGAAAAACAAAAACTGATAAGCAAAAGAAACTTTCACCAAAAGGTTGAAAGGCTTGAAACAAAACTTTACGCTAATCCTGGCTTTCGAACAACCGGGCCCTGAATGCTAACTTTGAATTATGATATTAAAAATGTTCCGACTTGCAGGGAAATCAGCCTTCGTTGGCTTGAATTTTGGAGTAAGATTGCGTCGAAACTCGTGCTTGGCTAGCCACAGGCAGCCCAGACGTTATGTCATGAGAGTTGTCAACGTAAAAAATGCGCATATTAGCTGAAAAAAGTTGCATAAGTAGTTCTCAGCCGCTAACCGATAGCCGAATGTCGTTCTGATTCTATTTGTTCAAAGTCCGATTAAGCTAATCCTTACAACTGGAACTTTACATTGCAGTTGATTTTCTGAATTAAAAATAAAAAAATTAAAAAATTAAAATAATAAAATTCCTAAAAGAGTTTTTCGTCTTCATACAATTTCGGTTTACACTTGTGCTTTCTTTCAACTTAACATTCCAACGTTAAGGGTTTTTTTGACAGGCGTTCAACCCTGTGAATTTTTAAAATTGCTCAAATTGGGATGCTGTTCCTTGGGAAGTCAAAGATCTCGCGCACCATTAGGTTCGGAAAGAGCGGGGCTCGGAGTTCTCGGTATTGTGGTCTGATCTGATTGAGGGCCGCAACTTTATTAGCCTTTGGCTATTACTTACTGACTGACTGACTTACTTGCTTATGAAGACACCGTAACCCTGTGGGTCAAACAAGACCTCATCGGACATTCGCGTGGGAGGTCCCGACTGGACAAAGACTTTATGAACTGTGGAGAAAGTCAAGTGAAGCTATGATCCTCGCAGTTATGAACGCAATTTTTTGCGATTGCGTAAAGAAGCCTCAAAAATTCAGGACTTCAACGGGGTTTGAACCCGTGACCTTGCGATTCCGGTGCGACGCTCTAACCAACTGAGCTATGACTAAGCCACAGGGGACTTCTCTGGGCGGCTGAAATTATTTTTGGAGAAGATTCTAGTGTTTCCATCAGCAGTCGAATCTCATGATGCCGTTCTTCTATGTATGTCGGCTGCTCTTCCACTGTGCTACATTATGCCATTTAAGTGGGCTGATTAACAACATCCTGAAACAATGTGGTGGCATGTTCGAAATGATACCACTGCAGCGCCTAAGGCCAAACTCAACCTTCTCTTACTCTGTCTTTTTACCTTTATTTTCGTGCCTTCCTGAATCGACTTTTTTCTTATATCTATACACAATTCTCTATTCTGCCTCCTAGCTAGCTTTCTAGTTATTTTCTAAGTGGGCCTTGTATCTTACTGACTTTGAACTTAAAAGTTCTATTACTTATTTTATGGTTCTGTATTTACGTGTATAAAATAGTTTTGTTTGTTTGAGCCAAATCCATCCCAGAAATGGATTGACCAATAAGAATATTTGGTTCTGACGGCAAGAAACTTGATACTCTAACCCTAACTCCGACCTAATGACCCCTCATCCCCCGCCCACCACCCCCGGAATATCCATTAAAAGGCCCATCAATACAAGATACTAAATAATATTCTCTTCTCTTATTGACGATGACAAATGCTCTTTTTTGTAAAGGAGATTGTGAAACTGTGCGGCATCTTTTCTTTTATTGTCCTTATGCCAAATTATTCTGGCAGGAAGTTGAGATTGTTTTTTTCCAACAGTTACAAGAAAAGTTTGCAGTTAAGTTTGGACAACATTTTCGTGTTCACAATGCCCCTTATTTATTATTTATTAATTGTAGCAAAATCTTATTAATGAGAATGCAAAAGAAAAAGCACTTTACCTAATGTCTTGAACTTTCATGTTAAAGTTAATCTTAAATATGAAACAGAGAAATATATATCCATTAAAAACAGGAAGCGGAAGACGCTTTACAAGGAATGGGCAGGCACCTCTTTCAACCAGTACAGTACGTTGTAAAGCCCTGGACAAACTATCGAACAAAGTTGGATTCCACATGCAACATTGTTGGATGCAAATGTTGAGGTAGTGGCAAAACACTATCCAACATTGCTTGATGAAACATTCAAGCTCAAGTTGGCGCTAAATTTGGCGCTAAATTTTTGGCGCTAAATTTTGGCGCTAAATTTGGCGCTAAGTATGGCGCTAACACTGAAACGAAAACCGGTCGTAGCGTTTGTGCTACTGGAGCTGTTTGAGGACGGAAATGATGGATTTAAACGAGGAAAACCAAAAAGGTTAAGAGAACGTGTAGAAAAAGGTATGTTCACTGCAAGATACATCCGCGCGTATAGGAGATGATGAGGCAGAGGGACAAAACACTGCAATATTGTTTCGTCGAGCCTCCAGAATTGTTGGTCGCAATGTTTGATCAAAAGCAAACTCCATCCAACACTTGATCGAACAAAAAATGTTCGACGAACATCATCCAACATGGGTGGCCAAACAGTCGAACAATGTTGGATCGAGGAAAGTTGGAGCGTTGAATCCAACTTTGTTGGCCAGGGCTTAACGTTTGGTCATGTTATATGTATGTTAAATTTCATTATGTCTGAATGTATTTATATATATATGAAGTTCACATGTATGTGTATGTTAAAATAAAATTATAAAAATAAAAATAAAAATAAAAAAGTCCCCTCGCGTTTTTTTCGCGTTTTTTTCGCGTTTTTTTCGATTTTTGCGAATTTTGTGAATGTTTGAGTAAATGTTTGAGTGAGTGTAAAAAGTGCGTAGTGTTAAAATTGCATCTGTCACGACGATTTTCTTCAGTGAGTTATGATCACGTTTGGCAATCTGAAAGGCCGTTTACACGACAGAAAGATTTGAGTCCGGATCCGTCAAAAAAGCGGTACGGACCCATAACTTTTGCAAAGAAACACTGGAGTTTCTACAGGGCCACAGGCGCCTACGGCCCTGTAGAAACTCCAGTGTTTCTTTGCAAAAGTTACGGGTCCGTATCGCTTTTTTGACGGATCCGGACCCAAATCTTTCTGTCGTGTAAACGGCCTTTGAAAAGTCAAGAAATCTGCCTATGGACCTGCAGAAACTCCAGTATTTCTTTGCAAAAGTTATGGTCCGTACCACTTTTTTGACGGGTCCGGACCCAAAGTAAATGCGCCTTCAGTTCCCATCATTCCTGAAGGACCTGGGACGGACACGGCCATTAGTTTCTTTTCCAGACTTCTCTCTGTACAGTTGATCGAGGAAAGATATAAATTACGTATATGAAATGATGTTTTAATTCGCTGTTTTGGTCACTTTGTTAAGGAGGATAGTTATCACAGGAAATTCCGAATATTACTAAGATTCATCCAGCTTTTCGCACTAAATTTTGGAATCGATGATATGGACTTTTTGCAGTCGCAGTCCTCGCACCCTCATCAGCAACTTGGGAAGGCTGGGGAGAGTTAGAACTGCAACAAGAAGAAGCCCAAAAAAGAGAACAATGGATCAGCTTGAGATCTCCGACTTGCGAGTGGAGCCGTGCGTCAACTCACGCTTCGTTCAGCCCTCAAGAGTTGTCTTTAAGCAGGTGAGGTTTTCAAGCTTGTCAGCACCATTCAGGAAAGTCCTGAATGAAAGAGGGTGGGGGAGGTAGGGTTTCAAGGTTTTCTTTGGGGAGGTGGTGTCACAGTAAAACGTCCGTGGGCGAATTAGCTCCACGATGGCTCAGGCTGGGTGTACGCCGTGTAGCAAAGCCTTGTATTGTGGTGGAGACTTGAGTGAAAATGGCTTTTCAACAGCTATGGAGCACGGTATCTCAAGAGAGCTGCAGTCTGGAAAAGAATCGATTCGTAAGCTGGAATCGAAGTTCAAGATGGTCATGACAGATTTATTCGAAGATGAACTGTTGTCGATTTTCCAACTACAAGATCCTTATTCCATTTTTTCTGACAAGCTTAAATCACAAATGGTTGGAAGTGTAAGCGAAGGCTTTGGGTTGCCCGAGTACTTAGAATTAGACAACGATGGGTCTTCGACCGTTTGGAGGGATGAAGCTGATTTTAATCTTGTTTGGGGTTCCTTGAAGCTTGGCGAATCCAGCGCAACTTGCGAGCTTGACGGCGTAGTGCAATTCAGTTCTCAATTTCCAGGCTATGCAAGTGTCAAGTTAGTAAAAGAGGAAGCCATAACGCGGTTGGTAGACCTTTCAAATATTGCTATGAGCAGCGATGGTAGCCAAGCCGAAATCTTCCTTCATCCTTCAGCTGTAACGGACGAGTTTTACATGTCTCTGCGGCTCCGAAGTGTTTTGAGCACCCTTATTACAAACAGCGTCTTTCTGGATGACCGTAATTTTGAAAAAGGAATTGATAGTTTGGGCAATGATAATGAACATGCGGAAAGCAAAGAAAACCAAGAAATGAGTGAGTGCTGTAATGACACCAAAAGGAAGGAGAGTTTTGTTTCAGGCGATTTTATGGAGGATCGCACTGATGATGTGTCCTGGCGGCCAAAAGTCATATTTCTAGTAGATCAAGGTGGACCAGCAGTAAATGTAACTCTGCTGCTTCAGGAAGGGGGAGGCATTACATTTGATATGGCATTGTGCCTGGCAGTGCCAGGTTGGCCAAGCGTGGCCAATGACTGGATAACAAGGCAGCGCCCTGGGTGCTGGCCAGACTGGAAACTGGTGTCTTCAGTTGTTAAGGAAGGATGTGGGCTTGTGCCAGTAAGCCCACTTGAAAGCCAAACTGGTCTTGAATGGCGCATCTCATTCAGTTTGTGTGAAAGAAAGCTTGCACAGTCCTTAAGTGATTGTCAGAAAGGGTGCTATCTGACTGTGAAAGCCATTTGGAGACACTACCTAAAACATCCAAGTAAATGTGGACTACAGTCTTATCACCTCAAAACAGCAACATTCTGGGTTTGTGAAGAGACACATCCAAGTGACTGGACTAGAGAGAAATCCACTCTGGGAGTGCTAAGAATCCTGCAGAAACTTTACTGTTTCCTTGTGAACATGACTTGTCCACACTTCTTTATCCCTGAGCACAACCTTTTTGAGCACATTGAAAAAGGGGTACTTTTAACAACTCTGCAAAGGGTAAGCATTGCCATCATATCAAGACAGCAGATCTGGTACAACAATCCAGCACTGTTGAGCACATTACCACCAGTACACTCAAGGATGCATTTTAATAAACTTGAAGATGTGTCCTTCCGTAGAGCTGTAGAGAATGTTTATTCTTATTATTTTGATCTGGCCGGGCATCAATATTCCAACTGGCCAACAAATGATTTGGAAGAAATGATGGCATACAATGTAAGGGAAGCATTGGAAAATTGCTTTACATCACAAGTATCAAGCCATGTCATTGGACTCTTCTTTGTTGCATTTGAGTCAGCTCTTCATCAAAAATACTCCATCACTTCCTCTGATATGAGAAGGTACATTAGTGCAAGAATGAGCCCCCGCATGATTGCAACAAGGAAGCCCGTTCCATGGGATCCGTTCATCAAACTCTGTGCTTGGTTAGATATGTTTAAATTTGGTTTCAAGTTATTTGTTCACTTTGTTAACCAAGAGGAACTGAAGCCTGTGCTAGAGCAGAATAACTCTGAGGAGTCAGACACAAGTGAACAGGAAATGGAGGATGAGAGTGATGGTGAAGATGATGTTTCTGATTACATGATTCAGAGTTTATCTCAGACATTCAAGGGAAATGGTGAATTTGATGCCATGATGGATATGGATGATGGCAGGAAAGAAGAGGTTGAAACGTAAAACACAAATTTGAGACAATGAATTATCTTCTACTTTCATCCAGTTTTTTGCTTGTGCAGTGTAGTTGACCATAATATATTTTTGTACTTTGCAAGCTTCAGCATGTATTATCAAAGCAACTGACATCTGGCCAATCATATTTACCCAATGCCCTTTGGCTACTTTAACTACTTAACTGGAAGGCATTTATCAACTATTTAATACAGTATCCTCTTCACTGGCCAGGTTACCTGGATACCTGATTCATTCTTCTTCAGAATTTTGAAATTTTCAGGCATGCACTTAATAGGAAGCCTTTTTGAAATAATTGCCAGTTTGTGAATTAATTGGGAGTCTCCGTTTGATAGAAGAGCAAACCCAGCAGTTGCACTGCATTGTATTTGTGGGACATTCATATCCTGAAGTTTTTAAAAGTTGTCTGGTTGACAAGTCGTTTTGAACTTTCAATGTAAAAAATTCTCTCCTGTAAGGTGCTGTACTTCTCATCATTTGGCAAGTATTGTGTGAAAACTACCCTGGGCAAAAGACAGCTATTGCCTTGCTTACTATCAAGGTTTATTTTCCTGTTTTACTTTGTGACAGAATGGCCAGGAAAGAAAATGGGACTACTTAAAAGTTCACGATAGGTAGGTGGGTAGTATTATGAAGTAAAGCACCTTTAATATTTTCAGCTATTCTTGATGGTTTTGTTACCCATTCATTTCCTCTTAACGTTGAGGTTAATAAGACAACTAATTTTCATGATATTTTCTGTCTGATGAGTTTAGGTGAAGATCAAAGGGGTGCATAGCTTGCCATTTTACAAGTCGTTTAATTAAGGTTCCTATATACCAAGATACATATAAAAAGAGTAAAGAAAACAAATAAAACTTATAACTTATATTTCTTTTTCCTTTTATATGTATCTTGGTATTCAAGTGTATTGTAATCTTCTGTTATGATCTGTTATGTATTCAATAAAAAAATTAATAAAAAATAATAATATAAACAAGAAAAATAATAAAAATTAAGGTTTCTATCTGCATACCTTGTTCACCTGCAGGGGTCTTTTTTTACAATAATTATTGTTTACCTTTGAAACCTGAGTTTGGTGAAGCAATATGGAAAAAGAACTTAATACCAAGCTTCCTAATTAGTTTGGCATATCATTTGTCTCTTGCAGTGTTTGTGCTCTATTATTTAACACAACAAGGAAAGCTTTCATCCTTGTGAAACAGTTTAGACCAGGTAAGTGAAGAATAGCACTAGTCTGTATGTACATCAATCCTATCACGGCACAGAATTCCCATCTGTTCCTTACCCATACAAGTGCAATCTAAACAAGAAATATTAAAACTAGTGGTTTGATCAGAGTCAAATTAGATAGCCCGGATAGCATTTGTTTTCTTTCTGAGAGTGCAATGTGTGTGAAAAGTCAAGTTTTGCAATGGAGTGAAAAAAAAAATTTCCATCCCTGTCTCCTACCTTTTGAGTTCTGTCACTCAACTGGACCTTTCGCACTCTCAGAAAGGAAGAAAACGACATAGCACTATGCAGGCTATGAATTAGGGGTCATGCAACATCTGAGATGCAGTGGCCTCATGGTTAGTGTGCTTGACTCCGGATCGAATGGTCCGGGTTCGGGTCCTGGGCAGGGACATTGTGTTGTGTTCTTGGGCAAGACACTTTACTCCCACAGTGCCTCTCTCCACCCAGGTGTATAAATGGGTACTGGTGAAATGCTGAGGGTAACCCTGCGATGGACTGGCATCCCATTCAGGAGGGGGGGGGGGGGGGTAAGAAAAATACTCCTAGTCGCTTCATGCCACAGAAACCGGGATAAGCTCCGGCTCTGATGAGCCACTTGGCTCGAAAACAGACTTTACTTTGGACATTTAGAGAAGGTGACAATTCCCTAATGTATAGCACTTGTATTTATTTATCACTTGATAATGGAGTTACGATGACTTCAAAACGTCGTGAAAATAAAAATCTAGTCAGTTTCATATGTTTTTCTTTCTTAGTTATAAGTTTTTCTAAACAACTGTTGATAAAATCACAGTTGAACCAATTCTTCAAACCTGCATTTGGCTTTTGTATGCAGTTTCAATCATTATGATCATTAGTCACTTATGCTACTAGTAGGTACATGCCTTTGTCAAATTAAAGTGTGAAAAAGCAGTTCAAATGCCTGGTTGTCAAAGTCTGAAAGTTTTCATCTGTTTTGAAACCTCTCATTGTGATTTCACTGACAACACATTTACAGCACATTATACTGCAGTAATATAATAATAATATTGTTTATTACTGGTGCATGTGAACTTGAACCTAATATACATGTACCAACCTTCTTTCAAACTAGAGTTTTAAGCAGTGGAGCAGACTATGTGATGAATTAAGGTTAACTTGGTTTGAAAGACAGGATGGCAATGTTGATAAGGTTGTCACATTGTACTTGTTTGTTTTAGATTGCTTGTAGTCTGTTTCTTGCTTGAATGCCCCAACCCCTTTGCAGTCACACCCCTAGCTTTTGCAACTGTGCTCAACATGATAAACACTCTAATGACCTTCCCAGAAAAGGGGAACTGCAAGCAGTCTCTGTCATGGACCACTGTGGTACTGTTTTTTGAACCAAATTAACCTGCCTTAATCACATGCAACTGATTTTAGGAAACTGTATTTTCGTCCTTTTCACAGCTGTGTACATGCACATCAACAGAAACCTCCACAAGAAAGTCATCACTGATGGTAGTGCTGTTTCGATGGCAACTGGAGACTCGTCATTCCCTATCTCTGCACCTGTGAGTGAAGGAATCACTTTTGAACTGTGTGCTGGAATCATTGATCAACACTTGACTCCTGCAAACTTGATGAAAAAAGAAATTCTAGAGGAGTGTGGCTATGATGTGCCTGAAGAGAACTTGCAGAAAGTAGCATCTTTCCGCTCTGGAGTGGGTAGCAGTGGTGCTCTGCAGACGCTATTTTTTGCTGAAGTGACAGATGAGATGCGTGTGAATGCAGGTGGTGGGAATCTTCATGAAGGGGAGAGAATAGAGGTATATTACTTACCTCTGGATAACAGTCGCCAGTTTGTATTTGATGAAACAAAGCAAAAACCAGCCGGTCTCATGTTTGCCTTCATGTGGTACTTCAATAAATTTCAAGTTTGTTTGAAGTAAAGTCCTTTAGTTTAACCTGAGCTAAAAACATTAAATTAAATGTCAACCGTAACAAAAACCTCCCCTTTATGTAATAATAGGTGCATAATCTATTTCTGACATCTTTAATTCTGAGAGAATTTTTTTTTCTGTGAATAATGATGACAATTTCTCTTTGAGGTTATCAAAACATATTCAAATCATCAAGTGGAGGTTGAAGACTTACCTAAAATTATTTTAGTTGTGTGACATGATATTTCTTATAATTTTATATATATGTGTAATCAATGCTGTATCATAGAGCGGTTTTCAAATGAGTGTCGTAAAACCAAAACCAAAGTAATTATTTTCGCCAATCAAAGAGGACAGAGACAATCCAGTAAACCAATCAAAACTCGAAGTAATTACACGTAGCCGTCACAAAGCGCGGGAAAATGTGCACTCGCAAGCCACGATTGGTTTTGGTTTCACTTCTGATTGGTTGAAAAAGGGGCACGAGAACTTTGAACCAATCACTGAGTGAAGTAATGCAAAACCAAAGTAATTCGCTATTTACTTTCGACACTCAATTGAAAACCCCGCTAACCTTGATGCAGAAACGTGAGAGGACGGGTTTCAAGTCGCGAGGGAGGGGGGGGGACTCCCAAATGGAACAGACGGGGATGCTCGTCGGAAATTTTGAATTTAACCCCTAAAGGAGATTATTTGGGCGTGGCTCAAGCTTTTTGTGACCCCAAAAGGAGACCAATCTGGGCGTAGCTTAAGCAAATTTTGACCCCTAAAAACAAGTTAAAAGAAAATTTGACTTCTGTTTCTCTTCGCGTAATTCTGTGTTTCTTCGCGAAACCCTAAACGAGACCTTGGCGGCTTAAAATATTGGCGCTTTGCCCGGAACACCCTAAGCGAGACCAAAATCCAAAATTTACTCCCCTAAGCGAGACGACGATCATCCCCGTCTGTTTCAAATGGGAGTCCCCCCCATCCTCCCCGGTTTCAAGTACAGCTACTTATTTTTGGTGAGATGAAGTGGTTAGTTTATAAAGAGACTGGTACTGCGTCGGTGGGGAAGAAATACACGAAAATTCTTGATTTTATCAACGGAGTTGATAATGTAAATTGACCACTGTACAGGGATTATGAAACCTGACGTTTCGAGCGTTAGCCCTTCGTCAGAGCGAATGGAGGAATTATGGGTTGTGTGCTGTTTTTATCGTGGAATAGGAGCTACGCTATTGGTAGTAACATGGCAACGTGAAAAATAGGAATACATCAGTTAAATGAAATGCGTTCAACTTTCATAAAACCTTCCTGGAGGTGGGGTTTATTTTTTAATACGATGCATTTTAAACAACATGTTGACTAGCACCCCGGCCCTTTTTGAACTTTGGAACGAGCGGTTGACCCAACATTCCATAGAAGGGCTTTTAAAAAAGGATTGCTTGAAATTTTGCACAGAGTTCAGTCTAGGTAAGTGTGAAATTACTTGCAACATCGGTGGGTGAAGTTTAAAAAAGGGAGGGTGATCAGTCGAAGATGCATTGTTCTTTTAATCAATGCCGTAATTTTCAAATAAAATTCTCTGTCCTTTCTAAATGCGTGAATAGGTTATTTCTTTGGAAACGTTTGGGGAGGCGCTTAAATCGGAAAAAAACACGGTGAACTCTACCGCAACGGTCATCTCTAATCCCTGGCTATTTTGAACTGCAACCCCTTTGCCTTGCGTTAGACTTGCTCACTTGCTGTTTGAACGAACTTGAAACCTTGGCGCCTGCCAGTTACTGTCAGTAATACCTACGGGGAGCTGTTTGTAGTTGCCGTGTTCAACAAACAGCGGACAATAATACTGCGGCTAAATTGTTATAAATCAGTGGCCAAATTCCCCACCTTTGTGGTATTCTGAGAGCGCCTTAGACCACTCAGCCACCGTGACTAACCTCCGTTATTTCGATGAGAGCAAATATTTATTTTGGAATCTTTCCGCCCGCGATGATTGACACAGTATTAACCTATTTGATAAAGTGGACAGATGCTTTTCTTTGAGAACGGCAAGCTTTAAAGGTAAGGAGAATTTTCTACGTTATCTCTAGATCCTGCTTCGTTCTTGTGTGTTCTACTGTAAACATTATTTTGCATAGAACGAATACTTCAGTAGAAGTATTTTGCATAGAACGAATACTCCATTATTTCTTGGGAACCAGTTTGTTCAGTCGTTTTGACGTAGAAAGAAAATAAGAAAATAGCATTCAATGGCCAAACAAAACAAAAAATGAAATGAAGTTAAAAAAAAAAAAAACGAATTAGCTATCGCCATCACGGGGACCTCGCCGCGGTTCCCCATCGAAGTACTAACCCCATTCGAAGGGACTTAACTTTAGTTGACCAACGATTGTGATCATTGTGTTAAATTCGCACATATCTTGTCGAACTTTGTAACACTTGAAAGAAAAAAAAGGAAACTAGCAAAAACCCGGTGCCTTGCCGTCATTTTGTCACAGATGCGTCCTTTGTTTCGTGAGTTGTTAGTATTAAACACGCAAGGTAACTTGATCACAGGCGGCGGCTAAAATCGATCTCGCTTTCGATTTTGCGATTTTACTTGTACAACCAAAAGTACGATAAAAAAATTGAACATAACATAAAAATCTCCCAAAATGTTTTTCGCTGATGGTAATTTGTTATATTCGTGGCACAAAATTTATGATGTTTTCATCTCGCAAAGTTTGTTGCTGATGGCAAATTGTTTTATTCTCGATCGACACTTCCTAAAAAGTTTCTTCTACTCTCCTTAAAAACTATATATCAATAGTTATTTACTTTTTCGTCAATCAATATTTGTTTTGCTTAAAGCAGGCTAACAAAATCTGTACCTTGCCTAATTAGTTCGCACTTTTGAGCGTTAAAATAGAATTTTCGGTCGTATATATGTTCCTGACAGCAAGTCGCATATTTTGATGTTTCCCATCCAGGTACAAACCCCGCCGGACAGGGCTTTTTGTCTTGGAAAGCTGTCCGAAGCTCAGAGTAAACGCTTAAGCTTGTGGTGAAAAAAGAAGTTGTAAGGGAACTTGAAACTGATCAACATGTCAGCTTTGAAGCCAATGTTTCTAGATTTCCTTTTATTTTCTTCAATCTTTCTTGGTTTAGTATTTTACTGAACGCCATGTCTTCCCAGGGGGTATTTTATAGCAAAGACATCCACCATGGCAATGTAATGAATTGTGATACCAAGACAATATCCTGTACTATTAGAGCCACATATTACGCAAGGACAACTTGAAACTCCTGAAAAACAAAACGCAGCTCAGTTGATAGTTGTGGAAAAAAACACTGTCAAGTTACTGCACTACCACACGTACGCAATGCATTCCTATTTTTAAAAATATCCCGTATCCCAACAACTTTTTTTACCTAAATATCCCGTATCCTGATCGCTTCTCGGCCTTTTGGCTAGGATTAGTTTCTCGGCTAAGGGCTACGGTCAAGTACCATTGTACTACCGTACTTTTTTCAGAGCCGTATGACGCAGGCACAGAACGGTTTCGGCTGTGTGCCTGTTCTCTCGAGAAGCGATCACTAGGGTTTTTTTGTTCAGCTCGAGTGTAGAATCATGACGAACTTTTTTAGATTCTGAGAACTATTTACTACTTGAAGCTTTTGTTAAGTTTTGAATCGATGATAGAGGGAGTTAAGGCGATTTAACCCGGACTGGACTACCGGATTTAAGCTATTTTCTTAACGAGATTTCAAGTTATAGTGGAACGTTTGGTACCAAGTTACTCCAGTACTGAAATCTGGATTATGGATTTGTAAAATTTCAACTTACGACTGGACTATGGGACACGCAATTATGGGATTTCAGATTTTTGAGCATTGAGAGAAATAAAGTACAGATGTTGTCTTCTAGTCTTCGCCACAGCAGATTTAAACCGTTTCCAAGGAACAAGTCTTTTTGCCTTCACCACGGCAGATTCAAACAGTTTGCAAGTAAGTAAACCAGGATTACGGAACCGCACTTCGAACACAGGATGACAAATTGTTGAACTGTAATTTGTAATAAGTTTTTCGGATGATTTAGGACTGATCTTGTAATTTTTGGATGAGCGGAATTAAGGAAGCGAGTAAAACTGTAAGGTAAAGTCAGCTTACAGGCCTAGTGGCCCATCAGGAGGGAGCTTATCCCTGGCTCCTGTAGTGAGTGAGGCGACTCCCCCCCTTGATGGGATGCTAGTCCATCGCAGGGTTACCTCCAGCATTTCGCTGGTACCCATTTATACACCTGGGTGGAGAGAGAGGCACCGAGGAAGTAAAGTGTCTTGCCCAAGAACAGGACACAATGTCCCCGGCCAGGTCCCGAACCCGGACCATTCGCTCCGAAGATTTGATATCGAGACTATCATCATGCAGCTTGTGATGTAGTTTGAAAAGGTGTATAGTTATCTGTGATTTTCAATGATAATAAAGATTCGATTCCAGGGGAGAAATACAGGTCTCGATACTCAAAAGTTTGTTGTGTGCATCGCCATCATGAATACCTGGTACGATTTATCAAAGAATGTTTTTTAAACGTTGCATATTGTAAGTTCAACTTTTGTAGGGAAATAGCCGAGGAAGATTTTTTGCCTCGTAGACACTTTTCAGAGAAGGCAACCTAACTAGTGTTCGAACTCGGTATCTCCTCATTCAGAGGCAATCGAGATCACCAAACCACAGACGGAGGCGACTACGCGACAACTTTACTGGGGAAATATGTATTAAAGAATTTTGTGCGTGACCGGAAACGAGTTTTCGTGTTTTTGTTGCACGCAATGCAATATCGGGCCATCTTATGACTCGTTGGCACATCTTACCGGGCTAATTTCTCCCGGTATTGTTAAGAAAAAGTATGATGTTTCGACGAGTCATTCCGAAATTTCTCGTCTTAAATCGTTCGATTAGCGTTCCTTCTCAAACACTAAGCAAAACTACACATCGATCAGCGAAAAACAATGTGCTTTAATAGCCATTTTGGAATACATACACTATTTTCACCTGGTTTCCATGGTGCAGTGGTCATTGTCGTCACCTATAATGAAGATAACCCGGGTTCGGGTATTCACTACATATACATCAAACATCATGGTATCCGGTCGTTTCGCCAACGAGTTGTTTCGCCAACGACCCGTTCGCCAACGTCTAAGGTCGTTTAGCCAACGTCCTAAGTCGCTTGGCCAACGTCCTACTGGTCAATTCGCCAACGTCTAAATAAAAGTTTACACTTGTGTGTGTTGTCATTTATTTCATTCCCTCGCTTAGAATTATTTTCCTGCGCGTGCGACGGCAGTTCTCTACGAGTAAAAAAAAGTGTGTGCAATGTTAACCAGTCTTTTCCTGTGTTGTCATTTATTTCATTCCCTCGCCTGGAATTATTTTCCCTGCGCGTGCGACGGCAGTTCTCTACGAGTAAAAAAAAGTGTGTGCAATGTTAACCAGTCTTTTCCTGTGTTGTCATTTATTTCATTCCCTCGCCTGGAATTATTTTCCCTGCGCGTGCGACGGCAGTTCTCTACGTGTAAAAAAATTCTTTAGCGGGTGTGTGCAATATTAACCAGTCTTTCCCAGTCACAAGTCAAACAATTGACACTGATTAGCGTCGCATTTTAATTAGCGTCGCCTATGTGAGCTTATTCGAATATGGATGTTTCCGGTTAACCAATCAGATTTGTGAATTTTATCGCACTTACCTTTCTGATCCGATGCATAAGTATAAAAGGCCCAAAAAGATACAGGATCTTCATTCGAGCTTTAGAGCAACTGAATACAATTCCAGCTTTACATCATGAACATCTGCAACGTGTGTAACTTCGCCGTTCGCCCGCGCCAGGAAGGCCTTCAATGTGACGGCTGCTACCGTTGGCAACATTGTACCTGCGATACTGGAATATCCCGAGCCCAGTACCGCGCCGCTGTACGGTCTGGAGAGGGAATCGACTGGAGTTGCCATGTGTGCATGGAGACACCATACTTCGAGAGTAGCGGAATGGAGGAAGAATATGGACTCGTTGATGAATGACCCCTCAATAGTTAGTACATGCACTTATGTTTATGTAACTTGGGTGGGATGCTTTAAGAGAGAAAAATCTCTCCTTGGAAATATACCATTTATTTATGCCGTTATAGAAATACCGTCTCTCCTTACTGAAGCTTAGGTTTTCGGTCTTAGGTCTTAAAAGACTTCTATCACATGAACATTGACAGATTTGTCTTGTTTTATCTTTTAGCCGTCTGCAAGCCTTCCTGAACCTGAGAGTTTAGAAGAGAGCGGGACGCCACTATTCTCAGATGAAAACAATTTCGGTGAGTTCGGTTATGTGAAATGTGTTAACGATCAACCTAATAGTTTTAAGAGACATTGCCTAGCTTTGTTCTTTTACGCGGGTTTCATTTGCCGAAATGTATATACCGTATTTACTCGAATAAGCGCCGCGTCGCTTATTTCATTTTTCGCGCCACAAGTGCGGTGCTTATTCGAAGGCGGCGCTTATTTAAACATTGTACCAGACTAATTTACTTTTTCTATATTTTTATTCAACGGTACACTTTCTATCTGTTAATTTTCCTAAGGACTGAAACTAAACTGATAGTAAATCTAGAATTACGAGAGAAATTCACGCGGTGAAAAAAACTCGAGAGTTTCATGATAACGAGAGCGAAAATATCAGGAGTGAGAGCGAATTCCTTTGTCGTTGTGCACCAATTTACAACGCTTATTAACTTTATTTTCTCTCTTTTAAACAGATGACACATCTTCGTACTCAACAAACGAAGAACCGTCGATTCTAGAACCAGTAACTTTCCAGTTGGTCGAGCGAGGAACGAAACGTGGAAAGACCAGCCTCGTCGACAGCCATGGCTTCACCTACAACGTCCACTCCAGGCGTCCCTACGCAACTTACTGGCAGTGTACGATGTAAGTCCGATGTAAGAAAGACAGACTTCTCTCTTTTCTTTTCTTTAGCGCTAAATTAACCATTCACCACTGTATTTTTGCAGGCCCGAGTTTAGGCTAATTGTGGCCTCTTGTTTTATTTAAGACTTGATGACGATGTCCTCGAATGCAGACGTGTGACTAAATTTGAACTTTGTGAGATAAAATTTCGTGAAAAATATGAAGGTTGGTAGGTCAAGGGTTTCGTGGGTTCTGTTGTATTCTTGCGCGAATTTCTTTTCTGTTTTCTCCTGAGCGTTGTTTCCGTCTGGATTGGAGGAATTTCCTTCCTTAAAGCCGTACAAAAGGCTGGTAGACCAGTCAGCATAGATATCCAGGCATGCTTCATTGCAAAGAGAAAACTCTGGAGTTCAGTTCCCGCATGGCTCGTGTGACAGAGACCTACGTGATACGGGTGTGAAACATGAGCGGAGAATCATAAATGCTGCTGCTCGTACTCCATTTCCTCTTGTTGCGCTCGTCTTTGTGTTTGTGATTCTTTTTCTTCTTATGTTTTTTATGATCTGCTGTGCTTCCATCCGGGTCAGGTTTTACGCGAGCCTCCCCTCCACTTTCCGCGCCACTTTCATCACCTCCAATCTACAATCAACGAGAAAACTTGACTTGGAGACAGTGCGTGTTGCTATTACCAGGAACAGAAGACACGAAAAAACAGTTTGCTTAACTCACAAGCTGCGCCGGACAGATGCAACGCGCATACGTTTGATTAAAACACAGATTTCAAAGAGCAATATGAATGGATTGGAAGGGAAGTGGGAATACGAGTGTTGCATAGGTGGGAGAAAGTAGGGGATTTATTCGGGGCAAGTTGCTGCAATTGTTACATTGTCCAGTGAATGTTTGGGGTTACATTAGTCACAACTTGTCCAAATCAACAATCTTCAAGGTGATGCAACCCGAGATATTGACAATAAAAATTAGCCAATGAGCGCGCGAGACGGGTGATAGCCGCGTACCATGGTGCAGTTTCAGCGGCTATCACTCATAGGGATCGAGTGGGTGACGGGTCAGTGCGGCTGTTTGCGGTTGTGTGGTAGGTACGTTATGTATGAGGACATATATCATACAACCGTTAGTAGTGCCACGTTTTCATTTGGGCCAGCGGTCATCCAAGTTTCCAATATGGCGGATACGGTAAGAATAATTTTTCCTCAACAGTGCTGACGATGTGTCCTCATTTTCCTTGCTATTTTTACTTACTTGCTTTGTTTACTTTAAGATAAAAAAGTTATTTTATTTTTTTAGGAACATTTGGATGCAACTGAAGATGTAGCGTTAAATTTTGGAGACGAGGATGAAATTTTCAGGAAAAGAAAGAAATTTAGGTTTCGAGTTTTTTTTGTTGTTGTTGTTGTTGTCAGTTGAGGGATATAAATATTTGCAGTTACCTTAATTTGTTCATCATTTCATTTCAAGGACTTTTTGAAAAATGTCTCTGCAGAAATCCAGCTGTAACAGTGTTTCATCTTCTCTTCCGAGTGGCAGCCATTATTGCTTACCTCCTGTGTGGCTGGTTTAGTGATAGCTTCATCACAAACTTTGTTGTTATCGTGTTGTTGTTATCATTTGACTTTTGGACTGTCAAAAATGTAACTGGTCGATTATTAGTTGGACTTAGATGGTGGAATTACGTTGATGAAGATGGGAACAGCCATTGGGTGTTTGAATCAAAAAAGGTACAGCTATAGTTGTGACGCGAATGCCTTAGGGCCGAACTAGATTTTAGACGTTTTAATAAGTTTCTCAAGTACAGTACTCTCTCGCTCTTTCCAGTCAACTAAAATATGCTACACAATTACAAATTAAACAAACGATCAGTCAACAATGGTCTTCTGTTTCTAAGTTACTCAATCAAGCTTTCAATCAATATGAAAATACTTGGAACTTGTCCACCTTTGATTTCTAACTGTGATTGACATATGCTTTAATTCCTATTATCGCATGTTTGAAAAAGGCTTACTCAAAATAATATTTATCTGTTTATAGTAGTCATGCAATCCCTGGCAGTTGTGGAATATTGGGCAAGGATTGGGTAAATTTGGCCTTTAAGTCCTCCAGGCCCCTATAGCTAAATAAAGCCCACCTTAAATTCACAGAAGCATACAACCAATCATGTTTTGACATAATATTTACTTTAAAAACAATTAACTGTAGTTATGTCTGAGAGGAAATGGGGTGTTAAAAAAGGAAATTTGGACCCTTTTCAAGTTTCAAAAAACTATAAATGCATGCAAGACCCATAAAATATGACAGATTATTACAAGATGCTTACCTGAAGCCATGTAGTATTAATTGCATGAAAATTCGGTTGTATCAAACTATTTGATAAAGGTAAATTAATCACTGTAGGCAAGATTTGTGAGCTGATTTTTTTGGCGTTAGCCTTTCATCAGAGCAAATTAAAGAAGAGCAAACCCTTCAAATGTCAGCTCACAAATTTTTCATATGGATGGTTAATATATAGCTTTATTGACCCATTGACTCTTTAGGCACCCTAGGATGCCCCCGCTTTTACTTTTCTGTACTCTGTTTGGGATTAATTATCATAATAATTGATGTTCTCTTAGCCAGTCAACACGCTGAAATCTTTACATCTATATTATTAGTTTGGAAGCTATCCCCTTCACTCAAGTATTACTCACAACTTGTCCAAATCAACAATCCCAGTTGTTACCCTAATCTGTTAACACCATGTTAATTTTGTTAAACTATGGTGTTTAACATTTAAAGCCATTAAGATATTTCCTTTTACTTTTGTAAGTGACACAAGTTAAAAATGATCAGTACATGTTTTGTGACATTTTCCAATGAAGTTATGTCGTTTTGCCTTCAAAACATCATTGCAGGAGGAGGATGTTTGTATTTTCCATTCTGCAGCTATCTGGTGATTTCATCGATAATGTTAATCTTGTTGGTGAAGGTGATCTGTTACATAATGTTTCAGAATGACAAGAATGTGTCTAGTGCTGAATCCCGTGTCTTCTGGTTGGGTCTGGTCGTCTGTCCCCTTGTCTGGATGTTCTTTTTAGTGGCTGCATTATTTTCACTCAAGTTTAAGTGGCTAGTAAGTTACTTTGAATGTTAGATTTTAGAATATTTTGGGTTCTGTGCACTTGATCTCACAAAAGCCATCTTAAATTTAGGAACAAAAGAAAGATGTATGGACAGTGTTCATAAATGGTGGCCAATAAATCATTCCTTTGTCCGTGTGCTTTTGAGACCAACTAGCCTTGTTTGCATTGACAAAATACAAAAGAAACGTAGCTTTAGAGCAAGGCTTGTTGGTCACATTAGCACAGAGACAAGAGAATAATTTTGTTAATATGGTCTATGGAATAAATTGGTCATGGAAGACTCAACTTGGTTTGATTTGAGCATGTGGTCATAATAATTAAGCATAAGTAATTAAGTTATTAATTATTAATAATTAATGTTGTTAATAATTAATTATTGTTGTTTCCAAGCAGCCACAATAATGGCTTAACTGCAATTGAGAAAGTGGCCAGATTATGACATTCACTTTCTTTGTGAACAATGTGCAAGTTCTTTAAATTAATGACCCAGAAATGTTTCTTTGGATAGGACCAAACCATTGTTGTTTTCCCAGGAGATTACTCCACTCCCTCATTATCTGCCATCTTCTTACTTGGTGCAGCCAGGGCATAAACCAACAACCTCCTGCATGGCAGTCATCTACTAACTTAAAGGGGGACTAGTAATTTTCAGTGATTTTGCTTTGATGCAAATGCCATAGTAATCATTATGCTAAATAACTGGCCCTTTGATCTTTTTTAAGCTTGTTGTTGCTGTTGGTCTTTCCTTGAATGTGGCAAACCTGGTTGGTTATGTCCGTTGCAAAAAGGATGCTGGAAAAAAGATCACAACTTTTGCTGGGAACTTTTTAGGAAGACAACTCCTTAGTCAGGTACTTTTTAAAAATAGCTGTTGTTTTTAAAAATATCCTAAACATGCCACCACAAGGTCATCCTTGAATTTTTCTTGATTTCCTAGAGATGTTATTCCAGTGTGGCTGCAAAATTTTAATGTTCCATAATTTTTACTCACAGTAACCCTTTTTACTTTGTTTGTAAGTTCAAAATTCAGAATAGATTGAAATGGTGGCTATTTTGAAAAAAGCTACATGATAAATGCCTTCTTTATGTCAATCAAAATTTAATAAAGTATTACTAAATCACTTTTTTTAGTCCAAATAAGAAAATAAATTTCATCTTACTACAGTTCTCTTTTAAAATTAGTCAACTGATGTTAACAGATTGTCTATATTAAGCACCCTGTAGAACTACAGTTCAAAAGGATTTAACAATGTTGTTGCTATGGTTGTTCGTATCGCAGTCTTTTCTTTGTAATATTTCTCAGCTCAAGGTAGCATGATCTTTCACTCAGCAGGTGAATCCTACTCCTCGCCGTCAACTTCCTGGGCGGTTCTATGTTCAGACACCTTCTAATTCTCTTCCTCAAGTATTGTAAGTTGCTTGCGAAAAAGTGATCTTATTTTCTTTTGTTCTTTCTCTGGAACTCCTCAGTCAGTAGATCATTGTCTTTAATTCTCAAACAACTCAAAGCAAACAGGCCTAACTGATTAATTGTAAAAAAAAATTAGACAAACCCAGATCCTACTTCTTGTAGTCTGCCATGGCCTTCCGTGTTCTTTGCGTGGCAGTACCAGACAACAAAAACGTTGGGATAGAGGCGGGGGATGCTTCCTTTTCCTTCATGTTTATCTTTTTCAACTTTCTGTCGAAACATGTTTTGTAATCTCAAAAGTTTTGTCGTTTTCTTTAAATTTCTTTCATTTCTGTAATACTGAGTGCTACATATCTAAACAGAAAATAAGTAAATAACAAGCATATCATACTTTTAATTCTGATTTCACAAAATAATAATAATAATAATAATAATAATAATAATAATAATAATAATAATAATAATAATAATAATAATAATAATAATAATAATAATATTCATAAAAAATTAAAAATAAAGTAGGTAATAGAAAATAGTTAATGGATGGGTCAACGTTCAGTTTTTTTACCCTGAATTAAATATAACACATTCATCAATCATCTGCATCATCATTGTCAAATAATTTTACCAGTATTTTGATCATTTTTGTTATTATCTCTCATTGTCATTATCATCACATTCCTTATAGTCATAACCATCCTTTTTAGATTTATCATCATCATCATCGTCATCGTCACCATCCATTGTAAACATGGTTTACACAACCAACTTTAAGCTTAAAAGTTTGCGATCTGGAACCTTTATCACAATAATAATGTTGTCAGCATTCCATCCTTCCTCATTGTGCAGGATAATTATTATTTTCAAATTGTTACCAGAACCTAGTTCAATCAGACATGCCCAGAAATGCACGTAAGGAGTTGCACGCTGATTTTGATAAGCGCCACAAAGTGTCCCCTTTTTTTTGTCTTCAACTTTAACATTACTCCTATCTAGCAGTTAATCTTTAACATTGCAAAGAGTCCCCTAACCTTTGCCTCCATTCTAGTAATAATTACCTTCTAATAACAATTAGAAGGTCATACATTTGAGGCTTGCCAGGAGTGCTCAGATCTTTTCCAGTATCCCTGAATCATCATTACTGAAAAAATAATACATCTCCTTGTAACCAACATATTAAGCATTTTGACGTCCCAGTGAGAGTAAGTTGCTGTGTTATGTTACTTACCGGTATTATTATTGTTTTTGCTTTTCTGCCTTATTAACTAATAATTCAACTTTGTTGTGTTAATTCATAGGCCATGGGCACAGCAGGCACCCAGCAGCAGTCGTGAACTACCTAACATTTAAATCATCCGTAATAAACATAGCTGAAAGTTAAGGAAATACTTAACTCAACTGACACCTGGATTTTAAGTTAAGAAATGCAATGTACATGATTCAGTCACCTAGGGAAACATCAAAGTGCAGGAAAGAAAAATGTTGTGGGTTCATTCCCTTTGGGGGTGCAGGGATAGCGCAGTGGTGAGAGCACTCGCCTCCCACCAATGTGGCCCGGGTTTGATTCCCAAATCCGGCGTCATATGTGGGTTGAGTTTGTTGGTTCTCTACTCTGCACCGAGAGGTTTTTCTCTGGGTACTCCGGTTTTCCCCTCTCCTCAAAAACTAACATTTGACTTGATTTGTGTTAATTGTTAATTTCAGTTTATAGTGTCACCAATTAGTGCTCCAGCGTGAGAACGATTAGACACTTATAAAGTTCCTTTCCTTTCTTTTTTTTTTTTTGTTGTTGTTGGAGATATTAGGGAGATTTGGCATCCTGTTTACGTGAAACTGCTGCTTGATACAAAAACATGAAAATTCCGACTTTTCTTCTTACTTGCCTCTCTTGTTTGAGAAGTTTCTGTTATTTAACAGTCAAGAAATGAGTCAGAATCAAACAGGTTTATTTCATTTTTGGCAAAAGTGCAAAATTTTAGTCTAACGTTGCCAATTCTCTCTAATATATTCAAGGGATCAGACATTTCCAGAAACAAGTATAGGAAATTGTATGAACACGAGTGCATTTCATGATTTATGGGCACGAGTGATGTTTTGAAAGTTCTCAAAATTGCATGAGCCGTGGGCGAGTACAATTTGAGAACCCTTAAAACATCACGAGTGACCATAAATCACGAAATCCATGAGCAAGTTCACACGATTTTTTATTTATTATTTACTCAATAAAATCACCCCATGGCTTTGTTTCCATAGTAACTTCCGTATTGCCCTCTATGACCTCTTTTGCACTCTATAGCCTATTTATGCAATCGTCATTGACCAATCAGCAACGCGATATTTTGTTGAGTATATAATAAAGCCAATTAGATGCAGGTCAAAAATAATTCACGTGTAAATTTGGATAAACGTGTCCCCTGCCCTTTATACCATTCCTCTCAACTTCAACATAACTTTTGGGAAGCTACACGTATTGCGCTGAAGTGACTCTGTGACTTCACTGAAGCTAACTTAAACAGTCAAAGCAACACTGTCCCTGAATCAAACTGTATCGTTGTAAATAGGTAGTTAAATGGCGTTTATATTAAAGGGACATTTTCTGTTGTTTTGATGTGTTGTGTAAGATGTTATTGAAAAGCTGGTCAAGAATATCCTGTGGGGGAGCAAAGAGTACCTTAAACTTGACGTTAGGCTGCGATTACGCAAAACCATATAGGAAACCCGAAGAACGAATTTGCCCTTTGTGAAAAAGGAAAACGGAAGATGAGCAACACTTCTTTAGTCTCTTGTCCTTTTTATCAAGAAGAAAGAAGCTCACTGTTTGAATGCTTATACATGTATAATCAATTTAAAATTCCCATAGTGAAAATGCCGACAAGAGATAAATTCTTGACGCTGTTCGACCTTTCTACTGAAAATGCACAATTACAGAAAATAACTGCAAAGTACCTTTTTGATTGTTTTGAAATAAGAACCTTAAAGTTGCATGACTGTTGAAAATTGTAAGTTTATTTGGATAAAAGTTGATGTACAATGTATATGACACCAAATAAAACGAATTAAATTATATTGGTTTTGGTTTTTCTTGCTTCTTTTATCATGCATTTCATTTTCCCGCAAAGTGTTCTGCTCTACCTTGTCTTTGGCGTTTTTTGGATATTTAGGTCCCTTGTGTTAGTTGCAATCAATCTCAAAAAGATGAAAGAATCGCTGGAGGCAGAAGATAATTTCACCTTTTATACTTTTACCCACTTGGGGAGCAGGGTTGGCGCAGTGGTGAGAGCAATCACCTCCCACCAATGTGGCCTGGGTTCGATTCCCGGTTCCAATGCCATAAGTGGGTTCAGTTTGTGTTGGTTCTCTACTCTGCTCCGAGGCTTTTGTCTGGGTCCTCCGCTTTTCCTCCCTCAGCAAAAAAACCAGCCTTTACAGCTGATTCCAACTGGCTGTAAGCTGTGCTCCAAGGTCACACATGACCCGTATAGCGGCAGCCAGAGGCGCCATAGTATGCTTTCGGTTCGACCTTGTCGAGCTGCGTTGTTGCTGTACTTGCGACAGCGATTAGCGTGACAAATATTGTTCTGACTTCACTAAGTAACAAAATACCACACTGTCTGAATCCTTGTCCTTCTTCTTTAACTGAACAAGAGACCTAATAATCGCTCATCCCAGCTCATATCACCATTATTTGGGAGAAAACACCCCTTGTTACTTCACTAGTTAACTATCTTTTATACGTGGGATTCCGGGAAGTATATTCCGTGTTTCTGTCGTTGAAAGATACTTAAGTGAAGGATCTAGCACCCGGTAAATGTTTTTCTGCTTGCTGTAATGTTTTGCTATTGTAGCCTCATTTCTCTCAGGACTCCTTCAATTTAATCCAGCCAGGCCGACCACATTCTGGAAGAGATAGACCACGCCAAGAACTCCAACCCCAAATCTGCGAATAGTGGGTGGGTTCGTTAACGTCCCACAATGATAACAGCAAGGGTTTTGAAACGGAGCCTACCGTTCATAGGCCTCCGAGAGGACTTGAAGACCAAACCATTTGTAGATGTAATTGTATATAGAGGTAATGGTGTAGGGCCTAGTAAAATTAAGGGTTAATTAAAATTGCCTTGAGCGGCGTATAGCGACGAGGAAAATTTCAGAACTTTGAAAACCGAGACGAGTGCCGACTGACTTGTTATCACTGACATAAGTTAGCTCATTAGGTGGAATCTCCTATCGACAGAGTGGGAAGTCTTGATTTTTAGGAGGTGTTGTGACAAGTGCGTATGGTTGAGACTTTCAGGCGGCCTGGTATTGTCCCCACCTGCGGTGCCGATCTCGAACTCAGGCCTTTTTTTTCTTTTCCCTTCTTTCAGCAAGTGACAGACATAGCAGAGAGGTTAAGTTGATGTTTCACAAATAAGAGAAATGGACCTTCTACATGTCAGAAAGATTTGATTGGATATTGATTTCTTGGAGAAATAAACAAAGTTTATCTTTTTGAAAACTCATGAGACGTGACCCCAAAGCCAGTCGTCGTTTAAAAAGCATCAACTGTTCTCAGAAGCCCATGAGTAGGAGCTTCCCTTTGCGCTTATCTTTCTATTTTTAGAATGCAACGAGTTCTTCTTCTCTGCACCCACTGTTTTGAATGGCCAATCGGAATAAAGTTATTGTCAAACGAAGACAAAAATAGCAAAAGCAATGTCTGCAAATTTTGAAAATTGAGGTAAATGTGATTCTTCTGCTGAAGGGTTAGTTCTAAAAATAGAAAGATACATATAGTGCATAGAGAAGCTCCTAGCTAGTCATGGGCTTCTGTTTGAAATCAAGCAGCTCCCCCCCCCACCCCCGCCCCCTTTTCCTGAAACGCAAGGAAAATTGTGAATTTGTACAGGCTACCACTGTATTGTCGCCGCTCAATTCTTTCCTTGACCGTAAGATTTTCTAAGTTTGTCCATGTGATAATGCGATCCCATTTGCAATGCAGCGTGGGTCTCAAAGGAGAAAAATTGAGATAGGTCCGTGATCCAGGTGTCGTTCTTTTCTTCTCCAGAGATGCCTGGCCAGGGTCAGGGGAAGAGAATGTGGGAGCCTCTATCTCCCATACTTGGCATGGGAGTTAACCCTTTCCCGAGTAGGTTCATTTATGGAACCCCTCCATTGGGAGATTTGGCAGCCCAACTGTTGTAAAAGCCAATCAAAACAAAGTTATGTCAGCATCAAGGGAAATCAATTCACTCTTGGGGAAGTAAACTTCACATTTAACCTTTTTTTCAAGAGGAGGCAGACGTGAACTCGGAAATGGCCCATTAGTGGAGAAAGAAGCTCCCTTTGATGGGCTCCTGCTTAAAGCCCCAAAATTCGCCCATTCAGCCAAGTTTAGGAAAACCTTACTGTAAAGCTGATCGATTCCTACCGTCTCTTGGGTGGTAATCGGGTGGTGGGAGCGAAGGAATTTGGACGTTCGAGAACGAGAGGGGCCTGCAGTCCTTTTTCCCTTTTGGTCTTTTCTCGTTGGCGTCCCCTCATTCCAGCCTCCCTCTTGCACCGCGGGAGTCTGGAGTCTGGATCGAGTTTGTTTGGCGGGGTACTTCGAACATGGCGTCTCTTAGTAGTCCTCCATAGTAGGCCATGCAGAGCTAAACATGAAAAGAGCGAGAATTTTATACGAAAACAAACCCAGTTGTTTCATGAAAGTTCTATATGGTTATGGCAACTCTAAAGAGCGTTATTTCTTCGTTACTCTGGTCTGGATTAATATTTTTTTCTAAGAGCGGTGAGAACGAACGAACTTCCTTGAACAACTGTCATGCAAGTTTGTAGACCAAATCATTCAATCACATGTCGAAACAAGAGGAAAATTCAAGCAACGCCAAAGATACGGTGAATTTTTCAGAGTTACGACGGTCATGGAGCTGGCGGAGACGAGAGGGGCTGGTAAGAATAAGCTTAAATTGATATTTTGAAAATTGGTTTGTGTACTGTTTCAGATCGGGACATTCCATTTATGATCCGAACCCCCCCCCCCCCCCCCCCAGTGGATGAAGTCCAACAGAATTCGACTGGATTTTTTTTTTCAAAGGCGCGGACTAAAAAGTGAAGGGGTACGGATCGTGAACGGAACGTCCCATCAGCTGATACTTGTTACGTTGAGACAAGTAAGATATCGTTGACGTCACCTCTCGTCATTAATGTGCCAACCAGAGCCTCATTGGCCGTCGAAACAAAGGGTTGGCACATTTGAATGCCAAAAGCAATGTTTGTAAACAGATATCATCCCTATTGTAGAATACCACAACATCAAACCACAATTATTTCCCCAAGGCGGAATTATTTCCCCAAGGCGGCATTCTTTGAAACAAGTTGGAATGCAATAGAGGTTATTCTTATAATAAGATGCAGGGTATTCTGCAACTTTAGACCTTTTTGTCAGCGTTAAGACATTTTATTACAGACATGTAGCCTTTACTTTCATATTAAGCACTTACAGTGTGACGCGCCTTACCGTGGTCACCTAACAAAGTTTTTTTAAAACTTATACGCCAATCAGGGTGTGCGAATTTGATTGACAGTCTCCCCACCTTGCAAAGTTCGCACGGTTGTAAGTTGAACACCATTGAATGGGTCGTTTGAGTTGACGTACTTACACGAAGTTGTCACATGTAAAAGTTCGTTGGGTGGCCACGGTAGGGCGCGTTGCACTGTGATGACTGGCCAAGGGAAACACTGACTTTTGAGACACTCATCATCATCATCATTTAAACATGGAAGCCCATTCATAAAAGTGCTCTTCCAGACAGCCGTCCAAAATCATGCAATAAAACAGTATTAGTTAAATATAATGTTAAATGTTCCACTAGGCCAAGTTTTTTGTTATACCTCGCTGACTCAGAAATTCTATTCTCATGCTGCATACTAAATCAGTTGCATACTTGCACAATGCATGCGTAGGCAATTAAGCATTTGATGTCTTTTTTCCTGGCAGACTGTGAAACTGTGAAACTAAAAGTTAACTCAAAATAAACAATTATCTTGATCAGTCATCGAGTATGCCTTTCCCGTCTGGGCGGCGCTTATAACCGTCATACCTAGAAGATCTCTTAGAATCCATGCAAAGGAAAGCCCTCAGGATAATTTTCGACAAGAGAGATTACGCTGATGCCTTGACAATGGCGAGCATAGACACACTTAAAGTCAGGAGCGCTGCTGCCCGTCAGAGGTTCATCATAAATGCACGGCAACATCGTCCCCTCATGGAAGTTATCCCCATCCCCATGTACCATGATTATGAATATTCTCTGCATTTCCACAATCCAAGAGCCATACTTGGCTTTACTAATAGACTAAAATGATTTTGTTACTGTTAAATATCAACATATTGTGTAACTGTGTATGCCTATTTGCTGGCCTACCCAGCAATCCAGCTATTGCTGCAATTAGGTAAAATAAACAAGTATCTATCTATCTATCTATCTATCTAAACTAACACTGAAAATTTCCCCAGTCAAATTATAAGTAAACTTGCTTTCAAAATTTAAAAAAAACAGTTTGATCCCAGAAATACTTACCTTTGTAGCCCTTTAAGTCATTTTCATTAATTTTTGTGTCAAAAATTTGCAGAAGGAAAATGAGGGAGAAATTGACTTGGACACTCTTGAGATTCGCTGCAGTATTGAGGAGGTAAACTATATGTTTTGCCATTGTTTAGCTCAATATGCATGCATAGCTTATTAGGTTGGAAGGAGCTGGTCAAATTGTTTTGTAATTTCCAGAATTTGGAGTTTCAAGCGTGGACAATGACAATTATGAAAGCAAGTGAGCCACTCCTAACTTGAGTTTTAAAAAGCATGATTTACCACGAGCCATTTTTTGTATACTGTTTATTTGAGGAAGAATTAATATTAGCAGAGCTCCATGTGCAGGCACGGCCAGAGCACCATTGGCAAGAAAATGTGGTAGGGGTAACCCATCTGTGCGAGAAAATTTGGCTTTGTTCACCCTACGACTGTTCGACTGTCCACCCCTCCATTTATGCCAACGTGAAACTCTGTGGTGCAACCCACGCTTTTTGGTGGACCCTTCTTTGATATTGGACATCCATGTTATTGTTAATTGACACCTGTCTAAACAAAGTATGCCCTGACCAGTATCATGTGACCAAATTGTGGGCCCAAATTTAATTAAAGCTCATTGAGGTCAGCTGTTTTTTTTTTTTTTTTTTTTTTTAAAGTTGACCGCTGACCAGGTACTGATTTTCGATTGGATTGCAGGCTCAAACCAGGTTAACTGATTGTGAGAATAAATAAATTAACGTGTGAGCTCCACTTTTAAGCTTGGCTAAATCTATATAGTTCTCCTTAACCCATTGACTCCTCAGGTGCCCTACGATGCCCCCAGTTGTCAAGTAAAATCGTCTGGTGTTAGACATAGTAAAATCTGTAAAGTCTCACTCCCAGGGGTCAATGGTTTAATGGAGGGGACATAGTTTTTGACTGATTAACCCTAGGATGCCCCCAGTTGACAAGTAAAATTGTCTGGTGTTAGACAGAGTAAAATCTGTTAAGTCTGAATAGGAGTCCATCCATTTTGCAAGGACATTGGTTTTTCTTAGCACAGATAACTCGTTCTGCATGCACACAGGATGACAAAAAAGCAAAATGAGTAACATGTAACAAATATGGACCGACTAGTGCCATCTTAGCTGTAGTCAAATGGATTATGCTCTCCCACCAAGTCTTAAGTGGTTGTTACTCTGGCAACATGCAGATGGGGGCAGTAAAGACTGAAAGAGTCAAAGAAAAACAAAACACAACGAGAGTCAATGAGCTGTCAGCAACAGCTGATGGTTGAATGGTCAGGGTCAGAGGTGATGGAGTGCTGCCGTATCCGGGACTGGAGTTAGGTGGTCCAGGTGCAAGTGGGCCTGCTCTTGCTGGTGCTGGGCTTGGTGTCAGGAGAGGCATTGCAGGTGGCTTCCTAGAGGATGGAGTTGGGGTTGGTAGAGAGGCAGGTTCAGGTGGTGAAGGAGCCATGGGGTGCTGTTGAAATGGCAATCTGGCAATTTGCCGTCATTGATGGTGCTTCAAGGTGGTAAGGCATGCACAGGGTTGTGGGTGGTGAGTCTGCCAGAGCCATCAACCTGCACCACATACTGGTCATACTGGCGTACTTCAATGACCGTTCCAGTCTTGTCCTATTTGGTGGGGTGTGGGTAAAGGTAGGTAAAGTCTCTGCTTAAGAGCCAGAAGGCTCATCAGGCCGGCGCTTATCTCCGGTTTCAGTAGCATGAAGCAACTAGGAGTATTTATACTCCCCCCTGGATGGGATGCTAGTCCATCGCAGGGTTACCCCCAGCATTACGCCGGTACCCATTTGTACACCTGGGTGGAGAGAGGCACCATGAGAGTAAAGTGTCTTGCCCAAGAACACAACACAATGTCCCCGGCCAGGCCCCGAACCCGGACCACTCGATCCGGAGTCAAGCGCACTAACCACGAGGCCACCGCGCGGTGGGGTGTGGGCCAGTGTGATTTTGGAATCGGACATGGTCACCAACTTCTAGGGGTGGGAGCCTGTTGGTGTGCTCCCTCCATCTGTCGACGGCTTTCATATGCCTGTTTCTTAAGGCTGTTGGCAAGGGTGTCACTCCAGGTGAGATGTGGCTTGTAGCGGCAAGGCAAGATGGGTATGAAGTCCTTGATTGGTCTCCAAGATACGCACTGTGTGGGGGACAGCATCGTGTTGGGGTCGGGAGTATGGCACACTGTTGGGAATCAGTGTCTAGGCTGCCATTGGGGTCAGTGTTATTAGTGATGAGACGTTTGATGGTTTTCACGCCGATTTCCACTCGGCAGTTTGAGTTTGGAAAGGAAACAGATGAGAGGCAGTGGTGTACACCCCACTCTTTTAGGAACTGGCGCGTAGCGGCTGCAGTGAACTCAGGGCTGCCATCAGTGGCACACTCATCAGGGATACCAAGTGTCGTGAAAGTGCGCTGGAGTTAGTCCATCAGGCCCTTGGAGCCCTCTTGTGCCCGTTCGATGGTAGTCCAGTTGGAATAGCGGTCCACAATAACCAGGTAATTCATTCCCTTGTAGTTTAAGAAATCAGCGCATGCACCTTGAAAGGGGTATGCTGGTGAGATGGGTTGGTAGGGTGGGGCACTGGGTCTGCAAGGGTGCCATGCTGTTGCAGTGGTGGCAGTTCTCCTGCATGGCTCTGATGGCTGCAGTGATGCCTGGCCAAAATACTGTTCTTTCTGCACATGCAGTCATTGAGGTCACACCTTGGACTGATGAGTGGAGTATAGTCAGAATGTATTGGTGCAGCAAAGGAACAGTGACTATCTGGTCCTTGTAAAGGAGGACACCATACATCAACAGTATAGAGGTGTTCCCGGAACTGGTGGTATACTTGGATGGCAGGTAGGAGCTCATGGCGAAATTTGGGGAAGCCAGATTCAACAATACATATCAGCTGGGTAATCACCATATCACTTGTGGTTGTGAGTTGGACTCTCTCCCACGTGTAGTGTTGAGGAAGTGGAATCAATTGGTTGTCGATAGTGGCCATCCAGGAGGCCGGTAGAGGCTCTGCACGACACATGTCAATCAGGAAGGAGTGTCCAGAGTGGTCAAGGGGGAGGGGAACTGTCGAAGTACTGGTGCACGCCACATTATCAGGTAAGACCATCATGTCTGCGGGACCAGCAGTGTGGCACGAAACGGCATTGGTGGCCTTGTGTCGCACTCCAGGGACATGGACCATGCAGAATCTGTAGCCTAGTGTCTTCTCTCTGAGGTTGTGAAGTCAGACATTGGATATTTCATTGAGGGACTGATCACCAAATACTTTCAGTAAAGGCTTGTGGTGTATGGCGATAATAAGGTCACTGCAACCAAGGACAAAGAACCTAGCTTTGTCAAGTATATCGGCCACAGCGAGAGCCTCTCCTTCCACTGGTTCTTAGCACGACTCGGCAGCATGGGTGAAACGGCTTCCAACAAGGGTTATCTTCCAACCTGTAGTGCAGCAGAAGGGCTCAGCAGATGGACATTGGCAGTGCTTTTGGAAAAGCGATTACCCTATACCATCTTGTGGCCAGTCAGTGGCCAGGCAGGTCCTTTTGGATTTATCAAAGATGCAGACGCCTTCATTGCTTTCACTGATGATCATTGATTTGGATTCATCAAAGAGTTGGTTTAGCTCACTTTCCGAGTGGAATGGTGTGCCTGGCTTGAGGAGCTGTCAAAATGGTTGCATGCGCTTGGTGGCAGCAAAGGCGTATGAGACCTGGTTGATGAGGCCAAACCAAGATCGTATGTCTGTTATAGTGGTATAGTGGTTGGAGTTGGAAAGTCACGGATGACATCGAGGTACTTGTTGCGTGGTCGCACATGGTGAGGGGTAATTTCAAAACCTGCAAATTTGTCTGGGTTTAGGATGATGCCATGGTGGCCACACAAGTCAAGCCAGTCCACTGCTTGATAGAAGCTCTTAGTGAGGTTGTTCGACCAAACAAGCGGGTCGACAATGCACTTTGTTTTTTTTTGGGACATGGGAGACAATCTCATTGAAGTGTCTCGAATAGGCTTCATCTGAGGCTATGTAACCCTTGAGGTGCCGTTTTGTGTTGACACCGCCCCCAAGGAGTGATGAAGGTCGTAAGGTGCCAGTGGTCTGGGTGGAGTGGGACACCATGTCTCCCAACTAAAAAATAGTTTGTCGGTATCGTTGGTGACATACACAATTTGCCGAGATGCAAGAGTCTAACCTCATTTAGAGCGGCCAAGAATCACAGGGCTGGATGACTGCACCCAGGATCTTGACGCCATTGTTGTTAACAGCGTGCATGTGCATGATGACCGGAATTAGGTTATCTTCACATAGTCCAAAACTGTGAATTACGTTCATGCTTGCAAGGCAACTCTGACAGAGTTGTATTCCCACTGGCCGGGGTGTGATGTCCTTGAATCCCAAGAAGATGTAGTCATCTGGGTGTATGGTAGCAATGAGGGTGACGAAAGGCTGAGCCTTGTCAAACCCACTGAAATGAGATGGTGGTATACATGGGTCAAGGTGGCACCTTCAGCTTCATTGGGGTCTCATCCAGAGACATTTCCTGGTTTTCGTCACCAAGCAAGTCTAGCTGGATTTCACTGTCTGCAAGGTCATGTATTAAGATGTTAATTAATTAAGGAGGATGTTCTTGGTGTAATTTACGTCGATTTTTCAGCCAGGGCGAACACTAACCTGACCTCGCAAGCAGGCGCCAGAGCTTTGTATGGTCTCGCCTTAGTCTTGGCGCATTTGGTGGAGTTGGATGCATGAAACCATTGTATTTTCTTCTCTAACAGTGAGTGTATGCTTGACAGAAACTTTCTTACCAGGAAGCTTTGAATTGGGTTGTTTAAAAGTAATTACTAGGTTAATGTTAAATTGCATAGTCATTAGGGGCAACTAATTGGCAAAACAAAACAAAATCAACTGCACTGCCATAGCACAGCCCTTTTAATTATAAAGTTGATTCATCCTTGTTCATAGACATGGCTTCCTGGCTTGTTACAACAACAACAACTTTATTACCCTTTTTCCTAAAAGAACAAATTACAATAAGAAATAAAAAAAAAATAAAGAAAAAATAAATAAAAAAATTTAAAAAAAAATTACAATAAGTAAATTAAATTATAAAAAGAGTAATGGCTTCCTTAATAACTGTGAAAACTAACAAAAGTAGGAAGCCAAAGCAATAAGACTAATTTGAAAGACAGGTCGGACTCTCCGACCGCTGACCTGCTTGGTCCTCTACATGTGCATACCTGTTCATATTGGTTGTGGAACCTTACCATATGTTACTTTATACAAAATTTTCAGACAGAAGGTGAAGAAGCATGGGGCCTCAGCTCTCAAGAAGCACTAAAAAGACTTTTTGATGCCATCAATGATGAATTGGCCATCTATAAAGAAGCTAACCCTTGCACATGGTGGCAAGATTTATGGAACACTCTGAATCAAAATCATCACTTGCCAATGGGCTTCATCAGTCTCTCTTTTCTTATTCTCGAATTTTTGGTCCTTGTATTGTCATATGCACTGGCTGGATCAGAAAGGAGGTATGTTTGTTGCTTGTTAAAAAAAGGTCCTTATTTTATGAGGGTAACATGTGACAGTGAACTAGAGTTACTGATAAACTTGTGGCCCTTGGTGCACACCTTTTACCCCCTTCCTCATCAATGCCCTGTTTTACGGGTTTCAAAAGCTACAGCTATATGGATCAGAGGAAAGTCAAAACAGACATCAATCGAATACATGTAAGACAGGGATCAAACTGGCTACCTCCAGCTCAGAAGGCGATACACCAACCGACTGAGCCGTGCCTGTCTCTGTGAAAATGGGTCATACCAAGGGGTAATTATCATTGGTTAATACCCTATTGAGGGTAGTGTTGGGGTGATTTACCCCTGAAAAGATGATGTGCTACATGTAGTTGCTTGGTGAAGGAACAACTAAAACAGAAATCAGAGTCTCGTGCAGGAATCCAACCTATGAACTGTGTAACATCCGTTGGATGCTCAAACCTTTTGTCTACAAGAATGCTTGGGCCTGCTTGTTCAAAAGTCGATTAACACAAATCCCAGATTACAAATTAACCAAGGACTGAGCGGGAGTTTATTTCTCCTACTCCCAAATGCTGTTCAATGGTGATAATCGGCAAA
The DNA here is from genome assembly GCA_949126865.1 of Montipora capitata. Classification (NCBI taxonomy): domain Eukaryota; kingdom Metazoa; phylum Cnidaria; class Anthozoa; order Scleractinia; family Acroporidae; genus Montipora; species Montipora capitata. The sequence continues at coordinate 9,671,924 of OX421452.1, read as the reverse complement.
AGGTTACATTAGAAAAAGTCCATTAGAAAAAAAAGGAAAACAATAATAAGCGAAATAAACTTTCACGAAAAAGTTGCAAACATGATACAAAGGTTTACGCTACTCCTGGATTAAGTTAATCGGCTTTCGAACAACCGGGCTCTGGTAAGCAAGGTTATTTAATACATGTATTTAGGTTCATGTACAACAACATTGTAATTGGATGTTGAAATTCAACTGTTGATAAGTCGATAATTATGTTGTTCTTAGCACTTATTTTTTATCACAAAATCAATTTCAAAGGACGTATTGATTCATTGTACGAACTTTGAAAAACCTGGATTGAAAAAAAAGGTTCAACCTACATGTATGACCCAATAATTATTTTATTGAAATCTTGATATTCAATGAGTTCTTTTCAATGCAAAACATACAACATCATTTGATTTGCAGCTCCAGTCTGCCGTTAGTAGAAGGAATCATTGTATTGATGCTAACAGCGGTGAACCTGGCCTTGTGTGTGAGAGAAGAGAGACTAAGAAAGACTGAAATGGTCAGAAGTGTCCAGAATCAACTGAATAATTATGATGGTAAGCAGTTATATTGTTGGAATTTCAAGTCTAGAGTTAGTGCAGTGCTGAAGAAGCAAAATGTGGGCTGCATTGGTGCACCGGTGTGGTTGGTGCTTGTGATATTTCCTCCCATTGTCTTAAAACATAAACATTTGAACAAGATATTGTAATGCTGGGATAAACTATCCTTTCTAAGAAGATCTACAACAGGTGAAGTGACAGCTTAGTGACAGCTTGACATTTTTACCTTTCAATACTTTAAGGCAGTAATACATTATGTCAGAATCATTTGAAATAGCAAATTATCCCTTCTTTGCATAGTTCTCATTTGATCCGAGATGGTGGGAAAATGGTGAGCAAACTCATTGCTGATAACTGTCTAAACCTTTCAAAATGTTGACTTAACATGAATGCATTTTGGTACTAACTGTATTATCTATTTTCCAGATGGTTGGAGTTGGGTGCCATCTGATTATGTTGATCCCTGTACCCCTCCATCTCCATCCATCTCACTGGTTCATGCCTACAGAGACAAGGAACTCGTCTCTGTTCCATGCAATCTTCTTGTTCGTGGAGATGTGGTTTTACTGGGACCTGGACACTCTGCACCAGCACAAGTACAACAGGTAAATATAATTTTAAAAAAATAATGATCAAACTGAACATTCTGGAGACCATATTGTTTCCTTAGCTAATCTAAAACGTAACAATGTTATCCTTGAACATACTGTAGTGTTTACTGTTTGCTTTTGAGATTGACACTACCTGCAGCCTTTTCCAGGCTCTCAGATGGTGGAGTACTGGTTAACATATCAAAGTACCAATGAAAAGTGGGGCTTAGAATAATATTATTTATTTGCAGATTCTTAAAAGTTGAAACATAAAAGTTTAGTTTTTGTTTAACAGAAGACTGGGCGTCCCAACTACTAGAAGCCCAGTACAGGCCTTTGGAGCTATAACTACTGTACATGTACCTGTTGAGTGGTACCCACACCAGAGGCCAGAGTAAGCCTTCTTAATTCTGTCTGAACACACAAACAGCCGTATAGTATTGAAATGGAAATTTGATTTGGATAATCTACTGATTTGGAGGGACCTACTCCAACCTTAATAGAAGCAAACAAAACAGCACTTGTGTTACAGCACTGTTCATAGCTGTCCTGTAGTTTAACGAAACTTATACTCAAGCATTGACCCAAAAATTAATGCAGAAAGGATTGTGACGTATTTCTCCAAGAGACTTTGAATTTTCAAAGACTTTAGTTTTCTTTTGTTATGCACAACCTGTGTTAACACCTCTCATTCTTTAGTTCTGGTATTGACTAATATGCGCTTTCATTACGTAGTAATATGTTAAACTTTTCCTTCTAGTTGTTTATGGATCCACCAAGCAGGGGTTCTTTACTGATTCTTGAACAAGGACAAGTGTTTTACCCCTCTGTCACACAAAACACATCTGGCAAGTATAAAAGAAGTCAAAAATTGAGATTTTTATTTTTTTCCACAGTACTGTGACAATAAAATACTGTATTGTTGATGTGCATCTTACAGGTCTAGAGGGCCTGGTTGTTCGAAAGCCAATTAACTTAATTCAGGATATAATGAGTGCAAACTTTTTTGTTTCATGATGTTTTCAACTTTTTGGTGAAAGTTTCTTTCGCTTATTATTATTTTTTCAAGATTGACTTCCTCTAATGTAAAGTTTTGCAGAATATTAGTGTTGAACAGCTTTTGGAAGTAGAGAAAGAAACTCCTTGGTTAACTTTTAATCTGGGATTAGCGTTAATCGGCTTTTGAACAACCAGGACCTGGAAATTAACCCATTGAGTCCTGGGAGTGGGACTTAACAGATTTTACTCTGATCTGTCTGATGGCAGATGATTTTACTTGGATTCCAAGGGAACCTGAGGAGTCGATGATGATGATAATAATAATGATGACGATGATGATGATGATGATGATAATAATAAATAATACTTTATTTATATAGTGCTATTTCATGTAGGCCAACAGCGCTTTGCAATAATAATAATAATTATTGCAATCAAAGTTACAGCAAATCAAAATTTTACAAAATTAATGATTAATTTTGTAATATTCGATTAAAACTATGTCACATGCCAAACTAATCAAAGTGATTAAAAGGATGTGCCTTTATATGGGTCTTCTGTGGCCATACATGTAGCTTACTAGCTTGACAGATGGTACTTTCAGTAAGTTCTTAGAAGAAGATTTCAAATTTCTGGTTAGTAAATTGGGCTTTAGCTGTTCAGTAATGTAGCTAGGGGCCTGGCCTTTTAGGGCTTTATACATGTAGGTCAGGATCAGTAATATCTTGTAATTAATGCACAGGTCTGCTAACTGGGAACCAGTACATTGCTGCTTTTAAGACAGGCTTGATATGATCTTACTTTTTCTAAGTACGAGTAATAACACAAGCATCAGCATTCTGGACACTGCTTAGAAACGATCTATTAGAAATTTGGGTATTAAATCCATGCAATAACAAATTGCATGGATTTGCAAATAGCTCAGATGTAATGAATGTGTGGGCCAACTTTTCAGTGTCTGCTAGAGATAAACAGTCTCTTATCTTGTTTATATGTTCCTAAGATGGAAAAAGCAGGCCTTACATGCTTATCTAGTGACATGTGCTCATCAACAATAACTCCAATATTTCTCGCAGAAGGGGATGGTCCGATCCATTTACGAGACACCTCAATGTACTCTAGTATTGATGGGGTGGATGGAGTCGTGTACTTGAGATGCATCAAATAAAAAACTGTGTCCCTTCAATTAACCCATTAGGGAGTTTTAGCAAAGACAATGGCTACAGCAGTGAAAACTTTAGTCCAAAATATAACTTAGCGCTATCGCAAGTATTTCGCGATTAATCCGTCTTGTTCACATTGTACAATACAGGCGAACTATCCTGTAAATGGATGGGTATGAACAGTTTTAAAGTCAAAACTGGAAATGACTTTTTCATTGTTATTTGCTCACGTTGTCGTCAAAACCTAAAATTTGGTGATTCCACGTTGTTGTTTTGTGGAGTACAGCAAAGAAATGCACGGAAATTCATGTTGCACGTGCAGCACAAGCATTTTTCCTTTTTCAACCAATAATAATCTTGCTTTGTGGCATTGCTGCAGCTGTACCCGTCGTCTTTGCTAAAACTCCCTGTTGACTCCTGGGAGGGGAGTCAGACTTTACAGGTTTACTCTGTATAATCATGCCAGATGGTTTTACTCCTCAACTGGGGGCATCCTAGGGTGCCTGAGGAGGTAATTGGTTAAATTTGTGACTCTGTTCTTTGTTAACTTCTCACTCAATGCTGGTAGATACTTGTGTAGGTCAAAAGTAATAGACCCTTCTCCAAAATGGCGGCAACTGAATGAAACACGGATACCAGAAATAGAAAGAGCACCTTTACTTTAGTAACCCTGCAAAGTTTCAGTGTATTAGGTGTTATATCAGCTGAGAAAATGTACATGTAATTTGAAATTTGACAAATTTGCAGACGTTTGTACACTGTATGACTGGGGGTACATGCCATAACCCCAATCATACAAACGTCTGTAAATTTTTCATTTTTCAACTTACATTTTCTTGGCTGATATTACACCTGATATGCCAAAATTTTGTAGGGTTTCTTATAAATAAGTAAAGGTGCTCTTTGTAGTTCTGGTATTAGTTTTTAACTTTAACTTGCTTGAACTTTTGGCTGCTATTTTGGAGAAGGGTCTATTCAGCCCACTGTAAAGAAGGTTTTTACTTTCTGTGTCTTAAAATTCATACTCCTGGAAAATAATTACAGTGTATTATTATCAGACAAAGAAAGAGGTTAGAAGAAATTTGGCCTGTAATTCATTTTTACCAGTACAGGGTCTATCTTTAATTAGGAACTCTTTTTGTTCAATTCATCTTGTAGCAGGTGCAGAAAACAAGCCAACAAGCATGCAGACATCTCAGCCTCACCCACGTGAAAAGTTCCTTGTCATTGAGACACCATTTATACTCATTCTTAGGTATATTTCCCTTTGAATACTTTGATACTTAATTTATATTAATTCACACGGTACAGTCATAACTTTCTAAATTTCAGTCAAGATGCACATGTACATTCGGCAGTTCAAATGTCTGAAATTTCACAATGTTGTATCACTAAAATCATTCATTCACCTCTTACAAGATACATGTATAACTTACTTGAACTCACATTCGACCAGCTCTTAGCTGGCTTGATAACTCAATACAATCATGTAATTATTGGTAGAGTGCAGTGCAAATTGCACTGTCATTGGTTCGAAATCTTTTCAAGCCCTGGTTTTTGTCAGGCAAGCTGGAGGCTGCCTCATGTTAGATGGCAGACCAACGGCATTAGCATTCAGTAAGGTATTTTGGGGTTCTCGACTTGTTGGTTGCCCTGAGCCACTACTAAATGACACATGCTAGCATGGGCTGAACCTTGGTGGTGTTCTAAACATGTGACACACGGGCTGTGGTAAACAGGCAGGAATGGGGGAGGCTAGCTGTTGTTTGTGTAGAATACAACAGGAAACTGATTGAGGTTTAGAAGAGGAGAAAAGAAAATCAGAGGGAGAAAAGAGGAGCTTGACCTGTGTAACACCCATTGGCTGGCTTCTGTCTCTAATATAAGTATAATTATTGGAAACAAGTTATAAATCAACAATGTGTTTAAGTCCAAGAGTTTTGTGGCAATTATACCATATGCGCTTGGTCAAGGGTGAAGAATGATGCCAAAAATTAATGACCTCTTTTAAATTTCTATTTCAGATCTGTAATTATAATAGATACCCATTATATTACTTTTTTGTAGAAAAATTTTGAATGACTCATTGAAGAGGCCAGTGAGCATACTTGGAAATGAGATGCATTACATCATCAATTCTTTAATAGAAAAGAAACTTCTGCTTTTGATTTTGGTAAGACATACTGTAGAGAAGTTGTTTCCACCGCCACAAGCCACATACAATTGTAATGAGAAGCAGATGCCTTATGAAAGCTAGATCCTCTCTAAGTGTAAATAGGAACTTCCTATTTACATGTACCTCGCAGAACAGAGCAGAGAAACCAACAAGCACAAACACTGTCAAGTACCAATTAAACAAACAGATTCCATGTTGCCATTCTTTTGGTTAGTAACGGATGTGCGAAAATTGTGCTTAAGGTTATGAGTTATGTTAAATTGTGGAGAGTCTCTAGAAATGTTGGTTTTTGAAGTGTGGGCTAAATCAGAGTACATGTATCTGGAGAGAAAACAACAAACTCAAGTCACAGGTGACATGAAATTAAGGAACTTTTATTGTGATAAACAACATCGTCGCTCTTTGGAGGTTGGGTGCCTGAAACATCCTGGAGCTTCCACTGTTGGCAGCCAGCTCCAAGATGGAGACTGCACCGATGGCTGGCAAAACCTGACAACCCAGCCATGAGCCCCCACGCCCCCGAGAAAAAACAGGCACCCGTCAGACTGATACACAGTGGAAAGCAGAGGGTGGGGAGGAGGGAACAAAAACCGCTAAACGCTCCACACACAATGCTCCTACTTCCCGCCACACTGATAAGTAAGCGCTACAGCCCAAAGCACAAGGAATTCTACGCATGCGCAAGTATACTAAAACCACTGACCAATTGGCTGCAGTCGCTCCTAGTTGTTTACTTGGTTAAACTTTGTTTAACCTCATTAAAAAATTTTCATTAAAAATGCTAATACATGTAAGTGTTAAGTTGTGTTTCAATCACTCTGAAAAGAAGTTTCTTCATCTTTTGCAAGTTGCTGTCTTTGACTGTGAATATTCTTCGAGCACTTCTTCTTGGAAATGATTCAGGGCATTGGAGCGAGATGATTCTTTCTCTACAGGTATAAAATCTTAATAAAACAACAATTCCTCTTTACAATATTTTTATGATTTCAGTGATAGTCTAGAATTATTGTTCCTGTTTATTTCAGGCATATGCAGTATTACCCCTTCTTCCTATTTCATTTCCTATTATCTGGATTTGTTTATACCTTTACGGAACAGCAAGAATTGAGGTGTTATTTGCTACTATAAGAGAAAATGGAAATGTAAGTACATGTACGCCCTTCTGTGTTCTTTTTCTCATATTTTTGAGTCAACGTGCAACAACATTGGTCAACTGGGTCATGTGTCCAGCAGAGACCATAGAAACTGTCTCGTCAGCTGTAGTATAGACTGAGAGTGGTTCTAACAAGTGGTGCTTTTAAGGTTGACCAGGCACAGGGAAGGAAGAATCCAGGGCAACACTGCAAACAGCCATTTCCCAATAGGGTGATCGCATCGATTGGTTGGCTACCAGTAATTAATTAATTATGCAATGACAAAACAATTATAACAAAACAGCCAATAACTAAACATTACATTATATAATGATAGCGTACTACAAGTTGGGATCTTAACACCATTCTGATTTCACTATCTGGTTTAGTACTAATAGAAAGAAAATAGTAAAGTACATGGTTTCAACAACTAGATGACATGGGCTATGTTTTCATGATGTCTGTTTTCTCGCTCACAATTCTGACTCAGATAAACAGCTTTCGTATTAATGACAGGTGTTTTAGAGATTATATAGTACAGTGTAAGCAAATAAATATTTTGTTGAGAAGAAAAACATGAATTTGAGTGGAGGTCTGTTTTATTTGACTTGTGCTTTACGCATGCAGTTTCGATACTTAATGAAAGGTCAAATAAAATTGCCAGTGGGCGTTAAGCCACTGTACTCACAGATTTTTAAACATACATGTAGTACGTCCCCCGATTCCTGTAGTACAACACAAATCCTGTGGCACGTGGCACGATTGCGTCTCGTGCAAGGGTGGTAACTTACTTTTGACCAGTACTGTAGGATTCATGTGCCCACTATCTGGGAAATCTGGAAAAGTGCATGTGAGAACACAGCAATGGTTACTTTTGCAACCCACAGTGCTACGTCTGCTTTGACCAACCCTTTGCCCTCCTCAGAGTGAAATTTTCACTCTGCCTAATGCTGGATGATTTTACCTGTCAATGGGTGTGGCATCTGGGATGAAAGGGTTTACAACATTTATGACAAATCAAAAAATTTATAAATCCACCTTAAATCGTTTCCCTCCTGAGAGTAACACTATATAGATTTTACTCTGTCTATTGACAGATAATTTTATAGGTCAGTGGGGGCTTGTTCATACAGGGATAAAAGGGTTAACAATACATTTAAAGCACCACAAAACTTGTTCATTTTGAGAATTGTTGACTAACTGGTGCAACTGTACATTTTTCCCCTTTTTTCAGACAGCAGAGGATGTAAGTTTTAAAAAAGTATTATCCTGCTTTTGGCAAAATCTTCAAGGTGATCCATCAAGTCTTCCAAGAACAGCTAACCTTTTAGAAATTCTGGGAAGTGTTACTGTAAGTTTACCATAACAGCAGATGTACCTGTTATAGAATAGGGTTTTGGTTAGTTTGTAAATCTTAAAAAAATCTTGATTAAGGGCCAAGTGAACATGGTACATTGTACATGTAAAAGTTCATTGATCCTTGTGGTTCTACCAGCCCATTTCTAAAGAAGATGAAAATGTTTGCCGCACAACCATCCTTTCTTCACTTCAAAGAGTAAGTGGATTTTATATGATTGTAACAGTACTGCTGGTGTAATAAGGAAGATATCTGCTTACAAACATTCTCTTTGAAAGAAGTGTATATTTGAAGACAGTGCAGCTAGGCTCTAGACGAAAGAGAGATAATCCTTGCACGTATCTGGACAATTTAAGCAATATTATTGTCTCTTATAGAAATTTGAAAAATTCAAGTGGCTCCAAGGGGATTCCAAGCCCATTACTTTTTTTTTTTAAAGTGAATGTTTTATTCAAAGGATTACACTGTAACTCTACAACACTCTCATGTAATGGCAATGTTGTGGTACCAAATTAAACAAATTTTGCTTAGCAAGATGCATTCATTAGTGTCAAGTAATATGTTATCATGGCAACAAAAGAGCCATCTAAAAAGCACTTTTTCAAAAATGTTAAGTTTAATTATAATAACTAAACTTATTTACAAGAAACAAAACGCAAATTACAGGCCATGACTTTCGTGTGGCTTCATAGCTCAGTTGGTAGAGCATTGCACCAGCATCCCAGAGGTCATGGGTTCAAATCCCTTTGGAGCCACACATCCATAAGAGACAATAATAGGCCATTCCGGAATTGCACAGGGAACTGGAGCAAGTATCAAATTTGAACCAATCAATAAATTGACACCATCACGTGAAAGATAACATTGAGATTGGCCATCTGTAGAAATTAAGTTTGATACTTTTAGGTCTAGCAGAGACCAAGTTATAAACGTAACATAGTTAAAAATCCATACAAACATCTCAAATTTTGAGGCTGCGTCCCCCAAAATCGTATTATAAACTCTTAAAATGTTTTACAATTTCTGTAATATTCATAAAAATAGGCAAAACAAAGTGATTTTCACATCACCTACAATGTATGACAGGATTTTCCATTTGTCTCAAATCTGATAAATTTTTTAAAGAGTTTATATGGTTCCCTGCGCAATTCTGGAATGGCCTATCGCTTAAATTGTCCAGATAAGTAAGGATCATTTCTCCCTTTTAAACATTCTCTTTGTCATCCAAATGTACCAATCAGTGGACCATTAATAAGAGCAGTTTAAGGTCTCAATAAAGGTTAATTTGGGAGTCTCGCTCAAAGTTTTAGTTTTTGCAAATCTTGAATCGGTGGGCTGTGAAGTAAATTTTACCAAGGTAAAAAAGTCTGGAAAATTAGTTTTAAAACCAATAAAATCACTTTCCTTTGTTTCCCGCCATGATACATCATGTCAATCACATGAAAGGACTGGGTGTTAATTGACATCCTTTACACAGGATCTGCTACCTTAGCAGGTGCCTGAATGCTGATTGGCTCAGCATAGGGGGTGGAGTTATTCAGCTGACCGTGAAATGCATGCGAAATCTTCAAGCTTGATTTTCTAGGGGTTTATTTTGACGCCAAAATTACAACTTCTTGGACCTCCTGTCCCAACAGGATATCGCTTGCAAATGTTCAGTTCTAAGAGATGATTGTACTACCCCAAAATTAATATTGTGT
>OX421452.1:9654734-9657234 GCA_949126865.1 Montipora capitata | reverse complement strand
GTAGATTGGTGCAGTGCAAAGAAAGTACAGGGTTGCGAGTTAAAGTCCTGTTCAAGCAGGCTTTCTTTGCCACTACTGAAATTACTGTTCAAAACAGCAAGGATCATTCTTGCTTTATAGAGTCAAAAAGACATTCAGAAATGTATTTCACAGACTGTAACAGTAATTCAGTGGGTTTTGCAGTATTCTCAATTATTGTACATGCACAAGTCTGAGAATAAAATGTACATTGTACATTTTGATAATTTCATGTAAAATTTGAACCACATGGATTGGATTTCAAGTCCAAAAAAATTAATTTGTTTGATGAAAAAGACTTACAGTAGGATCTTGCTCAGTCTAATTTGGAGGCTTTAAAATGACATCTTGGTCCCAGTAATAATTATTGTCAGTTACTGAAGAGTCAGGATGTGTCTTTTTTGTTTCTTAGCCTTTGGGTATTTGAACCCAATTTTTGTCCATTTCATTCTTAATCTGTCTGACCCAAGAGTTGTACGCCCATTTAATTGGCTCAGTCTGATTTTACCATAATGACACATGAAATCATAAATAATTAAATAATTATTAGTAAGAAATAATTATTGAAGTACAGTGCTGAAATTGTTTTAGATGCTTGTGTCTCCTTGGAAAAGAAATTGGATTTATGGAGCGTGCCCTTCAACTGTTTTCTAAACAGCGGTATATCTTTGCTGTACAGTCGCCAGCAGTAAGTAAAGTAAAGTCTCTGCTTACGAGCCAGAAGGCCCATCAGGCCGGCACTTTATCTCCGGTTTCATTAGCATGAAGCGACTGGGAGTATTTCTACTCCCCCCTGGCTGGGATGCTAGTCCATTGCAGGGTTACCCCCAGCATTTCGCCAGGACCGAATTATTCACCTGGGTGGAGAGAGGCACCGTGCAAGTAAAGTGTCTTGCCCAAGAACACAACACAATGTCCCCAGCCAGGACCCGAACCAGGACCACTCGATCCGGAGTCGAGCACACTAACCATGAGGCCACCATGCCTCCCACAAGTCACCAGGGCTAATTAAGCTAAATAGAAATTGCATTAATTTATTTAATATTTACTGTCTCCTTTTGATCTTCCCTTGGTATGCTGGAGCCATTCTAGGGCCAGTTAATCGAATCCTGGTTAGCACTAACCGTTGGTTAAGAGGTACCAAAACCAATAGCTTTCCATGTTATTTAATGCTGGTTAGCGCTAACCATGCTTCGAGAAATGAGGGCCTGGTCTTTTTCAAAAGATACATGTGCATGTGTATCCCCTACAGAGTTGTTAGCTATCACTAAAAGAAAGGCTCAACACCAGTCCTTGTTTCTCTTATTACACTGATTTGTACTGTCTAAAACTTGTCACAGGAGCCCAACACAGAGCTTGGGCCAGAGGCAACATTCATAAAGAAACACAGGCTGCATACAATATTATTTGAAAGTGGATTTTGGTCTTATTGTGAAAAAAGACCATTAGATAAATATTTTTAATTAATACATAATTTAATAATTTTTTGTGTTATTACCATACTCATTTATTTTAAATTACTTCTCAGAACTCTACTTTCAGATATTCCCTTCATTCTCATTCATTCTTATCGATATCAAAAGAGAAGCCCATCCCAAACATGATCTGTCTTGTCATTAAGGAAGAACGAACTGGTACGGAACCTCTGGCTTGTTTGTCCAAAGGGAAACCTGCAATTGACTTGCAGGGGAACATACCTAATTCAATGTTTTTGATTTGACTAATTAATTTTAAGAGCTTTAGTTTCTTTGTGGTTCTCTCAGAGCCAAAGTATAAAAATAGCATTCAGCAGTTTTGATTGATTGTAGGTATGAAAATAATATGCTAGTTACAGTTTGACAAGGACCAAGACAACTACAGTTAAAAGAAGACAGCCTCTTCCCTAATTGTGAAGCTGTAATCGTGGACAAAGAGAAGAGAATTGAAACCCTTTTCCAGTCTTCCTCCTTTTGGACCAGAACTTAAAATGGAGGGAATGATTAATGACATTGTTGACCCCCACTGACCTCTGGGACACTTTTTATATTATGAGAACCTCTGTAGATAATATACTGTACCTACAGCTTATTAGTTTTGAATAGTGCCAGAGACTCTGATTTCCTTTTCAGTTGTTCCTTTGCCCATTGTCAGGCAACTAGCCTGTCATTTTTAGGGATCAAGTTTCAACAATATGAACAATTTGGTATAACCCTTTGACACCTAAATCGGCCTAAACTGGCCAGACTTCATTTTACTCTAACGCTAGACGATTATTACTCGTCAATGGGGAACCCCCAGGTGTCAATGGGTTAATGACATTCTGGGTGATTTTTGAAAAATATAATTCTCTGCGCTGATTGGTTGCACTTGAGGTGATTATTTAACAATTATTCCTCGAGCCCGAATGGGCTCTGAGTCAATAGCCCATGAGGCCGAAGTCCGAATGGGCTATTGACTCAGAGGCCATGAGGGCGAGAGGAATAATTGTTTTAGTAAAATCCAA
>OX421452.1:9614734-9644734 GCA_949126865.1 Montipora capitata | reverse complement strand
TTTAAACGTGCGAGCGATATTTAGAGTTCCTGAGAGGCACGCCTTTTGCATCTTGCTGAGCACATCTTTAGCTCTGTTGCCCACCAGCTTCTGTAGAGTAGCATCCAAGTCCTTGGACCATCCCCCCTGGTGATATCATATCCTGGGTGCCTCTGCTTCATCTCCCATCTGAGTGGCGCATACTTCATGGTCTTCTCTGACATCTTCATGTCACGGTTGCTCGCCCAGGGGCAGTTCATCTCCAGCACTATGATTTGCTTGTGTTGGTTGTTGACGATCCTGGCGTCTACTCTATTCGCTTTCAGTTCTTGAAACTCCCCATAGACCGGAACATTCCAGTACGCCTGTACCGCCCCTGTTTCATAGACAGGCTGCGGTTTGACAGGTGAATACTAAGGAGACACAGTGTCTATCAGGCCCAGCTCAAATAGGATCTCGAAGAATAGGATCTTTAAGACTGTGTCATGTCTTGCCATGTACTTTGTTTGTGCAAGGGCAGGGCAAGCGGATAAGATGTGAGCCATGGGCTGTACCACATAACCTATGTCTTGTGGATGGCGTACAATCGAGTGGGTAGAAGCTGTTGGTATAATTTGAACATACCCGCCACTGTATGTGTTGCATGTTCGCCACTCGCTTAGCCACCAAAAGCATCGCTCAATGCTTAGCTCCTCGTCACCTTCTCTTGCTGTTACCAACTTGCCTTGCCATTTTTGGGCCCCTACATCCCCTTTCAGTCTTAATTCTTGCTCTTACCTCAGCTGACTTTTAAGCTTCTGTCCAGGTATAACCTCTCCTTCTTCTGTGACACAGGCTGGATCAGGCTATTGGAGCTTTAGTTGCAGGCCAAACTCCTCCGCTTACTTTGCCGCTTCCTTTGTCAGTGTTCCACACTCTCTGCATGCTTTTCAAAATCACACACCATCTTCATCACCGGGTGTCCGTTCTGGAACAACTTGACTGCTGCTTTAACCTTGGTTTCTTTATACTCTCTCTCGACCGAGCGCGAGCTCCTCCCTCCCTTATCTCGTGGCAGGTACAATAGTGATGTTGAACCACAGGGGTGCTTGCCTTCGTTCTCTACAACGATCTTGCAGGCCTCTCTGTCTATTTCCCTTAGCTCTGTTATTGGCCAGTGCTGAGTCCACATAAAGTAGCTCATCACTGGCATTGCAAACTGGTTAGATGCAATAACACGATGGTAGTCCGAGAGGGGACTCGACCAGATCAAGGACATCCTACAGAGATACTCTTTAGCAGCGCACTTCAGCGCTAGCTTCTCTTCTTGCTTCAAACACTCGAGCATGCCCAAGAACTTGTATTGCTGACCTTCCTCCAGACTCGGTATCTTGGCATTCCCATCAACTTTCACTCCCGCGCTGTTAGCGACAAGGTCTCCTCTCCTTATGTGGGTGACAGCACATTTCTTAGGGTTCCATTGCAACCTGACATTCTCCATAGCAGCCTTCACTGACTATCGGACAGGTGAGTTTTGATTCCGACACTGCAATCTTTGGGTCGTCTGTATAGAGGAGATCCGTGACCTTTGTGTCGATAGGCTTAGAAAGTCTATACCTGTCTGATGCTCTTATCTTCCAGGCGATCGGATTCAGACAGACTGTGAAGAGCCTGGGGCAGAGGGCGTCACCCTCAGGTAGACTTCTGCTAAACATTATGGTCTCCGAAGCCTTTCTCCCCTTTTTCGTGGTGACCACTATTCTGGTATTCCAGCTTCTTGACAAATTTCGGACAGTACTAGGAATTAGCGATGTTTTTCCCTCAGACAACCACGTAGGGTACTCTTTGTCGCTACTTGAGATCGCCTGAAATGCAGATGCCACGCCCTCATGCAGGGGGTGCGCATGCTTCCACCAAAAGTTCGCCAAACGGTCAGGGCCTGGTGCACTCCAGTTCTTCTTTTTGACTATCACCTTCACTGCACCAGCTGGTTCCAAGTCCCAGCCCTCCTGGGATGGTGGTGGTACCCTACTCAGTCTTTCTATTGCGCATCTAATCTCTTCCAACCACGCAGCCCTTCTGTCTCCTGTTCCCTCTCTCTCCCATAAATCTCTCCAGTATTCATTCACTTGCTTCCTCAATACTGTCAAGCATTAATTTTCTCTTCCCCCTTGATCCGCCTGGACATATGTTGTGTAGCGAGGTCGGTCGTTTTCTTTATCCCTATTCAACAGTTTGCGCATATTTGAGTAGACCCTGCTGGCGTCGACCTGGAACTGCTGGTTAAGAACTCTCACTTCCTGTTTCTGACTCCTGGGAAACCCCCTCTTTAGCTTTCTCAGGGTGGCTATTTGTTTTTCCATGTAGCTGACTAGCTTGAGCACGGACAAACCCTTGCATTTCCTTTTCCAAGATAGCACGATTTCTATTTCCTTTCTTTGCGATTTTTCTGTTCTCCTTTTAACGCCTATCAATTCGTGTGTTTCTTGACTAAGAACAATTACAGGCCCGGCGGGGCTAGCCTCGTCAGCTATTGTATGCAAATCTGCATCTTTATGGTTCACTACAAAATTATTTGGGTCCAAGTTGCAAACATTATTAACTTCTCTTCTCTCTGATTCCTCTGCATGCTCTTCCTCAACTCTCAACCCTACACTCTCAGCCATCACGATTCTTACATCTCCCATAGACTTTTCCAGCCACGCCGCCTGGTCCCGTAAATTCTGACTTGTTAGATCTAAATGTCCGAAACCTGAAGCATCCCACAGTTCTTTCATTAGCTGCATGTATCCTTTCTTTCTGCCAGTCTAAAGTCGGGGTGGATTCCCAGACTTTGCTAGCCTCTGAGCTTTACTCTTACAGTCCAGTAGGAAGGTGTTCATTTCCTCGGTCCATTTTATCCTGCGTCCTCGGCGCTGCTGCTCTGACATTTCACAACTCACGATAATCGTCGGACAAAATCAAACAAAATCAAACACAATTTCTAAATTCACTCGTCAAGAGACACCGGATTGTCTTGCCAAACGGCTTGACAGCCTGCAAAGAATATCAAACACTTTTCTGGATATGCACAGGTACTCTTGGCTTGCTTTTGTTGGGAACGAAATCTTATTAGAACTGATAACACACGTCTGCTCTACTCGCCGCCATTATTATTATTATTATAATTATTATTATAATTATTATTATTAATAATAATATTATTATTATTATTAATATTATTATAATTATTATTATAATTATTATTATTAATAATAATATTATTATTATTATTAATATTATTATTATTATTATTATTATTATTATTATTACGTTTTTACTCAGTCTGGCAAGTTTCTTTCCTTACTGACACAGCAGTTCTGGTCCTTACATTCATTTATATTACTTTTACAGAACACAATTGAAATGGACTCAGATATTGCAGTTACCTCTCTTTTAGACAGGGTGAATGTTGTGGACAACATAGAAGGCTATCAGAGGTAGATATCTATGGCTTTGTGGCTGTACATTGTACAATGTCTGAAAAGCGTTTATTCATTTAGGAACTGACTTATTATGTACTGAACAGTTTGTTGTTTCTAAATAGAATACTTGGAGGACAAATTTTCATTGGGATGGTGGCAGTGCAGTTTCAAGCTAAAAAGGTATGACTTGAAAACTGAGGATTTATTCTTAAAAAGGCAGCTTTGCATTCCCTGTCCCATAGGCTTGCCAAGAAAAAAAAAACATTTACATGTACATCTACATGCTCTAGCACTTGGCAAAGTTCCCTTTGGCTTATGAGGAAAAGAACTTTAAGTGTTTAGTCATTCTAGCGCTGGAGCTTTAATTGGGGACACCGTAAACTGAAATAAACAACATCGTCGCTCTTTGGAGGTTGGGTGCCCGAAACATCCTGGAGCTACCACTATTGGCAGCCAGCTCCAAGATGGAGACTGCACCGATGGCTGGCAAAACCTGACAACCCAGCCATGAGCCCCCACGCCCCCGAGAAGAATGAGCACCCGTCACACTGATACACAGTGGAAAGCAGAGGGTGGGGAGGGAGGGAACAAAAACCGCTAAACGCTCCACACACAATGCTCCTAGTTCCCGCCACACTGATAAATAAGCGATACAGCCCAAAGCACGAGGTATTCCACGCATGCGCCAGTATACTAAAACCACTGACCAATTGGCTGCAGTCGCTCCTAGTTGTTTACTTGGTTAAACTTCGTTTAACCTCATTAAACAACATCGTCGCTCTTTGGAGGTTGGGTGCCCGAAACATCCTGGAGCTACCACTATTGGCAGCCAGCTCCAAGATGGAGACTGCACCGATGGCTGGCAAAACCTGACAACCCAGCCATGAGCCCCCACGCCCAGCCGGAGGACCTCCGAGCCTGGATGGCTCGGAGAGAGGGGCTCATGGCCCCTAAGCAAGAGCCCCGAATAGCCCACATCCGACGGCACCCAACAACCAAAGAACTGCTCATGACCACGCTAACAGCCTAGACCACTGCAATGTGCTAACCGCAAACTGCCAGAACAACCCAGAAACTACAACCAACCCAAGGGATCCATGCACATGTGGACAACAGCAGACCGCGGAATGCACAGGTTAACCAATGCTAGCTGAAAGGCATGCACAGGCGCAGCTACATGAATGAACACAGTGAAATGCAAGGGAATGCAGACCCCTGACCGACGCCTCATAAAACACTGCTGGCACGAAGGAACACTTATATAGGTGTATGGCATGTGTGCATCACAATTCGTACAACGCTACAACGCACACGAGGGATCCCCCTGCAGGTGGATCCCAAAAGACGGCCGACTGCACAGGTAACCAACACAAGCTCAAGGCATGCACTGGCGCAGGTGCACGACAGAACACAGCAAAATGCATGGGAAGGCAGACCTACACTGATGCACAGGTGCCATAGCCTCACAAGACACTGCTAGCAAGGAAGGAAAGTAGACATGCATATGAGCTGGTGCGTGTACATAACAAGTCTGCAGACCCTTCGGGAAACAAACAAGCTACACGAAAAGAGGGATCCACACCCACGTGGACAACGAAAGACCGCCAACTGCACAGGCCTATCAATGCGGGCTATAAGCCTGCACTGGCTCAGCGGCATGAACGAACACGGTAGAATGCAAGGGAACCCAGACCCCTGATGAATGCACCAGCGCACGTGTTGCCCAAAACACTGTGGACATTAAGGAATGCAGACATCAGTGGATTCACTGGCGCGTGTGCATAACAATTCCACCGACTCCACGGGAAACACAAATGTACAACAAACACGAGGGATCCACATGCAGGTGGACAACAGAAGACCCCAGACTGCACAGGTCTACCAAAGTGAGCTAAAAGCATGCACTAGCACTGGTGCCCAAACAAACATAGAAGAAAATACAAAACCCCGGACTGAGGCACTGGCTCAAGGGCCTAGCGAAACCCTGCTGGCCAGAAGGAAAGGAGACATAAAACGTATGGTCTGGCGTGTGTGCAGAAAGTTCCGCGGACCCTCCAGGGAACACAAACACCACAACATACATGAGGTATCCACGTACAGGTGGACGACAGAAGACCCCCCCAACCGCACAGGCCTACCAATGTGAGCAGACAGCATGCACTGGCGCAGGGCACAAACAAACACAGGAAAATGCACAGGAAAGCAGACCCCTGACTGATGCACTAGCACAAGCGCCTAGCAAAACCCTGCTAGCACGGAGGAAAGTAGACTCAGGCGTGTGCACTGGCATGGGTGCATACAAATCCGGCAGACCCTCCAGGGAACACAGACACTGCAACAAACAAGAAGCACCCAAGCCCCTGGGGATAACAGAAGACCGCCGACAGCATTGGCACAGCTACAGGAATGAACATAGCAAAAAGCAAGGGAAAGCAGACCCCTGACGGATGCACTGGCACCAATGCTTCATGAAACACCACTAGCCTGAAGGAATGCCGATGAGGCGTACGTATAGACGGGTGCATAAACAAGTCCCTCAAGGGAACACAAGCGCTCTAGTTGTTAACCCCGTTTAACAACAGTTGGCGCAAATGGAGGTCAGGTGCCCAGAAGTAACGTGCCGTTGGCCAGCAACCCAACCCCTAACAATTGGCATATAAAATGAGCTGACAAGACTGTAACCCTGCAAGACTACACCAACCCCAACTGCCAAGATACCCACACTAGACAACAATGCTAAGAATACAGCGCAACGCCAACAACGCTGAGGATACAATGCAATGCAACGCTAAGACACCATGCAATAATAACAACGCTAAGAATACAACGCTACGCAATGCAACGCGAAGGAGTATAACGCCCCACTATACAACAAAAATAAAATAAAAAATAAATAAATAAAAAAAAAATACAACGGAAAAGGAATACAACGCCACGCAATAACAACAACCAGCTCCACCTCACGAGGGTGAGCACCTAACAGCTAAGGCTGATAAACTTGTGGTGCTACCACAATCACAAAAAAAAATAAATAAAATAAGGCAATACAAAAAAAAAAGGAGTATAACGCCCCGCAATACAAAAAAAAAAAGGAATACAACGCCACGCAATAACAACAACCAACTCCCCCTCACAAGGGTGAGCACCTAACAGCTAAGGCTGATAAACTTGTGGTGCTACCACAATCACAAAAAAAAAAAAATAAGGCAATACAAAAAAAAAAAGAGTATAACGCCCCGCAATACAAAAAAAAAAAAAAAGGAATACAACGCCACTCAATAACAACAACCAGCTCCACCTCACGAGGGTGAGCACCTAACAGCTAAGGCTGATAAACTTGTGGTGCTACCACAATCACAAAAAAAAATAAGGCAATACAAAAAAAAAAAAGGAGTATAACGCCCCGCAATACAAAAAAAAAAAAAAGGAATACAACGCCACGCAATAACAACAACCAGCTCCACCTCACGAGGGTGAGCCCCTAACAGCTAAGGCTGATAAACTTGTGGTGCTACCACAATCACAAAAAAAAATAAGGCAATACAAAAAAAAAAAAAAGGAGTATAACGCCCCGCAATACAAAAAAAAAAAAGGAATACAACGCCACGCAATAACAACAACCAACTCCCCCTCACAAGGGTGAGCCCCTAACAGCTAAGGCTGATAAACTTGTGGCCCTCCTACAATTAAATATAAATGTATCTAAAAGAGTCAAAAAGGTATAATGTAATAATATACAAATGAGTATAGACAAGTGATATCTCTAGGAAGGGAATTCCAAAATCTAGTAGTTGATACTGAAAAAGAACGCCCTCCCTCTGTTTCCCTCGTAAAACATGGACAAACTAAAGTGAAATCCCCAAGACTGCTTCCCTACTATGTATATCGGCATTTTAGTAATAAACTATTGATATAAGACGGGCTATCCCCAACGCTAAAACACAACGCTGAGAATACACCGCAATGCAACGCTACGACGCAATGCAACGCAACGCTGAGACTACAACGCCACGCTAAACACGCTGAGAAGACAACGCCACGCAATGCAACACTAACCAACGCTGAAAATACAACGCAATGCAACTCTAAGGTGGAACGCAACGCTAAACATCAATGCACAGAAGTACAAAGCTTGCTCCTCGTAAACTAAGTAATTATATAAAACTACATAATTACATAAAACTGTACAAAACAAGTCCACGCAACATGCTAACAAATGAAAAAAGAAAAATACACCCTAACGCCACGCCGATACATAAATAAAGCAAACTCCAATGCACGTCACTTAATATACCAACGGCCTAAGCCTCTTGATAATAGTAATAGTAGTATCAATAATATTACCAGACAAGTGTACGTTGTACGTGTGGCCCAGCTAAATAACAGATGCTTATAGTCGAGTTCATGGCCCAAAGCAAAACTAGAAACAAACTACAACCAAGCATCAGAGAGCCTATGACGCGGCCATAACGCTAAAAGCCTGACAGAATACGAGCGAGACGCTAAAATGGACGCTACGCCACCTAACAACTGAGCTAGTTAGCTCTTAAGTCCCAATGCATGAAATGCCCTGTCCCAAATGAAACTGTGCAAAGGATACGCTGTCCAAGGTCGGTCGAGGACAAGCTTCCCGCCAGGTGATTCTTGTACGGGGATCGGAGATGGCCAAAGGTCACGCCGTGATGTACGATCGCAGCGCCCAAGCAAATTCTGCGTGGTCGTGAATGGCTTTATGCAATAAGAAGCGGGGCCCTGCATAAGATCTCGATGGTAGAAAACGCTTACTGAAGCAGCGTGAACTGACGTTGCCCAAAAATAAAGCTACAAGAATCCAACAAGGCGGCTATCCCAACTCGATCGCAAGTTCGCCCGAAGTTGCCTTTCCCCCAAAACAAACCCGTAACTGGACCCAAAAGGAATCCTGACTAACAGGAAAGCAGTTTTGAACACATCTACGGAATGAAGACTGTATATAGGAAACAAAAACCGCTAAACGCTCCACACACAATGCTCCTAGTTCCCGCCACACTGATAAATAAGCGATACAGCCCAAAGCACGAGGTATTCCACGCATGCGCCAGTATACTAAAACCACTGACCAATTGGCTGCAGTCGCTCCTAGTTGTTTACTTGGTTAAACTTCGTTTAACCTCATTTAACAATTAACTCGAATCAAGTCAAATGTTGATTTTCTGAGGAGAGGGGAAAACCAGAGTACCCAGAGAAAAACCTCTTGGTGTGCAGAGTAGAGAACCAACAAACTCAACCCACATAATTATGATGCCCAGTTTGGGAATTGAACCCGGGCCACATTGGTGGGAGGTGAGTGCGCTCACCACTGTGCCATCCCTGCACCTATGGCCTATGGCTGTTTTGCTTATGTAGCCTTGTACATCATAAGCCAAGCTGGCCACATTTTGCTGTATAATTCAGGCTTGGCCACAACACTGGAACTCAGTTCCCTCCTCTTTTCGAATAGTGTATGGGATCTTTAATGTCCCACAGAGTTTATGAACATGGGTTGGGAGATAGGGCCTACGGTTTATAGTCCTTATCTGAGAAGACTTGAAAGTCTAACCATTTGCAGATCAAATTTATTACAAACTTAAGGCAGGACTTTCTCCTCAGTTATTTTAAGACCCTGGGTGTTGGTCGGATTGGAGTCGAACTCATGACCTCCTGCACGCAATAGTCCATTGCTCAACCAACTGAGAGGGGTTTCATTAAGTTTTAAAGTAGAAGGGGCCTTGTGAAAGAGTAAGCAGGCACCCCTATATATATAGTCTTACTTTTGATCTTGAGACCTCCTTTGAGCAAAGGTGGATACTGTACTCAGCGTAGACGGGTGCTATTACCTGGGACCTGGCTTCTAATAAAACCCCTGATTAATGAGCCAACCGGTTGGTGGTACGTACCAATTGCAATTAGCAATTAGCCAGCTTAGAGCGGTTTTCAATTGAGTGTCGAAAGTAATTAGCTAATTACTTTGGTTTTGCATCTACTTCACTCAGTGATTGGTTCACTGCGCGCCAATTTTTCAACCAATCAGAAGTGAAACCAAAACCAATTGTGGCTCGCGCGTGCACACTTTCCTGCCTTTTGTGTCAGCTACGTGTAATTACTTCGAGTTTTGATTGGTTTACTGGATTGTTTCCGTCCTTTTTGATTGCATGGTTAAAGTAATTACTATGGTTTTGGTTTTACGACGCTCATTTCAAAACCGCTCTATGAGAGTTTCTATACTACCTACATGACAATGATTCCTCATATTTTTTCTCTATAGCACCTGTTTTACACCTCACCCTGTAACTCACCATTTTGTTTTGCATTTCACTTCCAGGACATTCTTCCCCTTGTTGAGGACTTAAATAATGCAGGGATTCGTTTTGTGCATTTTTCAGCAGAGAATGAACTGAGAAGTAGAGTAAGCACAATAGATTTTTGTTTCAGTTGTCTAAAAAATTATGTGGTGATCCTGATAATGTCTATGCCTTTGTCATGAAGTCACAAAAGAACCGGCCTCTTCCTCACTGACAAACTATATTATTTGTATCACAGAACTAATGCTAGAAACACAAACTAGTGAACAAAATGTCTCAATTCTTTCAGTCTTACATGAACATGTATTTAGTAACATGTTACAAAATACACACATACACTGTTTTTAGAAGTGTTTGTAGAACAGGCAAGTGGCTCACAATGAGATGTCCCTAGATAATTTAAAAAGATCATTTTAGAGTGAGGAAAAGTTTCTAGCATGCATATTAATTTTTATGAAACATCTGGTGACTTACACTGGACTTGAGTTGCCTGTTTTTTTTTTACGTTGACATGCAATTAATAACTTGCAACATAAATTGGTACGCAGATTTCCCCATTGCTTTTTTCCCTTTGCAATGCTGACACTGTTAGAATGGGATAAGTGTTTGGTTAATCTGCATACTTACTAATTACGTTGTATGACAAAAACTGTCACTGCATGCCTTCAATTTCAGAGGTAACATGGCCCAAACCAAATTTATCTAATCCTTGGCAGGTATTGCTTTTTGTCTCGAAAATTTAGCTTTGTCATTCCATTCCTTTTCCCTCCAGGGCAATCATTTTTGCTGCACAAATGGCAAGCATCCATTGTTTTTACTTCATGAAACCAGGGCTAGAAGCTCATAACCTTGAAGTGTTTATATAACTCTGGTTCAGAGCTGGGGTTTTTTTGAGTTTAAAAATTTCCTTATAAGGTTATAAATTTGGATGTAACATAGCTCCTGCATTTTCCCGTGTGTGCAGCTTCAGGCCTCTTTTGGTCCATATGTTTGGGCATGAAATTGGTGTCCTAAAAGCCCCAGCTGTGTTCCCAGAAAAATGGTTGCAAGTTGCATGCTTCAAGGTTTTGTGCTGTTTTGCACCATTTGTGTTGTTGCTCGGTTGCATGACCATTATATAAGAGATAAGGTAAGTAAAAAATGTTGAAAGTAAGATTTGAGCAGAAATGGTTTAACTTTTGGTTCTATTGTAGGCATTTGCAGAGAGAATGGGTCTTGAGACAGGCTGGAACTGTCATATATCTTTAAGAGAAGGTGGTGGTCATCTGCTGGAAGACCATGGCAGTAGTGCTACAGTATCAGAGAGGAATCCAGAGAGTCTGTTTGATACTCAAGATGATATAAATGTGGTAGCTGAGCATGATGGAGATGAAAAGCATGTGAGCTGGTGGGGTGTAGAAAGTGATGGATCACCAGAGAAAGGTAAACGTGGCTTTGGATGACTTTAAAATTAAAGCAGCTGAAGCACTGTTGAGGTTAACTGATACAACAGAACTTAAAAGTTCTGAGAAACAAAACCTATCAGGAGAAAAATTGTTTGACCCTCGACCGTGCGAATTAGAGGCTGAGTGTTATAATTATTGTAATCATTTTGGGATTATCCCATGTCATTATGAACTATTAGTAATTATTTATTAAAATAAGAAATTATACCGGTAAGCTGTTATGAACAGAGTGGAAGTGTTTTCTTACTATTAGTAAAGAATTAATCTCTAATGATGTGCTACTGACATGTCTTCCACGTGACCACATCAATCTCAGGAAGAAATAACGAGAAATTAGCAAGAAAGCAACATAATGCAAAATTTTTGGCATTTGTGCTATTATTGGTGTTGATGCTTATTCTCCCTGGTGTACAATTTATGTAAATCCATCTCTAACAGTTTAGCTTCTAAAGTTGGTGGAGTACTACTGTCAAGTCTTTTAAATTCCAGATAAACCAAAGTCCAGAGCCTTGTAATAACTTGCAAGGTCATGCTTGCCATGTGCTGGTCCTACAATCTCCCCAGTGCATACCATGTAATTATTGTAGCATAGGTCCGTCGCAGTGGCTCTTTCATGTATATAATCAAGCTAAAACAGCACAATGCATGATTTGCTTCAAAAGCTTTCTTGTTTACTTTCAGCATCCAGTAAACCAGAGGGGACTGAATTAGACTATCTGCTGGAAAGCCAAAATGACAGAGGCACTTCAGTGGGTAGCAGTCAGATGTCGGCACCTGAGGACTATTGGTTTTTTACAAATAGGGTAATGAGAATAGTAAAGAGGTTATATTTTCAGATTCTAAAGAAACTGCATGTGGTGCTGTGTGGGTGATGGGGAGTGCAACACAGAAATTGGGTTTTGTCAAGGATTCAAGTGAATTACTGTGCACATGTAAAGGTTTCTTATAGTTGTTAATATTATTTACCTTAAAGTTGATCAACTGGTTTTATAAAACCAAATTTATGTGATGATGATGATGGTGATTGTAGTGACTAAGACTTAATTCAAGACATTTTGTGAGTCATTTATGGCGTCTTGTTCTTCACTGTGATTGTCAGACAACATTTCATTAAAGGTATTAAAAACTTGTAAGTATAGATCAATCTTGACTTACCCTTTTGTCCTTTGTAATTCGGTCTTTATTTTGCTTTATTCAGTGCAATTTATGCATTTTTCATTTCAGTGAATCGTTGTTCGTGTAATAAAGAAAGTTTACAATTTAGCGTATATCGAGTTTATCTTGTTGCCGCTTTCTCGTAGTGGACATTGGGTTCCTACAATGATGATGATGATGATGATTATAAAAAATAAAATGTTATTTGATAAGGTTGTTGTGATACACATGTACGAGATAACCAAGGTCACAGTCAGTGGAATCCAGTGATGCAAAAGCCTGGCCCTTCACATTTACTGTGGGCACCACTTACTAAAAGTTATCCAGAATTCCGCACTTATTATCATGATTCATCATTGCCATCATCATCATTGTAAGTTCTGTAATATACTCAATATTTGACAACTGGAGGTTCTGGACAATTTTTTTCTTATTTAAGTCAATTCAGATTGGAAACCACATTAATCATTACCAGCACTCTGGTATTCTTCATTCTTTGAAGGTTACACCACTATAGTAAGGAGGATATTACATGGCGGTGCGGAGATACGAAATTTCTCTTAGAGTGTTGAAAAAATATTTCACGAGTGTGCAGCAGCAAATGAGTGAAATATTTTTCAGCACGAGAAGAGAAATTTCTTATCTCCAAGCAGCCATGTAATATTCTATTTATTGTATGAACACCAATGAAATACTAAATCATTTCACGAAAGGCATCGAAAGGCGCGATTTTTATACATAACCATAGCAATGGTGATCGATCTTTTCACATGTGAAGATATCATATCATGTTTTTGTGCAAAAGCTCACTTGGTATTTCATTGCTGTTTATATAATAAAGATTAACCCATTGACTCCTGGGGGTTGCCCATTGACGAGTAAAATCGTCTGGCGTTAGACAGAGCAAAATACTAAGTATGGCCGGTTTAGGGGTGAATGGGTTAAAGCTATATTTCAATGGAGAAAGCATGATGACATGGCCATGACTAAAGACAGCACAAAGGATAAGCAGGTCCTAAGTGAAAGTCCAATGCAAAATTGACAGGCCTCAAAGAATAATAAGTAATAATAATGATAATGATAATGATAATAATAAATATTATAATTATAACTATTAACCCATTGACCCCTGGGAGTGAGACTTAATAGATTTCACTCTGACGCCAGATGATTTTACTCATCAGTGAGGTTGGTTCAGGAGTCAATGGGTTAATTGAGAGTACTTTGAACTTAGTTAATGAAGCTCATTAATTTTATAAGTAATAATAGATTTTATTGGTATTGATCAGTGATTTTATTCTTTCATTCTCACAACAGGCTAAACTTCCTAGAGGAATTCACAATATCAGACCACATCTTGAGAGTGTTGATAATGTTCCTCTTCTTGTTCCATTATTTACTGACTGCTCACCATCTGGTTGGTAAAAAATGTTTTATTTATAATTTTGAATTTTGAAAATACGAAACTTAAGACATCTCTGTTGTGTAATGTTTATGAGACTGGGGTGCCTGTTTTACATGAACCACTTAAGGAAACACCACATGTGGCGTGTATTCTATTTCCTCCATTCAAGAATAATACAGTTAGTTGGTTCATAGTGAATACATATTAAGCAATACAAAAGGCAAAAAATAGGAATGGAGAAGTGCACAGTATATTGGAACTAATTAAGCCCCTAATTATATCCCTGGCCGTTATATTTTCGTAATATGGTGCAGCTCACTACTTAAAATGAAAAAAGGAAATAATAGATCAACACACACACGCCCACCACAATTTTAGAAGTTAGTATGTAACAAAATAATAATTGAAAAGGCTTTTCGTTGATTTATTGCAAAGACAAAGAGGGAGGTCATTCCATTAGTATTTTTCAATAATGGTAGGGCAGAACAGCTTGTGAAAGAATGGTCTTTTTCGCCAGAATAAACCAGATCCTTTTCAACTAAATGACGAAAAAATTTTGCTTGAATGTAGTTTTTTCATGGTTTTTCTTGCAGCAATTCAGGAGATGATTTCTATCATGCAAGATTATGGGGAGGTTGTGTGCTGTGTGGGCAGCTCATTTAATTCTGCTAATCCTGCCATATTTATACAAGCAGACATTGGGTTTGTACTGTAATAATTATGTGAATTAACCATTTAATTTTATTATTCCACTACAAGAAAGGTGTTATATTGCTTCAATTTTATTTAGTTAGATTGTTTAAAAAAAAAAGCATCATCTGTCCTTCAGGGTGCGTGCGAATGATATGTTAACAGTACGAAAAGCCAGCCAAAATAATGTCCTTTATTCATTTGGATAAACAAAATGACATGTGAAAAGTGATGGCAAGCTAAATTCTCAGGCTTTGCATCGTGTTGAAAACAAAGTTATTTCTTTCATTGAAGAACTCCTGTTCCGTCTGTATTTGCTCTGTTCTAAACCGGTCAAACCGGGACACTACAGTGTATTACCGTCTCATATTTTGCACATTCTCTTGGCCAAATAATCATGGTAAAATGGCATAATAGTGGAATAATAATGTGTCTGAATTGGATTTATGGCAATGTTAACAACAAAGCAATCAAGCTGGTCAGGGTTTTCTCTGACAAAGGCTTAGGAACAGTCCTCAAGCTATTTTAAAAGCAAAGCAAATAGTGGTAAAAAGGTTGTAATTATTATACTTAGACGACATTCTTTGCCCTCATTCTTTGGCTATAAAAGATGGGTCCTGTCTGCAAACAATGGTTGGAGCTGCTTAAAGAATGGTGGACACTAATTTTGTCATGGTCTTTCAATCAGTCTTTGCCATGTTGCTTTCATGAAATAAAAATGGACCAGTGGGTTCTAGTACTTAGAATGGCTAATTCCTTTCTGGCGTACTCACATTAATTTTGACAGCAATTGACAGGAGATCATTATCAGAATCGAGGAAGTGTTTTTAAAGTTGTAATATCCCAGTAATGATTACGACCAGGTTCACACCATAAATTACATTATGCATTTAATTTACATGACTGTTTTTAGACTTTAATTCCAAGCCATGGTAACCCATGATGCTTTGTTTTACTCTGTTATTTTGTTTCAGCATCGCAGTGGAGCCCCTCTTTCCCCAGCTCTGTTTAAAAGGTCTTCCAAAAGACTTCCGTTCAGGAACACCTCGTCTAGGGCATGGAACTACCAGAAATAGGCTGCATAGACAATTCAGTGATGAACAGTCCAATGAAGAAGATAACGGTAAAGTTTAATTGGCCTGATCTCATTATCATAAAGATGTTGTGTGATACAGATATACAAACTTAATTGACCACTTCCCATGGGGCTTTTCAGGGCCAATAAAACACAATTAACAAAACTATAACACGACAGGAACTGTTAAGAATCCCAACTGGCCGGAGGCAAACCAGCTGGCTTTTTACAAGTGCAGCCAGGAAGTTGAACCAGGGACTACCATGCAGGAACAAATTCAACGAGTGTTCAGAACGGCCAGTCTTGAACCTGGGAACTCCAGATCTCAGGGCAAGCGTCCTAACCACAGGGCCACACTGCCTCCTGTAATTAACTGAGTTCTTGACAGATTCACAATATTATTTATCTTAACTGGGTATTTTGTGGTAATTGAGATCAGATGTGAGCCAAGAATTGAAAATAAGCAAACAACAATAATAACATTATTGTATGTTGGCTGGAACTTACAAAAAAAGGCAACAAGATAAAGAGAGTGAGGGTGCCAAAGTTTTGTTTAAAACTCACACATTTCAGGCTTGGCCTTTACATTCAGCAGGCAATTATTTTTTGAAACATGTGCCACTATAGGTCAAGTCAAGTGGAAATCACTGTTGAGTCTGCATCAGACTGGCTAGAACTCATTACGAATTGTCATTTTCCTTGCAAGTTTATGCCATCGATCTTTATACCAGGGACTTGTGTGCCATGCAGCAAGTGTCTTTAACTGCAGATGCTCGCAGTTCTTAATCAATCTCACCGATGCAACACACCCAAACAGTGTATAAACAAAGACCACTACAGGAAATTATGTCCTTGACTCTGATTTTTTGTACAGGGAAGTCAAAGGCAACTAATTTTTCCGTGTTGGTATACAGTGTAGCTTGGGTTAAAGACAGTGGTCCCTTGCGCTGTGCCAACAGAGGTACAGTGTCATGTAATCTTCTGATGAACATTTTTCTTCAGAGCTCTCTCCACTGGAATTGAGTGCCTCACTGAATTCACTTCCTTGTTCATTGGCATTCCATAGAGATACAAGCTTTGAGTTCAAAGATTTAATAAAGGAGGTCAGTAAAATTTTCGTTTTAAGGTCGGGTTTTTTGGACATTGAGTGTTGTTTAGGAAGACTGAGAAGTGATTCTGTTAGTAGTTTAATAAACTAGCAGGAGTGTTTTATCAGGGTTTAAACCATGAGGTGAAGCTGAAGCTGAAGCTGAGTGGTTTTAGACCCAATGAGGCAGAACCTGCAAGTTTTTTTAATGGCTTCAGAGATATTGTGTCCCTCTAAGATCCAAACAAAGGTTCAAATTGTGAGAGAACATTAGCATACAAGAAAAACAGGCTACATGTACATGTAGATGCCTTATTAGTATGCTTTATATAAAGAATTCTAATGAGGAGTTTTTATCATTTTTAAGTTGATGCATTGGACATTTTATCCATGATGTGATAGTCTGTTTTGTTCATGAATTATGAATGAGTTTTTGAAGAGCAACATGGTGGTTAAATGCACTGTTTAAAAAAAGAGCAGCGGTGTTTTATCAGGTTAAAAAACACAAGATGTAACTGAGTATAATTGTATAATAATAACAACTTTATTTAAGTGTCAATGGATTTAGCACAAGAGCACTAATTGGGGACACTAACGAAATTAATTTAAATCAAATCAAATATTGGTTTTTGTGGAGAGGGGAAAACCGGAGTACCTGGAGAAAAACCTCTCGGAGCAGAGTAGAGAACCAACAAACTCAACCCACATGAGACGCTGAGTCTGGGAATCGAGCCGGGACCACATTGGCGAGTGTTTTTATACCCGATAAAGCCCCATTTACACGAGCAATTTTTCCTTGACAAGCCTACTTGTCAAGGAAAACTTGCCGACTGTACACACTAGCAAGTTTTCCTTGACAAGTTTTCCTTGACAAGTTTTCCTTGGTAGTGTAAATGAAAAATATGACAAGTTTTCCTTGACAAGTGCTGCAAATCAATAATATCCTTGTCACATTTTCCTTGTTGTCCATCTACACGAGCAAATTTCTGACTTGACAATTTTTCCTTGTCAAGGAAAAGCTAGCACACCAGATTTTCCTTGACAAGGAAAATTTGTCCACTATTCCCCATCTACACAAGCAATTTTTCCTTGTCAAGGAAAACTTGTCAAGGAAAAATTGCTCGTGTAAATGGGGCTTAAAACATGATCTGTGAGTTTTTTTGAACGGCTTCCTCGGGTTGAAAATGTGACAGGGAAGATACATCTTTTAAGCATACAAGAAAAATAAGTCAGGCCTGGTTGCTATAATATTGTTTATATAAAGAACTCTAATGAGGAATCTTTTATCAGGTTTAAAGCTCATACACATGACATGTTATTGATGTTTTATTATTTTGAAATGAATCACAGTTATCAAGCAACTTGAGTAGGCTTCTTTGGCAACTGCAATGAAATTTTACTTCATAACTGCGATTTAACAAATCGAAAGTGGTTCAGTCTTGTCTGTACTCTTTCGAAAATGATATTCGTCATCATAGTGGTCAAAATGTTGTGCACAACAAATTTTGACCACTGCGATGACAAACGTCGATATAAGAGTACAGACAACGCTGAACTACGTTTGATTATTATTATTATTATTATTATTATTATTATTATTATTATTATTATTATTATTATTATTATTATTATTATTCTTCTTCTTTTAGGCCCGTCGATTTTGCTTTGGACTCAGGAACTGCTTATCCTTTATGCTGTCTTGCCAGTTGGTGCTGTCTTTAGTCATGGTCATGTCATCATGCTTCTTCCTCCCCCCTCCACTGACAGGCCTTCATCTTCTGTGGCTATCATGCCTTACAGTACCCCTGTTGAGTTTGTCTTTGATTGGCTCTCCAGCTGACCAAGATCTCATGACAATGATGACTGGCAAAAATGACAGAAACTTCAAGGTAATTGAACATTAGATGGTGTTTTGGTGGCAGTGTTCCTCCACTATAATTTTAGGAATAATGTTAATTCTTTATAACCGCGATTTCTCAACATTAACATTAATTTTGTCTCAGCTCATGCGTCATGTTCTCAAAGTGTTAACAAACACTCTAGAAGTGTGTGGGCCCTTTTACCAAAGCATTGATGGGATTAGGTTCTTAACCGTAAAGAGTAAAAATATAAGGATTTTGCAAACACATTGGCTCACCTTGAAGTATGTTTTACTCAATGACATGTAATTAGTGTGTAATTTTGCATAATTTGTATTCTCGAGAAGGAAGCACAAAATTTAATCATAGGAAGAGAAACCAGGTGATGGGCAATGCTATTAAGTTCAATTCCAAGCCACTGACAAGGAAAATTTCAGCCAATTTTGAGCAAGATAATAGTAATTAGTTAAATATTATATCTTTTATTAATACTTAGACTCTTGTAGGAAACAGACAACTTTTTTAAAAGACATGTTTTGGCATGCTTATGCCATCATCAGTTTAATGAGTTCCTAAGTGTGAACAGTTATAAAGTCTACGGGTAGATGAAAAAATTATTACAACATGACGTAATACAAAAGCGGGTACTATTTACAGCGTGACACCAAACATCAAGGAAACTCTTGTTTCCTTTAGCCTAAAATTACATATGAGCCAAGCCTTGTCAATTAACAGACAAAATTCACACCTTGGTTGGTACTGACATGTAAGTGTGGCTTAGTGTTTATCAGCTTTTGAGCAATTGGGCCCTGCAGTTTAAAAGGAGAACAAATCCATCTGAAGTAATATGTTTTTCTTTCAGGACTTGCGACACACAATGTGCTTCTACTTCAGTGTTTGTTTTTTCCCGTCTGTTTGTGTGTGCTGCCTGGTTCTTTTTCCTTTAACTCTTCATGGAGTGTGTCTTACCATTCAGAAGCAATCTAGGGGATGTCACTTCATATTAGGATTCAGGCAAGATCTTGTTTTCTCCTATTTAAAAAAAGGCATTTTCAAAATAATTAGCTAATTGGTATTCCAGCCTGTAATTGTTGTTGATTTGCTCCTGACGTGTGTGATCAGATTCAGATCAGACTCATGCAGTGACCCTTGCTTCTATTGACAACCTGTGCAAGGTTTGTTTAAAGCAAAGCTCTTTGAAGACAGACTACGTGTATACACAGGAGAAGTGTTGGCTTGCTTCAAGAACTTATAGCCCAAACCCTAAGTTTTGTTTAAACATTTGTCGCAGTTGTCAACTTAACCTTTATTGAAACTAGGGTAAATTTTTTAACATAGTTTGCAGCTACATGTAGATAGCTTTGAGAAAGATACCACTGTTTTTTCGATCATAATTTAGGAACAACACTGAATATTGGAATGGCTTGGGAGAGAGCCACATTCAAGCTTTGTCCATGGCTCAGGACATCAACACCTTCTTTCTTGTTCTCCTTTTTGGTAAGTTGCATGTATTACAAACAGGGATCAAGCAATCACAGTGGAAGCTCCATTTTGAGGTCCTACAGCCCTTTCTTTTAATTTTGGGAACAGGGTGGATAGTTGGGAGCATCATTAAAGGGACTACATTTGGCAGTGGATGATACTTAAATTAATAATATTGATACCTGCAAATGTAACTGAAGTCTTAACAATATGATGCCAAGCAAGAATGCCCTACACAATTATTGGGAAGAATTTAAATCAAGTGAAGTCAAGTGTTAGTTTGTAATTAGTGGAAAAATCCTCAGTACACTGTACCTGAAGAAAAGCCTCTTGCAACATGGTGGTGACAAACTTAACCCACATTGTGTTGAGTCTGGGATTCAATCCTGTGCCACATTGGTGGTGGAAGTCGGGGAATTTGTTCCAACTCATTTAAAACCGGTATTTGCATTGTGAGAGATGAATATAGAAGTTACATTAATAGTTATCATGTTTTATTAATATTATTAACATTAGGGGATCAGGGTTGGTATGGATATTTATTGAGACAGCACCTGCACCCATCCTCGTCAACATAATTAAATTATATTTTTCGTTATTTATGTGGGTTGAATTTGTTGGTTCTTCTCTTTAATTATTGGTGCGAGAGCTGAGTGCCTTCAGGTACTCACTAGGTTTTCCCTAACACTGACATACTAGCACCTGATTTGGTCTGCTTTAATTTGGTTTCACTTGATTTAAAGTCTTTTCAATAATTTTTTAAGAGCAGTCATGCTCAGCTGTAAGAGATTAATTCTTTAGTAATAATAAATCTTGTTGTTTCCTTCAGTGGCAATGTCATCAAGTTACGTGCATCGTCTTCACTTGTTATGGAGAATGTCACCATTTGTGAATAAGTCGTGGATCTTTGCAATAGTTGTCAAGTGAGTAATAATAATTATTATAATAATAATTATTATTTTGCACTTTTCTGTTTGTGGGCTATTTAAACCTCTGATGTTAAGAGCCCTGATAGCAATAAATGATTATTATAAGGATATTGGTTGTCTTTTACATTTTTTATGGCCTACAAAGCGATAATATCAGACTCTAAATTACAGCTTGTAAATAATTAAAAGAAGTCCCTTAGAATGCTTTTCTGTAGGCAAACCAGTCAGTGCAAATTCCAGAATACTTAAATTAATGTTATTCTCCAGTTTGATGACTATATGACTTTGACTTGTTAGGAATTAAAATACAAATGATTGCTTTCAATTTTCAAGAACTGGACTAAGATCTTTAAATCATCAGGTCAGGGATGATCAACATTTAATAGTATTATTTGCCAAGGACGAGGTGAATAATTGTTTTAGTATAATTACATGGGTGATTATTTGAAAAATATGCTTTTTTTTTAAAAACAATTAATTTATTCATCGGTCACCTCACGTTAAGTACCAACCAAATATATGAATTTTTATGTCCGTTGGAAAAACTGCTTGGGTGATTATCATGTAATAATTATCACCTCAAGTGCAACCAATCAGCGCAGAGAATTTTCATTAATCACCTATGGAATTATACTAATGGGCCATATCGTGTGAAAATGCATGATGTTGTGCACACTCTTTTTGTTTGCAGTTTAGTTCTTCAGTTATTTTACTTTTCATTGTCCCAAGTTGGTTGGAGTCACTCCAGCCAAGCTGTTTACAGTATCACGGATGTACCTTTTCCTTCTATCATTATCATTCTCCTATGGCCTGTTGTAGCCCTTGGAATTGCTGAACTCTTCAAAAGACGCTACATCAAGTAAGACTAAGAATTTTTTTGTAAATTAACTTAACACAAAAGTTTCCTCAAGCAACAGATGGTTTCAAGGGCAACAAGGCCAATGTTATTGTTTGAGCTACAGTACATGTACATGTACCATGACTAATTTTTTGGCCTTACTCTAGTGAGGTTGTACAATATGAGCCATTCGAGTCAACATGCATGTCAACATGCAAGTGATGCAGTTATTGAAAGCTAACTGTTTTAAAATGGTTGCTTAGACTTAAATACTGTTTATCAGCTCTATTTGAAATGGGTACTTTAATTAATTTATTCACTCCCATTGACCCCTGAACCGGCCTTACTGAGTATTTTACTCTGTCTAATGCCAGACGATTTTACTCGTCAATGGGGAACCCCCAGGAGTCAATGTGTTAATAGACTTAAATGTGAGACTCTCATGACTTGCTGTTTGTCAAGTCCTACTCATTTTCAGACATTGTTAATTGCGGTGGTTTCATTTCATCATTTTTTGATAGATAGATCAACATGGAACTTTACCTTTTTTAGATAATTATGTCCAGAAATGTTGGCCCTAATTAGATGCACGGGGTTTCAATAAGCGTCCCCCTTCTCTCAATAAGTGTCCCCTTCTCCCCAACTTCAACATCACCCATGTCTATAAATACATACACCTGTACATCTTATTCCATGGTTTAACGTATAATACGCGCGGATATTTTGCGAGTTGCGTAGTATTTTTCCGAGCCCCACAGGGGTGAGGAAAAATACAAGCAATGAGGAAAATGTCTGCAAGCATTATATGTTAAACCAACAAATAAGAGATTTATTATTCCACCTCAAAAAGGTGCAAATTTGATTCAATTTTATCTGGCAAGAGTGTTTCTAAAAAAATGCATTGTCTGTCCTTCAGGGCACTTGCGAACAATGTAAACAGCTATGAAAGCCA
Source organism: Montipora capitata (assembly GCA_949126865.1). Lineage (NCBI taxonomy): Eukaryota > Metazoa > Cnidaria > Anthozoa > Scleractinia > Acroporidae > Montipora > Montipora capitata. Next base: position 9,622,075 of record OX421452.1, on the reverse strand, counting down.
GCCAAATGTCCTTTATTTGATTGTATAAACGAAATGACGAGAGACAAGCGATGACAAGCTAAATTCTCATTGAAAAACAGTACTGCCTTTTCGTCGGTATTTGCTCTGTTCTAAACCGGTCAAACTGGGACACTACAGTGTATTACCGTCTCATATTTTGCGTGTTCTCTTGACCAAATAATTATGGTAAAGTGACGTAATAGTGGAATAATAAAGACAATGTTACAAATACTGTTCCTCTTGTCTGCAAGAAGGCTCTTCTGTTGAAATGGTGTTCAGTGGAAGTATAGGGGCTTGGTTACAGTAACCAAGCCCATATATTTCGGTCACGCACCATTTTCAATGGAATAGCCAGCTTGCAGGCTACTGCTCCTCAGCTACGGATAAACAGCTGCATACCCTAGGCCGATTTAAATGATGCTATAAACTTTTACCCTTAAAGGGACATTCTGTGTTGGATGTCAAAACTGGGCATGCATCTAAGTAGGAGCATTTCTGGATATCGGTGCAACTAAGTTCTTTAATTAAAAAATGATAAGACTACAAGAAACTGGAACTACGCATATGAGGGAGGGGAGGGCAGGGAAGAGGTATATAAGTATCTTTCTTCAACAATTTGCTCTGAATTGTGAAAGGTTTATACTTTGTGTATTTAGAGGTAGTCATCATGAAGGGTAGCTGTCATTTGTTTTTTTTTTTCCCAGAAACTTTATTTCCTCTGTTGATGACTAATCAATTTGAAAACTCTATCTTTTCACAGGGAAAGGATAAGATTTCAAAGGAGAGCCAAGTTGAAGTTTGGTACAAAACTGGGAATGAATTCTCCATTCTAGAATATAGCAGCAGTATTTTTCAATACAACATTCTTTGGACCTTTCACCAATAAGTAGTGTTTATAATAATTAATTATAGCAGTATCCAAAATTACGGTTTGGGTCGTTCCTCTTGTTGAACACTATGATAAATTACATGAACATTTCATTGGCTGTATAGTGTCGTACTTCCTGTTGATTTCTGTGCTAAATCCATTGTTATCTTTTCTTGTTCTATTGGCCAATCCTGAAGCCCATTCAAGGAGGTACGACACGACCCCAAATTATCCTGGTTAGCCTTTCTTTTGGATATCCCAGTTTTCCTGAATCAGAATATCATTTAAGGCCCTGTTGCTCAAAAGCTGATCGACACTAATCCATGATTTATATAAGTACCAACCAAGGTATGAATTTTTGTTCATCAAAAAAAGCCTTAACTATGTAATTTTAGGCTAAAGGAAAACTAAAGTCTAAGTCAAAATTGAAGGCTAAAAATCTTGAGGAAACTCTTTTTGAAACAGTAAATGAACTGCACCGTAAGTTTCCCGTAATCTGAGATTATCTTATCTGGCTTTGAACAACTGGGTCCAGAATGTTAGATTCCAACAATTCTGAACAACTGTGTTACTAACAGTCAGTTTTAATATTGATACCAAACATTCTTAGACACTTCTTTCCCACTATCTGCAATTTCCTATCTCAATGATCAAACATTGTTTTATTAACACATTAAGACAAAATATTAATTGTTGAGCTGTGGCTTATTAAGGATTATTTCATGGCCATCACTTTTAATTTCATTAAAAGTGATGGCCTCAAAAAAGCAGGGACTAGCCAAAATGAATTCCTTGGTACATTTCAGTAAAGGTTAATGATGCAGCTGTCGAGTTATTGACAGTTTTTTTCAGAAGTGAAGGTAATTAGGTACACAGCCAATTAATTTTACAAGCGTCTCTTTAAGGGTGCCTTTGATTGGCCGTATTCCAGAATAGGACTACGTGGAATAGACGTCAAAAAAAAAAATAGTTAAAAATGATAATTAATGTCACTGTTCCTTGATATCAACATTATTAGCTTTTAAATGCATAACGCAAGGTGCAATAGAAGAAGACAACAGATGTATTGGTGTTTTTTGAGGGCAACTCTGCCTTGTGGCTGGTTAGCCCATGCGACTTCTGTATTGCGTTACAAAGAACAACCTCACTTATCTCCCCAGCACTACGAGCTGAGTGGTAAACAGCATGTGCTGGATTGGACAAGAGTATTGGTTAGCAAGCAATGTACAAAGGCCAACGAGCTTGGGGGAAGTGGCTGCACAGACTTAACCACGCCATGCAGGAGTAAGCCAATTTTATTGAAGGCAAAACGATGTATCCAACCCATCTCCAAAGGGAAGGAGGGAGGGGGAAAACTTTAACAAATTGCAAACCGCTAGTTGGTTTACTATGGAAGACAAACTGCCAAGTGAACCTTGGACAGCTCACTGAGGCATTTATAGCGAGACTCTTTGTATTAAAGTAGCCAGTTCTACAGGTTCGGCTATGTAGCAGGTAGGCATTACTAACAGGTGCTCTTTAGCAATAATGAATGAAGCCTTCACAGATTTGGCCAATGCAGATGTACGCTATAATCTGAGATCTAGGAACAAGGTCTTTATGCCCTGATTTTATTTACAACGAGACCATTGATTGTATGACCTTGGACGACCGATTACAAAGAACACGAAGATAACTATTGCGATAATAATTATTATTAATAGCCCTGTTAGTATGGTCATGTTCATTAACCATATTTTACTGATGGGGCAGTAAAATCTCATTTAATTGTTTGTATTGTTAAATCCGGGTGATGTTGAAATTGGGCAGAAGAGCAAGGAAACAGTTTGATGCCAGTTGAAATGGGGTGTGTATTGAATTATGCACATTTCTGGACATATCTGACTATGAATGCACTTGTAAAATTTGCTAAGTACTGAAGTGGCTAGAGTCATACTTGCCAATGCTTTGCCTGCACATTCCTGACAAGTGCAATCAAAGTATGATATTCTCTTTGACCAAATCAGAACAACCTCGCATGATACTGTCTGATTAATTAGTTTGAACATGTTGTGTACCCTTGGTGTCCTGGGTCTGGTTTGTTTAAACATACCATACCATTAGGCACATGAAATTTCTGAAATCACAGATCGAAGTTTTTGTTGAATGATAAGGGCCAAATATTTTTCGCTGTCATAGGATCTATGATGAAGATGTCAACGATTTTTTTGGAACTGCAGTCTATTTTGTTCATTTAACTTAATTGGAACATAATACTACCCATCAGCCTTAATAATAAACTTACAAACTGATGTAACTATGTACAACATGGAATAATCTTCTTTTGTTTAATGATTATGGTTTCTACAGAAATGTATGGTTAATTTGTTGTGTAAACATAGTGAATACAACTAGAGGTGTACATAAGGTGATTAATTATTTGTGTTTCCAGAAAAAAAAAACATTTCTTGCATTGCAAAGTTGTTTGTAGACCCACTTTAAAAGCTCTTCAAAACCGGCCAGTCAATGGCGCCGCCTCCTCAGAAAGCTTGACCGTCTCCTTCCAGTCAGAAAATGTAAGACAACACATTTTTAGCTCAAACGTGAAGTCACTGGAGATAAAGTAAAAGCTTGAAAAAAGTTAGTTTCACGTACAAACTCGCGTCCGCTTTTCTTTTTTTTTTTTTTTGGCGTTGCGCACATGAAATGTTTATTTAAGTAACATTCCCATGTTTCTTATCAGACTCCAAGCAAGTGTCAATTCCATATGTTGAATTTTGCCACTTTAAATCGCCCAGATTGCACTAAATTGCATCTGTGAGTGTCTAAATTTAAAAAATTCCCTAGGGGAGCATGCCCCCAGACCCCCCTAGAAGCTTGAGTCCTTTGGGCACTCGCTTGGGTGCCTTTAGCACCAAACCGTCTCCACTTTCCTTATGACCTGCTCCCAAAAAATATTTTGAGAAGGCTTCATTTTACTCTGTCTAATGCCAGACGATTTTAATCGTCAATGGGTTAATTGCCTATGAAAATTCAAACTATCACACAGGACAAAACAGATAGGTCTGTATTACATGTACAGTAGGGTTGCCTGCATCCTCTACCATTCATGACCCAGATCACTGCACAATGACATATAGTCTTGACCATCAATGTTGTAATGAAATATCTGTCACTCCCCCATCTCAATGAGCTCATCTTCAAACATAAATGATTTCCGTGTTGTATCTAAAAGTAATGTTGTCACATCTGCATGAAATCCACAGGAGACTTTAAGAAGGTGAATGAGCTTCTGGGAAAGAAATTCTTGGTCTTCCTCTTTCTGTAGTGATCAAGAAAAGCAATACATGGGTTCACGCAATATTACACAAATGGTTAGGGTTAATATTCCAACATGTTCTACAGATAAGCTGCGCCCCCAATTTTGGACAAAATCTTACACTGAAAAGATGCAGCTCATCTACTGGTGGTTATGGTACGTCATTCAGATAGGCAGAGAACTTTCACTCTAGGGACTACACGGTCAGATTTTATTTTCTAGCAAATCCTGCTGATATGCACGGGTGTGGCTGTTTGACATCAATAAAATTAATTATCTTTAGTTCACAATGCTTTATGGCCCTTGTGAAATATGATACCTTTTAGAGTATACTCGCTGAAGCTGGACCTTTTGAGGAGATTTTCCTGTTCTACTCAGTTAGAATCAGAATTTTTAGACTATTATTAAAATTTGCAGCCAAGTAAGTTAAGTTGAATCTGCTTTCAGTTATGGGATCACAAGAACAAATGTTGAAATAATTCCAGACTTAACAAAGCATAGTCTGTCATCAACATAAAGAAAGCTTCATTCTTCAATTTACTTTTCAATAAATAGGCTTAGCCAGTTTTAAGGGCTCTTCCTTGTGAGACCCTTCTCAATTCTCATTCTCTTGCTTTGCCTCCCCTTTGACTGCATGGCATGCAGGTTAAAACTGGCTTGGCAATTACATGTACTGGTGAACCACTTCGGGCTTGCCAAGAGAAACATTTAACTTGGAGTGTTGGTTGAGGCCATGACAGCTACAAACTGTTGTAAAATTGGTGAGACACTAGTTAAAAAACACCTTCTGTAGCTTTCAATACCTGCCAGATCTAGAATTGTAACCTTTCCCACTCCGCATCCCCCACCCCCACCCCTTTCAAAGCTGCCTGGTCAAGTTTTCATCAAGAAGGTGAAGTGTCGCCATTTATTTGTGATGAGCTAGAGAGAAAAAGAGAAACATTAGGGTGTAATAATATTATTGTAAGTACTTACCTCAAGGTCTGCACAAATGATGGGTGAATCGTAACTATCAGCTAGACTTGTAACTTGTTCTATATTAACAGCATGCATTGCTTCATTCTTGGCTGTTAGAAATAACACATTTGGCAGGCAATAGCATTACTTCAACTGCCCAAGTAACAACAATATTAATAATAAATTTATTATTTATGCATTGTTTATATAGAGGATATTACATGGCCGCACGGGGATACAAATTTTATCTTTGAATGCTGAAAGTATCTCTCTTGAGTGAAAGATACTTTCAGCACTCGAGAGATACTTTTTTATTATATAGATATTGATGAAATGTCTAGATTTAAGGCCCAGTAATGCGGGCAACATTTTTCGTGCAACTTGTCGCGCAACAACGTTGCGTTGCAACTTGAGATGGTTTGTTGCGCGTATTACCACCTTGCGCAACAAATTTTTGTGTTGCAAAAAGTAGGCGTCACTTACTTTTTGCAACATGAAAATTTGTTGTGCAAGAAAGTGGTAATACGTGCAACAAACCATCTCAACTTGCAACGCAACACTGTTGCGCAACAAGTTGCATGAAAAATGTTGCCCATATTACTGGGCCTTTAAATCAACTTGTTTTACTCATTTTCGAAATGATGAAAAAGTGGTCACCAACTGCTAAAACATGCATGTTGTGTAACATGAAACAAGATACATGTATGAAAGTTATGAAAAACAAGTCAAATTTTGCAATAAAAATGTTAATGTAGTAGAGAAGAATTATATTAAAGCACAAAAGTATCTTACAATGAAGAGGAAGCTCGCGTTTTATTGGCTAATCGTGTTCGTTACCAAAATGACACCTACATGTATATTCTCACGTGAATGATAAAAAATAATGATATGTTCATTGTGCGCGGTGAAGATATGATTTTTTTAGTAAAAGGAGAAATCCTGGTATTTCATCAGTATCTATATAATAATTAGCAATAATTATTATTCCATGCACATAGTCTGGATGTGAATTAGCTATGGCCGATGTCATACGTGTATTAAACAAGCATGAATGTTATCAAATTTTATTAAATTTTGAATATTAGGAAATTTCATTTGTCATGATCACATGCTACATGTACACAATATGGTGATATTTTTAGTGAACCAATCAGAGCAGTAAAAACTGAATACTCAATATGTTCATCATTCCATGACTGAACATGATGGAAACACGCAGTTTAAATTTTGGTGCATTTTGGCATCAAAAGGGGTTACCATCAAAAGCTTGTAAGGACATGGTGATGGTGGGGGGGAGGGGGGCAGGGGGGAGGCGAATGAGCAGGGAGGGTAGCTTCGTGAGTAGTTATGACAGAAGGAGCAGTCATCCTACTTTCCGTGTGATTTATATTTTACCTTTTGTCACGACAAAACAACAATGACCCAAAAAATAGTCTATATCCATATGTTTCACAGCAGACTTGATTACTTCGAAGCTTGTGAAGATCACCATGGGAAAACAAAAGAAATCATTAAGGATCTCATAAAAAGTAATCCATGATTTTCTTAACTTTCAAATATCTCCAAAGATCTCTTGGTACAATGCATGCATAGAGAGTAAATGTGTGATTTTCTGCCACATGATCATCAGCCATGCTTTTAAACAAAAAGAAAAAATGTTTGCACACTGTAAGAATTCAATTCCCTGAGTATTAGTTTGCAACATTAACTTGTATACAGAGCTTCACTTATGTCACATAAAAAGAGATTCTATTATCTTAAATTTCATGTTCACCAGAATTCCTGACAAATATTCATGTTTCCTTAATTAATAACATCTAGGTGAACTCAAAAACTATGACCCCTTTAACCCCTTAATTCCTTCTATTAACAGTGTTATCCGTACCTACAGATTTTACTCTGTAAAACACCAAAATTAATGATTGTACTAGTAAATTGGGGCCACTTTGGGCGAGAAATGGTCCACTCCACAGAACAAATTTGTTATACAAATTGTTGATTTTCATGCCAGTTCTTGCCTGCAACATTTGACATAATTACCTCAAGGTATTTGCCAGGTCAATAAACAACACAACAAAATCAACCCTTGACCTAGTGTTGTCAGTGTCCTTTGACAATGGTAGACTTGTGCACACTCGGCTGTCAAGAAAAGACCTAAGGTTATAAATACATTTAATGCTTAGGCATGACTCAATTTATAATACAGTAATTATAATTC
>OX421452.1:9594734-9599734 GCA_949126865.1 Montipora capitata | reverse complement strand
ACGGAGCATGCGGTTCAGGGATGCAAAAGGCAGATTTCAGACTCTGATTCGGACGGAAAAACTCAGCATCGACGGGCAAGAATCCACCCTGTCCCAAATTTGGGTGCTGGTAAGCAAAGAGATAAGAATGCTGCTACATCTGCTGCTAAAAAGACCCATACCGATAATGTTCCATGATGGCCAAATTCGTATTTATTCTTTTTTTCCCTGATTCTATTAATGACTATTCTGGCTAGTATTAATTGCAATGGCCTTCGGTGTCCGGACAAACGAAAAATGGCTTTTTCTTTTTTTAAGAGGAACAGGTTTGACATAATTTTTCTGCAGGAAACACACTGGACGGTGGACTTAGATATGCAAATAAAACGCGAGTGGGAGGGTGATGCTTTTTTTGCCCATGGGACGAACTCTTCTCGAGGTGTGGCCATATTGATTGCTTCGCGCCTGGATTACAATGAGAAGCAAATTCGGAGGGATAACGAAGGTCGTGTTTTGAATATGCTTTTGGAAATTGACGATCGCACGCTTAACTTGATTAATGTTTATTCCCCATCAAAAGATTCTCAGCGCCGTGCTTTTTTCTCGGATTTGAATAGGTTTCTGTCGGATTCAAACGATAACATCTTGGGAGGCGATTTTAACTGTATTTTTAACTCGCGCTTGGATAAGCTCGGTGGGGTTTCTAATGCGCGTCAATCCGCGTCCGTGCTTCTAAATGCCCTTAATACACGTTTTAGTTTGGTAGACGTTTGGAGGGAACGACATAAGGGCGAACGCAATTTCACGTGGACAGGTCGAGATCCAAGAGATCCATCTCTCTTCATCCGCACACGTATTGATTACTTTTTTGTTTGTAAACCCGTGAACCAATGTGTAACCGCAACGGATATTCAACCGTATCCCCACTCGGATCACGATTGCTTGACTCTGACCATTGATTTTGAAAGAATTGAACGCGGCCCGGGGTACTGGCACTTTAATAACGAGCTTCTTGCGGACGCTGTTTTCCAAGAGGAAATCGAGCGTTTCTGGTCAAATTGGGTTGAAGAGTTCGAAAGTTTTGCTGACCCTTTTGAGTGGTGGGAGAAAGCAAAGTTAAGCTTTAAGCGGATTGCTATTAGACGGGCGACGATTATTGGAAAAATTCGGCGTCATGAACGGTTTGTTTTACAGAGTAGATTGGATAAGCTTCAGGAGCGGGCAAAGAATGGTACTACTGGCGATATAGAGCAATATCTCTTAGCAAAGGAGGGCTTGAGGCAGTTCGAACTTAAGGAGTTAGAGGCTATTAAAATACGAGCAAAAGCGCAGCTTGTCGAGGAAGGTGAAAAGAGTACTCGTCGTCGTTCAGCACAAACCATACGTGTTTTAACGAAGGATAACATGGATACCGTTACTGAAACTAGGGGCTTGCTTGGGGAGGCTTTTTCGTTTTATAAACAGCTTTACACGGCGCAGCCTTGTGACGAAAAGGTACAAAGAGAATTCCTAGATGGAGCATACCCCGAACTTGTAGAGAATGCGCGAGACTCTTGTGAAGGAGAGATTACAGCTGGGGAGTTAAAAAGGGCTGTTGATGCGATGGAGAAGGATAAGTCGCCTGGTCTTGATGGCATTACTACCAATTTTTATAAGCATTTCTGGAACCTGTTAGGTGATAAATTAGTTCACGTCTATAACCATGCGTTTCGGGTTGGCCGTCTTTCGGTGTCACAACGGCGAGGTGTAATTTCTTTATTATTCAAGAAGGGTGACCGTACTCAGCTGAAAAATTGGAGGCCCATCACTCTTCTTACGACCGATTATAAGATTCTATCTAAAGCGCTTGCGAATAGGCTACATGAGGTGTTGCCGCTCATCATTCACTCAGACCAAACTGCCTCCATTAGGGGGAGAACAATCAATGACAATGCTCGGCTATTACACGATGTAATTGCGTATGCTAATACTTACTCTGTGCCACTTGCTGTTGTAAGTGTCGACCAGATGAAGGCCTTCGACAGAGTATCGCACGATTTCCTGTTCAAGTGCCTTAAGCGCTTTGGCTTTGGCCCTTCCTTTATCCAGTGGATCCAAGTTCTATATAATTCTGTGTCAAGTTCCGTCAAGGTTAACGGCTGGTTAACTGCTTTTGTCCATTTGGAGAGAGGATTAAGGCAAGGCTGTCCGTTATCTATGCCTCTATATGTTCTAACGGCTGAATCCATGGCTCTCAATATTCGTTCAAATCCTGGAATCCATGGTGTTAAACCTCCTGGTTCCGAAAATGAAGTTAAGTTATCCCAGTTCGCTGACGACACGACCCTCTTGCTCACGGATGAGCAATCCATTGTGGAAACCTTTCGAGTTTTCGACTGGTATGAACTCGCCTCTGGGGCTAAAATCAACCAAAGTAAATGTAAAGGACTGTGGTCTGGAGCATTTTCTAGGCGAACTGATCAGTTGCAAGAATTCGAATGGTCTAATGACTATATTCCGGAGAAAATTCTTGGCCAATTTATCGGGAATATTGACTGCTCGCGGGTAAACTGGGAAACAAAGATACAAAAAATCAATAGCATTGTTGATGCTTGGCGCAATAGGGACCTTAGCTTTAAGGGTAAAGCAATGGTAATAAATGGGCTCTTAACGTCCACTTTATGGTATCATGCTACGTCGCTATCCCTACCATCCTGGGCAGTGACACAGATAGAGGAAGCTGTGTACCGTTTCTTTTGGAATGACAAGCACCCGTTAGTCAATAGGGGTATTTTATCCGTTCCTTTGAAAGAAGGTGGTTTTAATGTGGCTCGGCTCGAACTCAAGATAAAGGCTCTTAGACTCAATACACTGCGTAGACTACTCACTGGAGAAGAAGCTCATTGGAAGCATTTTACATCCCATTTTTTACGTGTCTCAGGTATGCACCTTGGTAAATTGACCCTTGCTACGGACTTTGCGCCACGTGATATCGACAGTAACGTTCCTGCTTTTCACAAGGAGCTTCTTTGCGCTTGGATCGATCACAAATGTTATCATGAGCATACAGATGTCCCTGATTCGTTGTCGGATATTTTTTCGGAGCCACTGTTTAGGAACAAGCTTATCAATGTTAATAACGAGCCTCTCTTTTTCAGAGACTGGGTTTCATGTGGCCTCGTTCGTGTTAAGGATATTTGCTATGAAGCTGCCCAGGGCTTTCTGCCCGTCAACGCTGTGCATGAGATTCTTATGGACCATGACTCCTGCAGAGATCGTACTTTTAATCAGACTGCACGCGAGTTGAGTGAAGTTCTCGGAGCCATTCCTGCGAAGTGGAAGTTGAAAGTAATCAACGGTGACTCTGTGTCTCCATCTACTGCACAGCCAAGTTTTTCTATCTTACCATCTGCACCTGGAAAACCTCCCACAAGTATTCTTGATTGCAAGACTCGCCATTTCTACCGGCATCTTCATAAAAGTGAGCAAATTTCGACTCCTGGGCTTGATTACTGGCGTACTAAGTTTGAGCTTCAAGCACCCTTTAACTCGTCTTTTTGGAATACTGTCTACTCACCTCTGGTTACTAATAAGCACGGGGACTTAAATTGGAAGGTTGCCCATAAAGCGTTACTAACGGCCTTGCGACTGAATAGAATGGATGTTTATGCATCGGAAAATTGTCATCGCTGTGGCGTCATGGAAACGATCGAGCATGAGTTGGTTGAGTGTCCTGTGGTATGTCATTTTTGGAACCAGGTGCAAGTCTTTGTTGACAAGATCACTGGAAGCAGTTTAAGTCTTACCACCAAGTTAAAGCTCTTGGGATGGATTCCGGAAGAAGTTATTCAAGTATCCAAGAATGTAGTTAATTTAGTTAACTGGACCTTAACGATTGCTCGTTTTTCAATTCATAAGGCTGCAGTTAATTTCAGAGTTAACAAGGAAGTTACCCCGATACTTTCAATTTTTGGAGCTATTGTTAAGTCGATTATCCGTTTTCAGTTTAAGGTTTATATGTCAAAAGGAACGCAATATTTGTTTCCTGGAGTTTGGTGCATTGGAAATGCATTTGTCAAACTAGAAAACAACGCTTTAGTATTTACGATGTAAGAGTTTATCAAGATTTTGTTTGTAACTAGTATTTGATTAATGTATCTTTTTCTTTTTACTTGTAAATAAAAAGCTCACTTTGGGCCTTTTTAGAAAGAAAAAAAAAAATCACGTATGGCTCAGGGACCGATTAATCTCTCCCTCCTTGGATCGAAAGTAGCACGCGGGGCCCCAAACGAGTTTTTGCAATTTTTTTTTCTCTTAATACGTATTTTACGAATGCGCATGCGTTCTGTCGTTCTGTACTAGTATACTTACCACATGAACAAGAGCAAGGAAAAAAATTCAGAACTATAGACTATCCCTAGTTTTCATTACACTAATAGAGGCGCTACCGTAGTCAAGGGGTTAATCACGTATAGCTCAGGGACCGATTAATCTCTCCCTCTTTGGATCGAAAGTAGCACGGGGGACCCCAAACCGAGTTTTTGCAATTTTTTTTTCTCTTAATACGTATTTTACGAATGCGCATGCGTTCTGTCGTTCTGTACTAGTATGCTTACCGCATGAACAAGAGCAAGGAAAAAAATTCAGAACTATAGACTATCCCTAGTTTTCATTACACTAATAGAGGCGCTACCGTAGTCAAGGGGTTAATCACGTATGGCTCAGGGACCGATTAATCTCTCCCTCTTTGGATCGAAAGTAGTACGGGGACCCCAAACCGAGTTTTTGCAATTTTTTTTTCTCTTAATACGTATTTTACGAATGCGCATACGTTCTGTCGTTCTGTACTAGTATGCTTACCACATGAACAAGAGCAAGGAAAAAAATTCAGAACTATAGACTATCCCTAGTTTTCATTACACTAATAGAGGAGCTACCGTAGCAAGGAGTTTGTTTCCTTGCTGCTCGTCAATCCGTTTCATCTTGGAATAGTTTTGCCTATCGAGTCTAGTGTTTACGTTAATCTGGTTTCTAAGGACTTT
>OX421452.1:9587234-9589734 GCA_949126865.1 Montipora capitata | reverse complement strand
GCCTTTTTAGACAAAAAAAAAAAAATCACGTATGGCTCAGAGACCGATTAATCTCTCCCTCTTTGGATCGAAAGTAGCACGGGGGACCCCAAACCGAGTTTTTGCAATTTTTTTTTTTTCTCTTAATACGTATTTTACGAATGCGCATGCGTTCTGTCGTTCTGTACTAGTATGCTTACCACATGAAGAAGGGCAAGGAAAAAAATTCAGAACTATAGACTATCCCTAGTTTTCATTACACTAATAGAGGCGCTACCGTAGTCAAGGGGTTAATCACGTATGGCTCAGGGACCGATTAATCTCTCCCTCTTTGGATCGAAAGTAGCACGGGGGACCCCAAACCGAGTTTTTGCACTTTTTATTTTCTTAATACGTATTTTACGAATGCGCATGCGTTCTGTTCTAGTGTGCTTACCACATGAACAAGAGCAAGGAAAAAAATTCAGAACTATAGACTATCCCTAGTTTTTATTACACTAATAGAGGCGCTACCGTAGTCAAAGGGTTAACCCAGTAGCTCCTCTATTAATGTAATAAAAAATAAAGATAGTTTATAGTTTTGAATTTTTTTCCTTGCTCTTGTTCATGTGGTAAGCACACTAGTACAGAACGCAAGCGCATTCGTAAAATACGTATTGAGAAAAAAAGAAAAAGCAAAAACTCTGTTTGGGGTCCCCCGTGCAACTTTCGATCCAAAGAGAGAGATTAGATGGTCCCTGAGCCATACGTCCTTAACATCTTGACTACCGGTAGCTCCTCTATTAATGTAACAAAAAATAAAGATAGTCTATAGTTCTGAATTTTTTTCCTTGCTTTTGTTCATGTGGTAAGCACACTAGTACAGAACGCATGCGCATTCGTAAAATACGTATTAAGAAAAAAAAAATTGCAAAAACTCTGTTCGGGGTCCCCGTGCTACTTTCGATCCAAAGACGGAGAGATTAATCGGTCCCTGAGCCATACGTGATTAATCACGTATGGCTCAGGGACCGATTAATCTCTCCCTCTTTGGATCGAAAGTAGCACGGGGGACCCCAAACCGAGTTTTTGCAATTTTTTTTTTCTTAATACGTATTTTACGAATGCGCATGCGTTCTGTACTAGTGTGCTTACCACATGAACAAGAGCAAGGAAAAAAATTCAGAACTAAAGACTATCCCTAGTTTTCATTACACTAATAGAGGCGCTACCGTAGTCAAGGGGTTAATCACGTATGGCTCAGGGACCGATTAATCTCTCCCTCTTTGGATCGAAAGTAGCACGGGGACCCCAAACAGAGTTTTTGGAATTTTCTTTTTTCTCAATTCGTATTTTTCGAATGCGCATGCGTTCTGTACTAGTGTGCTTACCACATGAACAAGAGCAAGGAAAAAAATTCAAAACTATAAACTATCTTTATTTTTTATTACATTAATAGAGGAGCTACTGATATTCTCTACGAGTAGTCAAGGGATTTTCTTGACGTGTTTTGCAGCTTACTCTTGGGGAGCTTGTGGCACTTGTGGTTCAAGCTACGTTTACTGCCTTTGGATCTTGCGTCACTCTTGTCTCGCCTTTCAAGTTCGTGAGGACATTTTTGGTAAGACCTTCTTTTCCTGTTTCTTTTCTTTGGCCACCCTCCCGGGGATATATGCTCGGCTTTTGCCATAACCCGGGGTACGCCACATCTTTTTCTGCTGTCCTTACTTTGTTCTACTTCTTCTTTTTTTTTTCTCTCTCTCTCCAATTGGGCTTCGTGCCCTTTGTTGTGTTTGGCTGTGTGGCCTTTTGTGCATAGTTTCTTTTGTGGAAATCCCGCAAAAGTTCCTTGTATATATATTGTAGGTGGGTGAGTCCCACGTTTTGTAGTTGACGTAATATTGTAATTAGTCGTTAATTTGTTCAGCCTGAGGCTGCCTTAAATAGTAAATAGTTAAACTATAGCAAAATAGTTCATATTATACAGTAAAGTAGTACTTAGTTAACGTTTGGTTTTTTTCTTGAGGTGGTGGCGTTGTTTGTGTCCACTTGGCTTTTTGGGAGAAGCTCGTTTTTTTCTTGTTTATTCTTTTGTGGAAATCCCGCAAAACTTCTTTATATATATATATATATATATATATATATATATATATATATATATATATATATATATATATATATATAAGGAAGTTTATATATATATATATATTGTAGGTGGGTGAGCCCCAAGTAATATTGTAATTAGTCGTTAATTTGTTCAGCCCGAGGCTGCCTTAAATAGTTAAACTATAACAAAATAGTTTGGGTTTTTTCTCGAGCTTTTGGGCGAAGCTCGCCTTTTCTTGTTTATTCTTTCCGGCTCCTGTCGTTCTATTTGAATTATGAGGCTGCCGAATACCCTTAATATTTTGACCGGCAGAAAATTGGCCGGCAAATTGAAGGAAGGTATAACGAAGGAGGTTGTTGGCCAGTTGGGGGATGTTGACTCCATCTTGGCTGTGCAGATTGGTTATGAGATTGTTCGGGTTACATTTTGCTCAGA
>OX421452.1:9507234-9509734 GCA_949126865.1 Montipora capitata | reverse complement strand
ATTTCCAAGTGACTGATGGTGAAGCAAGAGCTTGTCACAGAGTACTTCGACATATGCTTTCATGTTTGCGATGAGATAGGGATCTCGAGCGTGGAAGGATTTTTGGACACACTCGTATAGCTCCTTTTCAGTTTCTTTCAACCAACTACCCTTGCATGCTTCTTTCGCTTTCTGTTTTCTTGCTTCCTTTTCCTCCTCTGTATCCTTCTGACTTAACGCATCCAGATCATCCTTGAGCTGGGTTGGCAAAGGATCGGAGTTGTTCCACGGAAGAAGGTCCGCGTGCTCTCTGGGAACCCCTCTGGCAATTAAGCTGTCTCGCCTGAATTGATGGAGCTGCTCTTCCCGTGCAAACCGCCCTTCTCTCTCGCGCACGCGCTTTTGTAACATGCTGGTAATTTGTTGGTGTAGTAGGGAACCAGGGGAACATAGCTCGATCGTTCTCCTCACGTTGCTGGAGCACTGACTGTCATCCCAATTGGGTCCATCTCCGCTGCTTTCTTCGACCGGGACGGGCACTACTCCTGTCTCCTCTAGTAGGTCAGTCCAGTCTTCCGAGAGTGCCAACGTTCGCAGAGCGTCCTTTTCCTTGTCATTTAGGACGCCATTGTCTATTTACGTTTCTTGGCGGTCCTCCAGATCGCCGTCAGAGCTTTCTTCTTGGCCACTGGGTGGACGGGCTTTTGTCAAAGCCCATACAATACACTCCATGGGATGCTTGCGAATCCACTCTGCAGCTTTCTTTTTTGGATTGGGCAGACTCTTAAATGTGTAGTTCCTTAACCGACGATCCATCGCGAGCTGATCTCCTGGCCTAAATTCAAGCTTTTGCTGCGCTGTTAGTAGCATGGGACAACGGTTAATGAATGACTTTGCAGTCTGGTACTTTACATCACACGCCGTGTACCCCTCTTGGGTCAGAATCTTCCAGTCGTCTATGTCTAGTGTGGAGGGACTCCCTTCGTCGATGAATATTATCTCTGTAAAGCGATTAATCATGGCCTTGTTGAAGACTCGTTGTTTCGTGATTGTTGCTATATTGCTGTGATGCCTTATTCCTAGAATTGGTTGAAATAAAGTTGTCTTTCCATTGTTCGCAGCGTCAATGAAACAAGGTACCTTGTCCTTGTGTCGTTTTTAGTCGTGGTCACTTCAAAAGTCTTAGAAAGTCCTCGCAATACATTTCAATTTCGGCTTCTAGGAGACTATTTTCCAAGATGTCCTTGAATACTTAGGCTCTGCTTCTTTCGTCGGGTCTTATGGGGAAAATGCCCTTGGCCCGGTTGTTCAAAAGCCGATTAACGCTAATCCCAGATTAAAAATGAACCAAGGAGTTTATTTCTCTACTCCCAAATGCTGTTCAACGCTGATATTCAGCCCAACTTTACTTTAGAAGAAGTCAATCTTAAATAACAAGAATAAGCAAAATAAACTCTCACCAAAAAGTTGAAAACATGAAACAAACGTTTACGCTAATCCTGGATTAAGTTAATCGGCTTTCGAACAACCGGGCCCTGGGTGTAACGTGACCAATGTCCTTGTCCTTGACCACATTCTCCAAGAAGCGACTCTCCTTGATGGACCAGCACCAGCCATCATTGACCTCAATCAAATTATAATCTACACAAAGGGGTCGAATGACTTGGCAATGCGGGTTAGCGAGGATCTCTATGACTTTTTTCATGTCCTTTAGTAATCGCGCCTTGAAAAGTTCATTTGCCGCCAAGCTATTGACGAACGCCTCCACCTCTCACTTGAACGAATACATGCATTTTGCCTTGTCGCATTTCTTATACACCTTGCCACCATGAAGAGCGTACCCACAAGTACTGTGAGTTTATCTAGCCTAGCCAGTTCTTCGTTGGTTTTGCTTCCTCTCTGGATGCCCGTGGCATCTAACTGGAAGCCGAACTGGTCGATGACCAATTTTGCATCTTGCAATTTTCTCAAAGCACACGAAAGATTGGAGTGAAACGAGGAATCGACCAGCCAAACTCGGACAACGTTCTCGGTCCCGCATTTGTCAAGTTCCACTGAATCAGAGTCACCCACGAAACGTTCAAGTTCATCCCGAAAGCAGTATCGCTAAGATGTATTCACCAAGTCCTCCATAAATGGGTTCTTATGGTCCTTGAGGACTTTAAACAGCCCATTCATTGCGCCAGATTCTTTGCCCTCTTGACAGGGGACCTATAAGATTCAGAATAGTTGAAACAATTAACTGGAATACTAAGGCCATACACAAGCTTATTTAATTTTGCGGTAACTAGTGATCGGTTGTCCTAAGGACTCCAGACGAAAGTTTAAGATGGCGCGGCCTAAAATTCGAGAATAGATAATGTGTGCCACTATGAAAAATGTAGGCTTGGGCGGGTCATACATTTTGTCCAGTCTAGTTACTGGAAGTTGTCTTGTGGATTTTTACTTTTCAATTCATAGCTCGCTCTTCCCTGCTGCTTGTCGTCCTGCTTTGAAATTTACTGTTCGTTTGCACGACTTT
>OX421452.1:9492234-9494734 GCA_949126865.1 Montipora capitata | reverse complement strand
ACTTTTAATACAGACTCCTATTCAGCTAATTAGTATTCATTAACTTTTGATACAGATCTTTACTGATTAAAATGCAAAATTTCATCATGAATTTAATTTGATTTAACCACAGGTAACCCAGGCTCACTGTGTGCGTCACGTAGGTATTAAAATATAGAGAACATATGAGGCGAAGTTTAGGTCTGAAAATTTGCTAGAAAATGGTAATAAGAATCGATAAAACTTACCATGTGGTGAGCTGTTGTTGTCTTTAATACGTACACGAAGTTTCGGGGAAAATGGTCCCCGTTCACCTTCCTTCATAATATAGTGACAAGGTAGGAGACGGAAGCCAGCGTCGGGACTCCGATCGACCCAAAACAAGCACGATTTTTTCCGCGAAAATCAAATCCAGTCGCTAAATAAACACGCCAGGTTCGTGGACTAGGAATTTCTCTAAACCATGAATCCACTGAAGCATCTCCAGGTAGCAACGCGGAGCCACCAGACTCCGTAAAACTTGTAAGTTAACCTGCTAAAATGGCGGCCAGAAAGCGTGGTACTCACAAAGTGCCCAATTCAAAATGGCACTGAACTCTGGACGCCTGGTGACGAGTATAATAAGTCTCCCTCGAGGGAGGGGAGTCCCAAATTGCTAAAAACAAAACTCACTGAGCAATTTGGGACTCCCCTCCCTCGAGGGAGACTTATTATACTCGTCACCAGGCGTCCAGAGTTCAGTGCCATTTTGAATTGGGCACTTCGTGAGTACCACGCTTTCTGGCCGCCATTTTAGCAGGTTAACTTACAAGTTTTACGGAGTCTGGTGGCTCCGCGTTGCTACCTGGAGATGCTTCAGTGGATTCATGGTTTAGAGAAATTCCTATTCCACGAACCTGGCGTGTTTATTTAGCGACTGGATTTGATTTTCGCGGAAAAAATCGTGCTTGTTTTGGGTCGATCGGAGTCCCGACGCTGGCTTCCGTCTCCTACCTTGTCACTATATTATGAAGGAAGGTGAACGGGGACCATTTTCCCCGAAACTTCGTGTACGTATTAAAGACAACAACAGCTCACCACATGGTAAGTTTTATCGATTTTTATTACCATTTTCTAGCAAATTTTCAGACCTAAACTTCGCCTCATATGTTCTCTATATTTTAATACATACGTGACGCACACAGTGAGCCTGGGTTACCTGTGATTTAACCGTTTCCAGCTGCGCTTTTCTGTTCACTCTTGTGTTCTGCCAGGCAGTAAAAGCGTTCACCTCCCATTTTGTATTGTATTTCGTATTTTTAGGTACCGTTTCAGACGACAAGGCAATTTCTTCCTTCTCAGTCTTTGGAGAACGAAACCGTCCGGTCGCCATAATCACGCTTCATAAGTGCCTGAAAACCATTCTTAATTTCATTGCTGTCCCATAAACTCTCTCCTCTGGGACCTACAATGTTTTGACATGAATGTCCAACTACTGAATCGCAAAACATTCCTTTCATTCAATATATTGTTTCATTTCACAAGTACAATAAAATATTCGCGTCCGATCTGTATGGGCGTTTACAATGGCTCGCCTTCGGCTCGCCATTGTAAACGCCCATACAGATCTCCCGCTCATATTTTATCTACAACATATAGCCTGATAACCTAATGCGGATAGTTCATTGCTGCTAACGCGTGTTACGAGCAACTCTAATAGCCGTTTATTGCTGTACAGCCAGCACCATGCAGAAGCAAGGTCCACGTTCTTATGCCATTTTTCTACTTTTTACACTTGCTACAGAAGTATACGATAAACATGGCTTCCTCGATGTTGAACGTAAGACCTGCTTGAATATTAGCTATTTTCCAACGAGTTGGCCGAACACAGCTAAACACAATAGGGCCAATGGAATCTGTGAACAGGACACTAGAGAGCTCAACTGAGATTTCGTGTATAGCTTTCAATCAATTAGAAACGGAGAGAAAAATGAAAGGCGAGGAAGTCCGTTTATCTTGCTATTATTCCATGCGTCTTGGTGCAATTTGCGCAACTGAAGCTTGATCAAGAAATTAAAGTCCGTTCAGAGGTTTTCATATTTTCCTGTTTGGGCTGTTGTTTTAAAAGCAAATTATCGAAGTCGGCAAACTGCCTGAAGTGTCACAAATATTGACTGCTTACTAGCACCAAACAAGAATTTCCTGAAAGGAAGCTCTCTACTCAAACTGGCTTGTAAACTGTAAAATTAAAACATTTTATGAGGAAAATCATTGCGTTGATACGTAAACTCAAGCTTGGAATTGTAAATCAAACTGATCTATTCACTTTAAGCACACCAGCCACTTTAATATTTTGGTCAGAAATTGATTTTCTTAAACGTCGTCCACGCGTCGGGTTTCATTTAGTGATAGTCAATCAAACCGAGTTTTGTGGTCTCGGTCGGTACGGATTCCAACGTTTACAGGGACAAGTACCTATTCAAGAAATGTTACTTTAGATCTACTAAAAACCTGAATATGCATTCGATGAGGGCCAATCTCG
>OX421452.1:9439734-9487234 GCA_949126865.1 Montipora capitata | reverse complement strand
CCCAGCGGTCGCTCCTCTGCCCTTTCTTCTTGTACAAAGTAACAATTACTGCATCCTTGAAGTCCTGGGGGAGGCCTTCCGTGTCCCAGCATGCATTGAACAGCTCCAGGAGCCCAGTTTTGAGGCGGTTTTCCCCCATCCTCCACACATCAGCAGGAATACTGTCCTGCCCTAGTGCTTTGCCACATCTTGTGATCCTCAGTGCTTTATCAAGCTCTTCTTCAGTGATTGGCACACTGAGTTCTTCTCTTGTTTGCCTTCTCCTGATCCCATGACTAGCACTTGGATCTGCTGTGCCCTGCTGGTTTAGCTAGTTGCAGAAATGCTCTTTCCACCGAGCTTGATGTCTTACAGATCTGTGTGGAGCTGGCTACCATCAGCGCTCTTAACAGGTGCCACTGCATTGCTTCTTGGGCCATAAATGGCCTTTAGACCTTCAAATAAGCCGTGAGAATCATTCTTGTCTGCCATCTCTTGCAGTTCTTCTGCCTTCTCATTCCACCACTTGTCTTTCTTTGCCCGGATCTCTCTCTGCAACTTGGCCTTGATCTCTCTGAGGGCTATGTTGGTCGCAGCAGAGTTTCACTCAGGTGTCTGTTGTAGATCCTCGTCTTTTCATCAAGTAGTGGCAGTGGCAGTAATGGCTGCTGCCAGTGCCTGCTGACGTTCCTCGCTCTTCAGCTTCCCTATGTTCAATTTCTTTGATGGTGTCTTTGAAGGATCCTTCCATCTGGGGAATATCAGTTGCAGTCTGAGCTGGGACCGGACCATGTAGTGGTCTGTTGAACACTCTGCGCCTCTCATTGCTTTTGTTGATAGAATCTCAGGAATACAGGTCTTTCTGGTAACAACATGGTCAAGCAGGTGTGAGTGCGTTGATCGAGGGTGTCTCCAAGTGAAGAAATTCTTGTCTGGGTGCTGGCCCCTAAACCATATGAGACAAATCCCACGCCTACTCACAGCTCCAGACCGCCATTGTCAATTTAGCGTATTAATTCGATCGCTTAAATTATCAAGGGGAAAATTCATTTGTCTATCATATGGTAAGCACTGGTGTCGCAGATTACAAAGTGTGCGCACGCGCCCTGCTAAAGGTAACATACATACATGCATATACTTTATTTCATCTCGAATTTCAGAATAACTGCTAGGAGCTAATATCTTCGAGACATTACATTTACAGCTAAAATGCATAGCATGTACAGATACATACTAAATACATAAAGATATATTCATTAAAAAGAAAAGCCACTGTACAAAAATGCGGCCCTGGATTCTCTTTTTAAACCAGTAAACTCATAGGTACGGAAAAATCAGGTAGCACATTCCGCAACTTAGCTGATAGGTACGAAAAAAGAACTAAGGCCATAACTGATTGTTCTAGGTTTATTGAGGGACAGAATGTAATTTCCGCGAAGATCACGCATAAGAGGAGGACGGGAGAGAAAACGTAATTGTTATATAAGCAGAAAAACCCTTTTTAAAAAACCTACTTTTACAAAGTAATATGAGGAACTTTTGAATGCTCTTATTGCATACAGATGTAGAGTTTCACTTAAGTAGTAAGAGGACAGGTAATCTGCAAATATAAACCTCGTTATTCTCTTACTTGCATTATACCGTTTCTTTGACACGAGGATTACAGAGAAATGAAATTACAACTTTGTCGCGAATTTTCTATGATAAAAACTTGTTCAGAAATCCAAGATCTACGTTAACAGAACACACCAGACCTACTCCTGAGTATCTGGCTCGAAATCTTTACCTCTGGCCGCGCTTTAGCCATTCGACGAAGGCCAGTCTCGTGCTTCTCAAGTTGCCTTTATATTCTCGATGCTTTTCCCAAAATAATCCTCTGCAGGACGCATTTTTGTACATTGCGCAAAACGTGACCCTACAACAGTGACCGCTGTACAGAATAACTGACTACATATCAATAATCGTGCAACAAATAGAATGATCGCAAACTGATATTTCGAAATGATCTTTTCGCTGTCGCTGTCGTTTTTCAAACTCCCAAATGACACCATCGGAGTGATCAAGTCCAGGGCAAATAACAAAAAAAAGAAATTAAATTAACGAGTTACAAGGAATTCAGAACCCATTTATTCAAAATGAGTCAGTACAAAATGCACACAAATTTCAATGGACACCAATCATTTTAAAAACCCAGGCCCACTGACAAGGTAACTCGGAAACAGATAGTCCAGGAATCATTATGGAAATTCCATTTTTATGTGAAAGGGGCCTCCAAGAGATTTTAACGTCTGGTAGACCAAGAAGGGTGACAGTTGTAGCCTTCGGCGTAACAGGTACAGTGAGATTCAGAACCCCTGTTGAAGGCCACTCCAGGGCAATAGCATAAATAGCTTCATTTTTGCTTGTATACCTGCAAACAGCAATAGAGAGGTTTAACGAGGACAACCCGTAGGGGATGAAGTTCCAAGTGTTGTGGCTGTCCTTTGCGAGTGTATGTATGGGTGGGAAAAGCAGGTCCACATCAGCTGAAGCTGCTTGGCGTGTTAGCAGTGTACGAACTTGCGCAACAGAAGCGTCTTGTTTAGATGAGAAATTATAAAGCCAGTTATGTTGTACCTCAGTCCAATCTGGTCATCTTATAGCAAGGAATTACTAGAAAGAGTCTTTCGGATGCATAAGAGGGCTGAACGCCCCGGGGGGGGGGGGGGGGGTACTTAAGGAATTTCTGGGACCCTGGAACCCCTAGCCTATTCCAGAGCTCGTTTCAGCTGGATTTTGCTACCCTATACTAGAGTAAACTCCCCAAATCACTCCTATCCTAGAGTAGCTGTTTTCCAGAAACTGAGGTCACTCGCACAGTCTAAAGCAAAGCCAAAACAAAACCTTATACCACAATCACTTCTTTCTCAAAAAGGATTTATTTATACTTGTCCAGCAATGCCAAGCACGTGCGTACGCATTATCAAGACAATAAATTGTTTAATTTTAACCAGTATTATACCACCCATTTCCGTCTGAATCCCGATTTTTGACAGTTAATAATATCCAGTAGCGTTTTATGATAGTCATCTATCAACGCTGTTGAGGTTGAGTCGTGAAAATTTAAACTTGCTGATTTCATTTTTTCATATTTTTGAGTAGCAATTCCTGGTTTCCTTAGTCTTGACAAAATCTTCAACCAACTGGTCAGTTTCGTGAAAACTGATACCCTATTCTAGACCCAAAAGCTCTGATTTATATACCCTATGCTAGAGTAAACTGCTTGAAAACCATACCCTTCACAGCGGCACATACCTATATAGCCCATATGTGGCAGTATCCCCGCCCGCGAGTACAGCAGTTTGTTTTTCGTTTTGTAACCATTGAGTCGTGAACAATTTAATTTAATTTTGAAAGAAAATATGTTGCCTGCAAAGTACATGCACAATTAAACGATCAATTTGACTCGTAATTCATAGCTGTATCTTGCAAAATAAAAATTCTACAAGTGAAGCAACTTTCATGTGCGAGAGAGTTTGATACATGTTCCACACTGAAAAGTCTGAAAACGCTTTGGCGATTTTTTACATGGCACTGACTTTACTCAACTTAATTATTGTATATTCCTTTTAAAATCTTACGACCGTTCAAAAATTACAGCAGTACTTTCCATATTATTGCAAAACACGTTGACAATTTCTACACTGTTGTTGGAGATACAAAGTGTGCAATTTCTATTGTTGAATAGCAGTACTTTCGAATAAAAAAAATTACAACTACTGTTGGGTGTTTCGGAACTCTGATACAAATCTGCAAACTATGTAATTTATTGACTGTTTCGTTGGCACTTAGCGATAGCTATTACTAGTTCTATATTAAAGACAAATTCTGAGATTCATAACCGATCCACTCGTTTTGTAAATTTAAATCTCATTGTCCCGCTTTTAAGAAAAACACAGAAGGAGGCTGGACTTTTAGCGTACGAACTATGAGAAATTGGAACGAACTGTCTTCTAACCTAAAGAAGGTGAAAAATGTTAAATCTTTTAAAAGGAAATTATGGACGAATGTAATCACGAAGCTAAGAGAGACACGATTTATTTTAAGCAGTTAAGTAGCTTTTTATATCAAATCTGTAAAATAACTTGTTTTAGATAGTGAATAGTTTTTAAATCAGATTCTAAATACTTTTTAAATACTATTTTTGCCTATTTTTATAACAACAGTGTAAAACATTTTAATATTAATTTTTGATTTTATGTTTTATAGAGGGCCCCAAGTTTATCAGTTTTTTTTATAACTGTCACGTATTTTTCCTCTTTAGCCAAAGGCGTCACCTTACCTTACCTTACCTATCTGAGAAGTGCAAAATCACAGCCAAGGGATCTGTATTCTGGGCAAACATAAATGCGGACCTCGAACAGATGGTGAAAGGATTTGCCCCTTGCCAGCGTCATGGGAACGTTAATGTGAAAGAACCTCTTCTTCCCCACTTTATTCCACAACGACCATGGCATACTCTAGGATCAGATTTAATCTTTGGAACACTTCAGCATACCTCATGGTCTGCGATTCCTGCAGAAAGTTTCCATTGATCAGAAAGCCGAACAATATCCAGTCAAGAGAGTGGAATACCCAATACGCTCATCATTGGCAATGACACTCAATTCACCTCAGTTGCCTTCCAAGACTTCAGCAGTCAGTGTGGATTTGATCATGTGACAAAAAGGCCGCATTACCCGAAGGCTAGTGGTTTCATGGAGTGCAACGTCCAGACATTCGAGAATCTGTTGCAGAAATGGGAAGATTCCGGTGCTGATCCTCACCTAGCCATGCTGTGTCTTCGAAAAACGCCAGTTGACCATGGTCTCCCTCTCCAGCTGAACTCCTGAATTAATCAAGAGTGTATCTGTCCAACCTCCCCGCCATCAACAAACTTCAGTTAAGACGTCTTGTCTTAATTATATGCATTTATGACAAAACGTCAAGACCCTTGCTAGAACTCCACCCACAAGACCCTGTACTTATTTTCGACCTTAGACATGGAAACCCGCGGTATTGTCAGAGACAGTACTAAGTCACCTTGCGCGTATGTGGTTGACCTCGCAGATGACACCGCCCTCTCTCGCATCCGAACGCATCTACGCCCAACAGGAGAAACCAACATCACTGCAGGTAAAAGCCAATCAATCACCTTGGATGCAGAACCATCGTTACCTCCAGGCAAAGCTCCTTCACAAGTGAATTCTCCACTTCAAAGCACTTAAGCCCGCTGAAACACCAAACCCAACTTATGAAGTTAACAGTTAAGTAGAGAAGCAAAACAACTATCTTTATCGAATTATGAGCGAACTTTGCACCCCGGACCGAGCTAACAAGTCAGCACACTGATCTGGGTCAAAAAATCGAGCTTTGAACATTCGGTGAAATGTCCATACGAGAACTCGGGACGATAGTTTTAATGAAATCCACGCAATCTTGACGGTGTGCTCCCTACCAACACCACCAAAACCACACTGTTAGCAACAAAGAGCCACAACTATGGACAAAATACACTTCCCAGTGCATAAAAATGCCAAATTTTGCCTCGTCGTTGCACGCAGGAATTGCCCTCGAATCAAGAGGATCCCAATACAGATTTTTTACACTTTGCAGAAAGTTTCATCTTGGCCTTTCGATCATTTTTCAGCAAGAAAAAATGGGGGTCACCGAGTTTGTTTTGGAGATATAAGCAATTATTAAAAGTCAAAATATAGGGTGTTTTTGCTGGGCTTTCCCATTGCCAAGTTAACTTATTACATCATAATAATGACTGCATCTTGTTTGGAAATAATCGGTGTTTCATATGATATCATGACATTGCTAATACGTGATACAGCGTAGTAGTACCAAACCTTCTAAAGAGAGTGTCTGTTTTAAAGTGTTGAAACTGGTTTGAGCTACCTTAACTCGTTGGTGGCTCAAAATAGTCTTAACACTTAAAAGACACTCTCTTTAGAACGAATGACGCTACGACACTGTATGACGTAACGGCAATGTAATGGTACCATATGAAACACCAATTATTTCCAAACAAGATGTGATCATTATTAGGATGTAAAACGTCATCTGGGCAACAGGAAAGTCCAGCAAAAACACCCTATATTTTGAATTTAGTTCCTCATACAAAAAAGAACTCGGTAACCCCCTTTTTTATTGCTGAAAAGTGATCAGAAGGCCAAGATGAAACTTTCGGCACAGTTTAAAAAAAAATTTGTTCCGTTGAATCAGAGCAACCTTCAGAATTAAGGAATCCGCTGTACAGAAATTTTTTAAAACTTTTCAGAAATAAAAAATGTGGGTCACCGAGTTCGTTTTTGACATATAACCAACTAAAGAAAAAATAAAGCGTGTTTTTATAGGGCTTGCCCGTTGCCACGTAGTCATTCCAGAGGATTTTCAGTGTTTTACAGCATGCGTACATACGTTTTTGTAAAAGATTTCTTTATCAGACTTTTTTAAGAACCTTTTTTGTAATAATGCCAGCATAATTATATTCTCGATGCTTTTCCCAAACCAATCCTATGCAGGACGCATTTTTGTACATTGCGCAAAACGTCACCCTACAACAATGACCGCTGTACAGAATAACTGTGACTACATATCAACTAGACGCTGCATGATCGTACACTGGGTTTCCTGTGGTACGTGTTACACAAAAACAGAAGGCACTGCGGAAAGTGGGGGGGGGGGGGGGGGGGGTCATTAAGACTATTTGTCGACGTCGTGCCAGCAGAGGCTCTGGCTCACACGTTCACACGTTTAATTTTTTTGTAATATCCTGTCCCATTTTGAGGTCTTTTAGTTTTTTAAGCTTTTGGTAATAAATTCAGTTTAAAGATGACAAAACACGCTCTTCAGCAAAACTCACTCGTTGCTTCTTTAAATGGTCTACAAAAAAACTGCAAATTTCTCTGACGGACGTTTTCCTGAATGTCATGCATGTCTTGCAGTTGCACTAAGCAAACGTTTATTGCACACACTAAGGAAGGACTGAAGGTGTTGTTTCCGCTTCATAATTCCTCTTCTTTTCAGTCTAATCTGATGCCAGGTCAAAAACTTTTTTGGCTTAAGGTTGCACCAAAAAGTACCGTAAAAGCAGGGAGTTAACAGTAAAAGACAAGCCAAAAGACAGATGAACAAAAAAATAACATAGTTTTTATATAAACTCTGAATTGAATCCTCATCGAAAGATTAATGACAATCGATCGTAAAAACACGAAAATTTCTGCAGACTCTGACTTCTATGAATCAAGGGAAAGATCATGATGTTCTCTCAAAAGGAAGAAATTGATCACGTGCTACGCAACCATAAAGGTGCACGTGATCACCTTGTGTCAACTGAATGAACTATGGGAAAGAATGTTAATCGTTCGTCGTTTTCAGAGTAAAACAACATACATTTTAGCCAAGAAATTTCCGTCCTTGGTTTTTTAATTTTGTTGTAATATTTAACTGAATATTTACATTTCATCTGTCGGGTCAGGAAGCCTTCTTTGCCGGGTTCCTGAGATACGTATCTGTTTTGACTTCGGGGTGAACTCTTGACACAATCATGAGGTTGAGCGGCCAATCAAAACGGAGTTTGTAATTGAAAATCTAACATCACTGAGATAAAAAAACAGACTTGCGAATTATCGCAAATCACAATGCTGACAAGCACAAAAGCAAAACAAATGGTTAATAAATATGAAGTTTTTTACTATCTGAATGTTTGTGGGTTAGATTAAAGCGATATACTGTTGAAAAATGTTCGTGTTAAAGGAGCTATGTCACGCAAATGATGTAATTTCATGACACTCAAAATTCGCAACAAGCATCGGTAATGTAAACAATCTTCGCATTAGTAAGTCGTAGCAATAAATTGGATTAACCGGGATTTTATATAAATATTGTTGTCTTACACAATAACGACAAGACAGATCCTTTTCTCACGTTGAAAAATTGGCTAATCATTTGTCAGAAAGAAAAAATTCCTGTCTCCTCGCATATCACATTTCAACCCACGTATGCAAATTTGTTAAGCTCGAATCTTACAAATGATGAATTCACGAAGGAAAATCTCGCAAAAACCTTTTCCAGCGAAAAATTTATTGAAACAAACAACATATTTGCTATTTGAGGGAAAAAACCCTTCCTATTTCATTGCGTGTGTTTAAGTGCCCCTAACCCTTCAAGTTGTTTTTTTTGGGTAGATTTTCACATCTTTCAAAGAGTCATTTTCGGAAATTTTTTTAAAAAATATTGAATCCTGACTTTTTTACGAACGCTAAAAGTGAAGGCAGTCGCGACTACTTTTTCACCTATCGTTCGCATTCGTCCCCCACTCGGCCAAATGTTTCTATTTATCTAGCGTGACGTAAGAAAAGGACCTCGTGCAAGCGTGAGTTGCTGAAATGTCCTTTTCTTACGTCACAGCTAAAAAAGTGTCAAATATCGGACGCTTCTCATTGGCTCGTTCCTAAGGAGCCCACGAGACAATAATTTGTCCAGCGGGGCTTATAGAGCGCAAAAAATCAAAAATTTCAGTAACTTCAAGCGCTCCTGAGAAAATCAGGATTCAATATTTTAAAAAAAAATTGCGAAAATGAGTTCTTGAAAGATATGAAAATCTACCAAAAACATAACAAGTTGAAGGGTTAACTCAACAACCCATGCAACGGTGTTCAACTTACAACTGTGGGAACTTTGCAACGAGGCGTGACTGTCAATCAAATTTGCCACCCTGATTGGCAGATAATTTGTAAAAAACTTTGTTAGGTGGCCACGGTAAGGCGCGTCGCACTGTAAGGTGTTCAATTCCTTCTGTCTTTGTTAAACCCAAAAGTTACCAGAGAATGTTCCATTTGATTTCAGTGTTGTACATACCACCACACTTGGTAAAATATAGAAATACAGCTCACTTTGATTACGGCTCGACGGGCGAAAGATTGTTGTCGAAGTCTATTACTCGTCGCTTTTAACATTCCAGATATTTATTTTTCACCGCCTGTCTTTTTTATCCAATTGATGTTCCATTCTTGAGCTCCATAAGGGTATATTTTGTTTAAAGATCCACCAAAACGCCATTTGTGTTTCAGTGGCTTCGACGCCATTGCAAATGTTCTACTGTGTCCACCAGAGAAATCTACGCATTTCTACTAACCCCTGAAACCTACCAAAACACGCGCAGAAGACGCTACGCACGAGGACACCACTTAGCAGGGGAGTGACAGAAAAGACTTTTTCCCGACACGGAAAAAAAAACAAAACGACTGAATTTAACTCGTTTTCCGACTGGATTGCCATATGGCAACCCAGTACTAATCGTGCAACGTGAGCAAGATGGACTGATCGCAAAATATGTTGAGAAAGCAGAAACTGATATTTTGAAATGATCTTTTCGCTGTCGTTTTTCAATCATCGGACGGATCAAGTCAAGGACAAATAACACAAAAAAAGAAACTAACTTAACAAGTTACAAGGAATTCAGAACACATTTATTCAAAATGAGTCAGTATAAAATGCAATATTGTTCACAAACACGCGCCATAATTTCATTATGAGCGGGAATGGAACTTACTCTTACGTTACGGTCCCCTTCCGATACATGCTTTGCAGTGCAAGTTAACTGATCATTTATGGCAGATTAATATTTGAGAAATGGACTTTAATTCCACCCTTGCTACAGATCGGACCCGAATAATAGGCGAGTTCATACTAGGGTTCAACGAGGCCGTAAGTGCGACAGAAACTTAAATCAACTTGAGACTTACTTGACGCCTTATAGTTTTTTGATCTGCTCTATTACGCATTCGATGGGCGGATAAAACTACACCTGTCTGAGATCGTACTTCGGCATCTTTGAAGATACCTCATAGTAGTGTATGGAGGGTTTCTAAGGTTACAAAGTAAGATACTTCAAATAAAATAAACCCCGTGCACATTAAAAGTTGAACTCGCTGGGCTTAATTAAAGCCTTCTTACGTTCCCAGTATGAACACGACTATTGTCTTGGATTCGTGGAATGTGTTAAAGAGGCGAATAAGTATTCTGTTTACGGATTACAGATTCAACAAACGGATCCCACTAAAATACTTGGGTTGTTTCCCGATTAACACAGTTTTACCCAGACGTGAATACTGCCGTTCTGTTGTCTGAAAACCTCTTAAATTTTCAGAACAAATTATCGTTCGATTCCTCTTAAGCAGTTTAAACGTTATTCTTACACATCTATTAAAATTAAAATTCTTAACCTTTAGACACGACTACATCAGCTACACCTACAATCTTTTATCGTGTATAGACAAGAGCTGAAAACACGAAAAAAAAAAAAACTAGCTCCGACAGAAGCTCATTACCCGGAGCTTCCATATGTATTGTACCCTTGAGTCAACCCTTTCTATTTTTAGAACTACTGTATTTTGACGTATGTGACTGAGAACATGCGTGAAGTGTGTCACATACGTATGTGACGTAATAAATGGCTGACCATAGGTCTCTTATGATTGGCCATTGTGAAAACACCGACTAAATCCTCCCTGGGATCGGAGGTGTTTCTAAAAATAAAACGAGTCGGGAAAGGGTTGACTTAGAGGGTTAATATGGAAGAAGGAGGCTCCGGGCATTGGGCTCCCGGGGAAAAACAATCCCCTGTTGTCGGTTGAGAAATTATGTAACTAAACAATCAAAAGAGAAAGTAGTAAGAAAATACCTTGCACACTCAAGGCCCATTGAATTCACAATAAGGTTTCAACACTGCACCAACACTGCACCAACATTCCATGAAAGGTGTTGCGCAAATATTGGTTCCTTCTGCAGTAACCGTAGAAGAGATTACGTAAAACAAAAGAAAAAAAAAAGTACACAAAAATCTTCAAAGATTTGGATACGATACTCCATCAGGGGTTCCAAACACCGCGAAACGCTAAAAGCACTCCGCCTTGCTTCTCGGTGTGTGGAACCCTTAATGAAACACTCGCGCTCGTTTTTGATGTTACTTCAAACTGGCAGAAAAGTTTAACCAAAAATGCTTTCGGCAAGTTTTACCCCTTTTTGGACATTTCCAACGGTGTTGAAGCCGAGATAAATAACACCAATGTTGAAACCGTTAACACGAGCCTTAGCATGTTACAAATCTCACTGGACACCAATCATTTTAAACACCCAGGCCCACCGACAAGGTAACTCGGAAACAGATAATTGAGGAATCAATATAGAAATTCCATTTTTATCTGAAAGGGGCATCCAAGAGATTTTAACGTCTGGTAGACCAAGAATGGTGACAGTTGTAGACTCCGACGTAACGGGTACAGTGAGATTCAGAACCCCTGTTGAAGGCCACTCCAGAGCGATGGCATAAATAGCTTCATTTTTGCTTGTATACCTGCAAACAGCAATAGAGAGGTTTAACGAGGACAACCCGTAGGGGATGAAGTTCCAAGTGTTGTGGCTGTCCTTTGCGAGTGTATGGATAGGTGGGTATAGCAGGTCCACATCAGCTGAATAGCTGCAAAAACTTCAACCTGCTCAAGCAAATTTGCCAGTATCAAAAATACCATAATACTCTTTGTTTGTCCCTCCAAAATTTTGCATGAGCATTGTTTCCAGTTTCTCTTGGGACCATTGTAAGTCCCAAGAGAAAATAAAAACGATACTTAATATTATGGTACTTTTGATACTGGCTAATAAACAAACAAACAAACAAACAAATTCCAAAAAAACAATGCATTCTTCAAGTTTATACTCTTTTCCCCATTAGGCTTTATGATTAACAAAATAAGTGGATTGAGCGGATTTATAATAAAAACAAATTCCGATGATGACTGGTTTTTGAGGGGAACATGTCAGTCAAATCGGCAGCTGGATACAGCTTTTCCCAAACGAGCACAAGGAGCACACAAACACAAAAGCATTCCTCTGAGAGCACTTCCCAAAGGGGCTCAAATAGTGAAATATAAGCATCACCAAGCCCCTCTTAACCTTCTTAACTCTTACATCGCCTGTATCTAGAAAAACAGACGACAGACTTCATAAAGAGGCCCCCTAACCCAATCCCTCCAGTGGACAAACACAGCAACAAAAACCCAAAATTTAAAAATAACACGACTGCTTACATTAACTCTATGACCGCACGGGGATATGAAATTTAGCCAAATTCAGCGGCTCGAAAGTACCGATAACTTTTCGCACCCGAAAAGTCACTTACGAGACTGCCATCCACTTGTTTTGATAAACTAGTCTTTTAACATACGTTTTGTTTTCAAGACCATAAAAAGCAAAATGATTGTAAAGTTTTGTGACTTAAGACCTCATCGTTCTTAAGATACAGAGGGAATTGTGACATCCGAAAAAGGCCCGGAAAGTGTTCGGGACATTCGAGACACGGGCGCCTGGAAGCCAAATCGAGCGAAACGTAAAAATAACCCCTTAAAACACTGAAGGAAGGTCTGAATAAAACAGGAAAAACCAAAGGAGGCAGGGATGTGCAAAATTGAAGAATGTTAAAATGAATTGTAATTTCTTTAACAAGACATCTGCGTCTAATCAATCGCAAGGCTGAGAATAGAAGCTTTGCATCTTACCATATGTCAGGGGTACCGGTATCATTCTGTGCCCTCCAAGGCTTGCTGGCATAGATAGCTTCACCATTCACCCGCAACCAGTCTCCCATTTGTTCAAGTCGTTCTTGGAAAATAGGATCAATCCTTCCATCTGGTGTAGGTCCTACATTCATCAGCATGTTGCCACCACAGCTGAAAAAAATATATGCAAGTGTCAAACAATTGGTGGCCTTAAGCACTGACAGTCGATAAGAATCGTCATTTTCACTAAGAAAATTTCCTCACTTTCCATTTAGGAAGGCTGCAACTTTTCATAAATTTCTTGAAAAAATCATTTGTTCCTTCCCTTTTTCCGCGGCTGTAGCAGCCGTGAGTTTTTATTCAAATGCGATGATATAAGAGGGAAATATAAAGAGCTACATGTACATGTATTGGACGTACAAACTACTTTATTGCATTAAATAAGATAAGCGTCAAACGCAAACAGGTTTTATCTATTTTAACAGATTGATTTCATAGAAGAAAATATGGTCTAGTGTGGGTATTCTAGGGTGCGACAAAGTAAAATTTGAAAGATAGAAGTGACCGTTGCATGTATCTGGACAATTTAAGACAGTGTCTCTTATAGACACCTGAAAAATTCGTTGGGCTTCAACGGGATTCAAGCGGGCTTCAATGGGATTAGAGATTTGAACATTCTGAAATTCCTTGATGTTATATATTATTTAAATTGTATTTTTACGTTTAAGTTTCATTTAAATAATTATGCTCCCATCTTCCTTCACTAATTTCTTTACCCCTATATCTTCAAGGCACAAGTATGAAACTAGGCTGGCCTCTAGATCTACATTTTGTATTCCTTCCGTGAGAACAAACTATGGTAGATTTAATATTCGCTTTAAAGGAGCTTTTCTTTGGAATAATCTTGAAGAATCTCTTAAGAGTCTTAGCCTTTGGAACTTTAAACGGTCCTTAAAAAATGACATTCTCGAGACTTATTAATTTTTTTTTTCTTTTTCTTGTTGTTGTTTTGTTTTCTAATTTTCTTTGAACAATGACTTATGTGTGTGAGTGTGCTTGCTTTTTCTTCATACTTGTGCCTCCATGCAGCAACTGAGAAAAATATAATTTGAAATAGTTTATTAGTTTGTCTCCTAGCCAGATTAGCTCCTTAGTTATTTTCTAGGCGGCTTTATACCTTTTTTTCTCTCTGTTGTCATTGTATGGTATAAATAAAGATGTTGTTATTCAAGCACAGGACCTGTGTCTTGCCAGTGCAATGCTCTACCAAACAGAGCGATGAAGCCACTCACTTGGGAGCAGGGGATCAATTTGAAGCCCCCCTGAATTGTTCAGGTCTCTATAAAAGACAATAATTTTGCTTAAATTGTCCAGACAAGTGCCAGAATCACATCTTTCTTTCTTCCACAGTCTGCACTTTAAATATACATTCTGTCAAAATAAAATGTTGAACTAAAAGACTTGTTTACTCACTTTTCAATTTAGAAAATACTTTTCTCATTTTACTTAACACTGGATAAAGGGTTAGGATAAAAAGAAAACCAAGAAAGAAAAATTATTACAACATTCATTTACATGTCTCTAACCTCACAGATGATGCCAGAATAGAGGTCAAGTCATCCATTGTGAGAAAATCTGACACAACTGTGTTTCTGCGGTATCCCCAGGACTTCTTATCCACTGTCATGGCATCTTCCCATTTGTGCTTCTGTAAGACTCCTGCAGACAGATAATGTACAGTAAAAAACAGTTCAATACCATCAAAGCCATCAAAGCCTTCTAAAGGCAGCAATATAAAGATGACAAGTATTTAAGAATGAGATCCAACTAATTACATTTGTAAATAACTATGTCAATGAGATAATTATAACTATGTTGTGCTTCAATGTTATCCTTGGTTTAAATTATATTTTCTGTTCTTTCAATCTCATCATCCTACATTATTATACCCAAGAACATTATTATTTAGTATAATTACATAATAATTGTTAAATGTAAAATTTAAACAAAATATTAATTTGAACCATAACAAGTCCATGAAAAAGGCAATATACACAACATCTGATTACCTGAATATTAAAGTGGTACTATGAAGAAAATCGCATCTTTCCTATCTAAGCCATTTTGAAACATAAACAAGTAGTCTGCGTGAGAAGAAAAATGCTGTTGACGTCATACACTCAACCACATTTTGTTCACATATGATGAAAAGAGATATCTCAGCCAATTTGTATCAGAAATTTTTGATTTTTTGCAGTAAGATTCTACTAAACGCCATAGCCATAGCCATCGGTGTGTTTCCTGTAGAACTATTAGACTACCAAGTTTCAATGGTCTGCACTGTAAATTGGCCAAGGTAGCTCTATTTATATACTTAATATAATATTAGG
Source organism: Montipora capitata (assembly GCA_949126865.1). Taxonomy (NCBI): domain Eukaryota; kingdom Metazoa; phylum Cnidaria; class Anthozoa; order Scleractinia; family Acroporidae; genus Montipora; species Montipora capitata. Next base: position 9,472,284 of record OX421452.1, on the reverse strand, counting down.
TTGAGTGTATGACGTCATCAGTCACCTCATTTGCATATTTTACCCATTTTTCAAACTTAAATATCTCTGGAACTAATGAAGATATTTGCAAACGGTAAATGGCGTTTTTGTGCTTTCATGGAATTCTATGTGATACACTCAAAAAATCAAGGGGTAAAAATTTGATCATAGTACCACTTTAAAGCCTTTACATAATATTTTGACTTATTATATAGATGCTGATGAAATACCAGGATTTCTCCTTTTACTAAAAAATCATATCTTCACCGCGCACAGTGAACGTATCATTTTTATCTTTCACATGTGAGGATATAGCTGTCGTCATGGTAACGAACACGATTAGCCAATAAAACGCGAGCTTCCTCTTCATTGTACGATACTTTTGTGGTTTAATATTATTCTTCTCTACTACATCAGGGCTTGAAATTGCGACCAATACAGTCGCATTTGCGACTGAATGTTTTCCCTTTGCGACTTGTTTTCATCTTCGCTCTTTCGAAACAAAAGGGTTAGCAGATGCCGCTTTGCTGCTCTTTTTACCAAAATAAATGAAGAAATGACAAAATTATTTTGTTTCTCGCCTTGAGTTTTCTTTTAATCTGAAGATAGCGTAATTGTAGCGTAATTTCGCTGCCACGTTACGTGCACAACTCCATTCCTTTGATATCATTCGCCATTTTCAGCGGTTTCTTTCAACACAAGTATTGTGGGCTCATATTTTGCCACACCGCTGACAACACAATGCAGCGCGACGATTTTGCGCCTAAATTTTGCGAAATTGCGCTTAAGTTTTCGTATCTTGTCGCAAAATTGCGACTGGATTTTTTCGTTAATTTCAAGCCCTGTACATTAACATTTTTATTGCAAATTTTACATTATCATGATTTGTTTTTCATAACTTTCATATCTTGTTTCATGTTACACAACATGCATGTTTTAGTGGTTGGTGAACACTTTTTCATCATTTCGAAAATGAATAAAACAAGTTGTTTTATACTTTCAGCAATCGAAGATAAAATTCATATCCCTGCGCGGCCATGTAATATCCTCTATATCTCTTTTATGTGTATAATTTATAATTATCTCTTTGAAATTTTTATAATGATGGCGTGGAGACATTGAAACATCGCTAAACAACTTTGATATCACTGATTTTTATTCTTGATTTTTCAGGGGCTTTGGGCCTCGTTTTCGTGTACATCGACTACGTCATTCCTGTGCATGTGCTCTTTTCTGGCTATGTTTGTCGTTTCAGCGGTGAAGCTGCTGTGATAGGTAAGTTTATACACATGCACATTGAATATTCATTTCCAATAGTACAAAATGTTATTCAAAAGTCCTCTAGGTTGCATTTATTGAGGTGTGAGGGAACAGTGTACTACTCCCGATAAAATTATTAATAATTAAGCCACAGTTCGTGTTGAGGTCAACTCGCTTGATGAAGAATCGCCATGCTGTTGTAACTCCTTGGCCTTATGCAATGAACCAAACAGATCTAACGAGCTATGCAGCTCTTTGGATAGTGTACCAAACAAATTTACCGAGTTGTGTAGCTCGGCAGCCATTGTGCCAAACAATTTTAAAATTATTACCCAGTAGTCAAGAGCAAATGAGGCCTGCTCTACCGAGAGAAATTAGTGGATTGCCAAGCCATGGCAGAATAAATGCTACAGGTAGTGTATACACTCCTGTTCATGCTTTGAAGAATGATACCTGGAGATGTATTTGTTTTCAAGAAATGTAATTTAAGTGATGTTAGCACCAATGTTGTAGTTTTAAAGAGCACTGAGAACAGTGGTTGCTCTTTTGTGAATTCTGAGAGGAGCCACTACATTCAGGATAGTTTTCTTCATACCAGTGGTTGTTCCTTTTCATTTTTAAAAGGAGATGATTTATGGCCCCTCACAATGTAAGTGATAACTCACCCTGGGCCTGTCTAACTGACAGATTAGCACACATATGTAATTTAAATGCCTTATGATGTTGGTGGAAGTGGAGACTGTTTTTTCAAGTCAGTTTCGCATCAGCTCTATGGAACACCAGAGTTGCACTTTCAAATTCATATGGCTGGAATTAGGCATTTAAATGATAATCCAAAGTTATATATTGAAAGTATTTGTAATAATTGCTGGGAGAAATACATTCAACAAATGTTGACACCAGGTACATGGTGCGACAATATTATTATCCAGGCAGTAGCTAATGCTCATAACTGTGTAATTCATATCACTGACTCTGATATTAATAAGCCAGATGGTACAATAATTATCACTCCTGTTATTTCTTTTATCGGGAGTTGTACCACAGTTCCCCACACACTTTGATGAATGAAACCAAGAGGACTTTTGAATAACATTTCATACTATTGGAAATGAATATTCAATGTACATACATATAAACTTACTTATCACAGCAGCTTCACAGCAAAGAAATACAACCAACACCAGACGCAACGTTGAAACAACAAACATAGCCAGATAAGAGCACATGCACAGGAATGACGCACATAATCTTCTACTTGCTTTTCTTCACACAACCCAGTTTTCCATTATCACACTACATAAAATATTATCCTGTAGAACACACTTCCTAATCTTTGATTACTACTAGTAGTAATAATGATTATAATGCATAGATAGAAACAACAGACAAGTCACATGACCACAAACAGGAAAAGGCAATCAAGAATGGGGATATCAGGTTGTTTTCACTAGGACTTCAGTATTCAAACTGATAGAGAGATTCAGGCTCAGGGACCCGACATAGTGGTTGCTCACAGGAAGGCAGACCAATGCATGATTAGTGACAGAGCTACAGACTGTATACCTGAAGAAGCCAGAGTCGCTGAGAAGGAGAAGGAGCAAACTGATACCGGTAAATAACAGGACATGAGGAGAGAACTAAGACGACTGTGGAATGTTAAGACGATTGTGGTCACCGTGGTGATTGGTGCACTTCGAATGGTAACAGGAAATTTGGCTAGCCACCTAGAGAAGATTGGAAATTCTACAGAAGGTGCCTTTGCTTGGAACTGAAAGATTGCTTAATATCAACTGGTAGTTCTAATTATTTAGTAAAAAATAGTTCATAGGTTGCGTTACATGTATATGCCCTATGCAACTAGTATTACCGTGCAATGCGCCTTACCGTGGCCACCAAACAAAGCTTTTTAAAACTTACACACCAATCAGGGTGTGCGAATTTGATTAACAACCACCCCTCCTTGCAAAGTTCGCACAGCCGTTAGTTGAACACCGTTGAATGGGTTGTTTGAGTTGATGTACTTATATGTAGTTGTCAAATGTGAAAGTTTGTTGGGAGGCTGGCCACAGTAAGGCACGTCACACGGTAAGACGGTTGGCATTTAGAAGTGTTTGGAACACAGTTTCAATATTACTATAGTAACACAAAATTGCCTTAGAACCACTACAAAAATAGGTTAGAAGATCAAATAAAAAAGGATCAATACTGAAACTCCCATGACCTTGTGTTGGAATTCTTCTTTTTAACCTCCTTGGTTTTTTTTAAAAGAAAATCCAAAACCACAGTCATGATCAAAAAGTAAAGAACTGCTTTTGTGTTGCTTAAAAGCTTTAAAACCAAAAATTAATGCACAAAGAACAAAAGAACAAGAACCCAAAAAATTTACCAAAAACCTACCCACCCCAAAAAAGGAAAAAAATTAAACCATTATTTTTAAGCTCTGATAACTCTTTAACAACAAAATTCCTGAAATTTAAAAGTTGTCACAATCCTGAAACTGAGAAACCAAGAGTAATAACGGGTGATTTATGATATTAACTTTTCAGTTTAAAGGATCAAAGTATAATTAAGACAGACTTCTGTACATACCTGGGTTATATCTGTCAGAACAGGTATAGGAGCCTCCATGGTGACACATGCAACCTTTACCCCAACGGTCATTAACCACAACAGTATCCTTAACAGGGCTAATAAAACATGTGATACCAAAAACATAATTAGACAACAACAGTTACCAGTTGAAAATCAGACATAGTTTGATGCTGCCCTGGTTCGAAGATGAAGACATACATACATACATACTTAATTGACCACTCCTCATAGGGACTTTTCAGGGCCAATGAAACACAACGAAACGACGAAACAGAACAACAATAACTGTTAAGAATCCCAACTGGCCGGAGGCAAACCAGTTGGCTATTTACAAGTGCACCTGGGAAGTTGAACCAGGGACTACCAGGAACAAGTTCAACGTGTCGTCAGAGCGGGTCTTGAACCCGGGATCTCAGGATCTCAAGACAAGTGCCCTAACCACTGGGCCACACTGCCTCTTAAACTCTCAAACTGGAACCTTGGAAAATTTCATGATCAGTAATCATTATGCCAAGGAAATCTCCATGTTTAGCTATCTTTAAAGGTGGCAAATAATACATGTAATATGAAATTGTGACTACTTTACCTGACACCTATTTGCACCTTATTACAGTCAAGCTATGTCACGCATGACCAGTAGTTTTGAAATTTGAACTGAGTATTGAAATCTGCGTGCCAGTTTTGAACTTTGCTCTTGAGATTCTGAATTCCTGTAGATACTTCTTTGATACCGGTATATTGAAAATACATGTAATTAGGTATGAACTTTTGTATTATTATAAAAATCAATAAAATGGTGTTTGAAAAGTGAAAACTATTTGAAGTGTTTGATGAATTATCAAACCTCTGAATTATTCAAATCTCGAAAGCTCCAGAGAGGAATTGGAATATTCATTTCAGTCTTGTGGATACTGGTCATGTGACATAGCTTGACTGTAAAAGAAAAGGGCATTAAGGTAGCTGGAACCAGTTTCACCACTTTAAGAGACATTCTTGTTAGAAGGGTTACAATTACAACACTGTATCACGTAACAGCAATGTTATGAATCCAAATGAAACACCAATTATTGCTTAACAAAATGTAAGTAATATTATGACGTAATAGGCTACCATGGCAACATGAAAGCTCTCCACAAACACCCAATATTTCGTCTTTACTTGCTTATATCTCAAAAATGACGTTGGTGACCCCCATTTTTTATTGCAGAATAGTAATGTGTGGTTCCAGAAAATATCCATACCCCCACCACGGAAGACATTTTGATTTGCACCCCCCTCCCCCCAGGATTTTCCGTTCCAGGGGGTCTTTGATGACCCCCCCCCCCTCCCCTCAGGAATTTCCAGAATTTTTTTACTTATAAAAAAGAAAGTGAATTAGTCATGTAATTGCAGTAGAAGTTTATTACAACAGTGTAAAGATTAAGGTTAACTTTTAGAAAAATATAATGCCTTGTTAAGCTCATTATCTAGCTAAACTTTTAGCTTCTTCGTGATCAACTTTGCAAAGCTTAAACATTTGGGTTGCACGACGTCGACTGTTTCACGTTTTTGTGCAAACTTCGATGAGAACATTTCACTCGCTTAAACAACTTCGCAAACAATAGTAAATAAAACAGAAACTTACAAGGTTCCTTTGTCTACACATTTTGTCAGTTTCTTCAGGTTGATTCTTATTTAGGGACCACACATGTTGACGCGGTAGGTTTCGTGAACGTCGTCACAAAGGCGATTGTTTTACGAAGAAAATTATTGATGCCAAAATAATCCATCATAATTATTTGTAAACTTAGATATGGCGATTTAAGTGCAGTCTTCAAATTTACTGACTCTCCAGCAGTCATTCTCGCCGGTAAATGACACAGCCTCACTGTTGCTTGCCTTTGAGCCACAGATGGAATCGAGAGGGCGACTGTTATTGTTTTTGGTGCGATTTACTTCCTCCAATGAGTAGTGAAACTCCTGTTTTAGAATTTCCAGTTTGACATAACGAACTGAACCTCAACAATCGTTTCCCGAGGCCGCAATTGCGTTTACTCAAAGAAGAGAAAACTTGACTCCCGGTTCCTGTCCGTGGTCTAAATGCCACCCACAAAAAAGAAAATGTCTTTGCACGCAAGCATTGAAATGGTGGGAACTTGCGTCTTATCGCATTTTCAATGAGTTACTACCCCCAGTAAAACATGAATCCTATCAAAAATGTGTTTACTGCATGTGAAGGTAGCGAAAAGCGATACTCAAGTGAACTGAAGTGTTGGTTGGACGAAAAAGAGACAAACGGAAGTGTTGGTTGGACGAAAAAGAGACAAAGCTGGAAGTCTGGGGACGAGACTCCAGTTGAATCCGTCCCAAATGAAAGACACATTGTTCTTAGCTTCCGGAGATTGTAGCGCTTGCTAACTCAAAGAAAAAAAACGGAAACATTGAAGCTAATAGTATTAACTTTATCTCAAAACTGACTTTTGTTTCAAAACATCGTCCGATAGTGTGTTTTTGTGCTTCAGATCGATGGTATGTTGCTTTCAATGTTTTGTATGTGGTTCGTGACCCTTTGGAAAAGTAGTTTCCCACGAAATCCCCCTACCCCTTGGGAATTACTGCCCTTTAACCCCCCTCTCCCTCTGAATTTTCAATGATCTTCTGTGGTGGGGGTATGGATATTTTCTGGAACCACACAATTAGCAATCTGAGATAGAACTATCAGCCCTGAATTGGCTCCCAAATACTTCCTATTTTAATTCAAAAGGGGTTGGAATGTCTGCTTATACACAGTCACTTTTATGGTATGTAGCTGACTTCTCTGAGTGAAAACGTTGACACAGATCGTGAGTCAGAGTAGGCTGCTTATAGTTGCCTGACAGTCCACTAACATTTGGAAGACAGTGTATTAATAGTTGGCCCACTGTTGATTCATGAACACATTGGCCAATGCAATGATGGGGTCAGATTTGTCACCATCCCCACAAATTTAATAGTGGAAGTTCACCGATTCTGGTGACTAAAGCATTTCCCTCTTTCTTGCCCCTCTAACTTTTATACCCTCTCCTATTTTCCCCATATATTTCTATCCCTCCCACTGTATCTATTTCCCCTCTGCCATTCTCACTGTTATCCTAAAAATAACTCACCTATCATTATACAACCATGCCAGAAAATTTGTGCTATTCCAGTAGGTGTCTTCGGCCTCCCAGTCACCATCAGACCAGATATATTCTGGCTTGTAAGTGTTAACAATGTCATACAACTGGGGGAGTGCAATTTCCTACAGAATAAAATATAACAATGTTTGTTCATAATTTTCATTAATAATTATTTTAATCCTATATTGTTTTTTAGCCATCCCTACATGTATGTCTCTTCCAATGTTGGAGTTTCTGCCTTCAAAAGAAGATTACTTATTATTATATGGCTACAACAATACGCACTCTGATTGGCTGCTGAGCGGGCAAGATTTTCTTGTAATGACTGGGCATTACGAAAATTTTTCTTAGCTTGACAGCACTTTTGAGTTGAGAGTAAAAACTACAAGCGTGTGGGTGAAAACAACAACAAATATGGACAAAGTACAACTATATTGTTTTTAAATAACTGAAAGAAAAACTAGCATACAGATACTTCTTTAGTATGAGCAACAAAGAAAGCCACAGCTTTGCTCCCTTAACTGGTACAGAAACACAGTTTCTTTGAAACTCAAACACCTTCATTAGGTAGCCCATAGCTGGGCACGTACAAAACACAGGTCACAGGTCATTGTTTTGCCCATACCGAATCGACCCTAAACGTTTACAAATGCTAACATTAGGCCTAAAATCTTTTGTTTAGCCCTAACTGGGCCTAAGGCTAGCTTTAATTGATGTTTAGGATACTTTCTGTATTGGTAAAACAATGACCTGTCGCCTGTGTTTTGTACCTGCTGCCTATTGCTATACTTTGGATGGTTTCAGTTTCAAAGTTCCCCAATTAATGGGGACATTACATTTTTCAGTGAGTGATTAACCCATTGACTCCCAGGGGTTCCCCATTGACGAGTAAAATCGTCTGGCCAGTTTCGGCCGGTTTGGACGTCAAAGAGTTAATTAATGGTGAAGATGGATTTGGAGGTCACATACTGCTCCCAGATGTACATTGTACCATAAAACCCACGCCTAAGCCACGTCTTTTTGCCGAAACATTGGGCTCAAAATCATGTGTGTGGCTTACATACGAGATCCGAGTGAGGTTACTGGGCGAGCCAGTGAGCCATACATATAGCTGCCAGCCATGCGAGCCATGCAAGTCAATGTGCGAGTCACACAGTTATTGAAAGCTATCCGTTTTAAAATGGGTGCTTAGACTTTTAATACTGTTTATCAGTGCTATTTCAAATGGGTGCTTAGACTTGAATGTGAAACTCACATGGCTTGCATGGCTCGCTGCCTCACAGATTGTCCAGCCCCTATGAGACCATTGCTAGCTTTCAGAGGGAGTAAACTGGCTGGTATGGGGTCACAAATACAGTAGCCTTAAAAGCCTTCAGTAAATGTAAATAAAGATTAAACACATTGAAACCTGTTGTTGATCATTGCTTTCAGCAGAAACTATGTGAAATTTACTGGTAATACATGTAGGCCCAAACATTAGGAAAATCGATTAAAGATAAGCTTTTAAAAGGTATTTTAAGAGTTGGTTGATGCAAATACACAGCATTACATTTTGGAAATTTTAACATGAACAACTGTGAACAAACAAACAACTCTTTGTCAGAGTGATTTTTTCAAGTTTTTATTTTTTTCTCAAAATCATGCTTGATAAAAAAGTATGCTGTGTGATTCAGTGGTAATTTGTATACCTCTCAATCTTATGCTAGGGCCTTTTTGGCAGTGGGTTGATTTAGCTCTCATCATGAAAAAAAATTCATATCAGGAAAAATGACACATTTCACATGCAAAAGACAATGAACCGAAAACGTCTTGGAGAGACATACAAAGTAGCCGAAGGATTATATGGAATCTAGTACAGCTATAGACTGAATGCATAAATGGCGGCCAAAAAAATATTCTTTTGTTTATGTGCTAATTAGCCTCACTAGCCTCATTTGCATGGACAAAATACAAAAGAAATGTTGCTTGAGAGCGAGGCTAGTGAGGCTAATTAGCACATAAACAAAAGAATATTTTTTGGCCGCCATTTATGCATTTGGTCTATAGGAATGGAGTAACATTATTGTCAGTGTAATATACTTACTCTAACGTAATCCTGAGTCTTAAAGCCACTTGCTTTGTCTTTAAGGTAGAGTGGGTGAAACCACTCAAACAGAGAAAAATACAATCCAAATGTGATGTTGGTACGCTTCCTGATGGATGTTGAAAGCTCAGCTGAAAAGTGGACAGCAAAAACTTACTTTAATTGGGAAATGTAAAATTATGAAGAAAATTATTACAGTCTTGTATCATTGCAAAGGAAATTTGCATGGTAACAAAATATCCCCTTGAGATCAGACTTGAATACTTATCATTAATTGTATTATTTTCATCTGGGAGCCTTGAAAGATCTTGAAAAGCTCCCATCTACAATGAACTTTAGTCTAAACACGCTTAAAACATTTGTATAGCTTCCCCAAGATTCTGTGATGTTTTTACCAGGGAATTATTATTGGTTATTCTGTGTCCCCTAGTATACAAAGGATACATGATGTACATGTAATTGTTAACTCCCAGTGCTTCCTAAGATTGACATGCAAGATCAGCTTTGATCCCTACCTACGAGATCCCTATGGGGACCATTGTCAACAGAATTCCAGTTCCAAGATACGTCTGACTTCCAGTTTGTAAAACCTTCATGGTGCTTGCTTGTCAAAACAAAATATCTGGAAATTACAAAGAGAACATTGATAGATGTTTGATGTTGTCCTTAAGCAGCTTATTTGAATAATACATGTGTAAATTAATAAACTGTATCAGTGAGGCCTTGGGCTGCTCTTGAAACCTTTAATCTAAGCTTTTGCGATCTACGGCATCATCAAGGAACAAGAAAATATACAGCATAGCAAATTTAAGAGCAATGAAGGTGACAACAATATACTAATATTAATGAGTAACATAAAAAATAGTAAATAACAGCTGTTGGTGTGTGTGTGTGACATATTTACACACTACCAATCAGCCCTACTGAGAAATTCAAAGATCAACTTCATCCAAAACAAACATGCAATGCATACAACAAAGATGCGCTAACTTTGCCTCAACGGATACCATAGATAAAACCAGGAAACCACATCAACAATGAGTCCTCAAAATCCCTAACAAAGAATGGTCATATCTATATAAAGATCCTGTTCATCTCACAACTACTCAGACACAAGATTACAAACATCTTTTGCAAGGAAGGCCTACCAGCAAGTGCCACCCACAAATCCTGAACACTACAACAAGCTCTCTCCAACTTCACCACTGAAAGCAAACTGCCCAATCCTAAGTAAAGAAACATATCTTAAAGTGTCACAAGACAATAAACATCATGTTAGATTTTTCTTTGGGTTTCAAGATCCTGCAAGGCATACCAAGGGTCTTCTGCTACTTGGATGATATTATTGTAACTGGCTGCACTATGGAGGAACACCTGGCCATAACCGGTACAGTAAATAAAAATAGCACAAAATGAGTTTAGTTTGCTCTTGACAGAACCACAGCGATCTTTGATCTCCAGCGTTACCACACAGGCACGGTGGCCTCATGGTTAGTGCGCTCGACTCTGGATCGAGTGGTCTGGGTTTGGATCCTGGCTGGGGACATTGTGTTGTGTTCTTGGGCAAGACGCTTTACTCTCACAGTGCCTCTCTCCACTCAGGTGTATAAATGGGTACTGGAGAAATGCTGGTTGCATCCCATCCAGGAGGGAGTAGAAATACTCCTAGTCGCTTCATGCTAATGAAACCGGAGGTAAGTGCCGGCCTGATGGGCCTTCTGGCTCGTAAGCAGAGACTTCACTTTACTTTTACGTAAAATCTTTTGTGTAATTGCAACTGATACATCCAGTACATGTCAAGTTTACACGTGGTCTTTTGCAGCAAGCGTGTGTTGACCATGCTGTGTTCTATTGGAGACTGTCACCACTGAATCACGCCAAAAGATAAAACAAAGTAGAAAGCAAGGAACGAATTACCTTTAGAAAAACATTTTCAAATCGTAGAAGAATACGAAAATAGCAAAGGATTGACAGGAGTAGGCAAACTTGCTGAGAAATTAGGTTGCGGAAAAACACAAGTAAGTAACATTCTGAAACAGAAGACTCTTGTAAGAGAGGAGTACGAAAGAGGATTTTCCAGTGCGAAGAAGCATAACTGTACTTCACAATACTCGGACATGAATGATGCTGTATGGGAATGGTTCAAGAAGAAAACCGAACAACGCATTCCAGTCGATGGTCCTATTATCCACCAAAGAAACTTGGCTACCCCTGAGTTCAAGGCGTCAAGCGGCTGGTTTACGAGATTTAAAGAGCGCCACAACCTTTCGCAATGCAAACTCTGTAGTGAATCTGCTGATGTGCCAGAGGCTACAGTGTACTCTTGGAAAGAGCCTCTTGGGTCTATTATCTCTGGATATGAGACGCAAGACATCTGGAACATGGATGACACTGGCTGCATTTACTGCGCACTTCCGGATAAGAGCCTTTCAGAGAAAGCAAAGAAATGCAAAGGAGGCAAGAAGTCAAAAGAGCAGTTAACTGTTGCTTTCTTCATTTCTGCTACTGGGGAAAGGAGAACAACAGTTGTAATCGAAAAGTATGCAAATCCAAGGTGTCTGAAGAATATAAACAACGATGATCTTCCTTGTCAGTATTTGAATCAACAGAAGGCTTGGATGACGTCTGATATCCTTTACAAGCTCCTCGGCAAGTTAAACAGCTCTTTCAAGGCCCAGAATCGATCAATACTTAGTCACCTACTGAGCTTTTTGCAATGCGCAAATTATGAAAGTGACAACATTGCATTGGTTTCACCACAATATAATATAATTTTAAAAAAATCAATCATCTTTTACATGTACATAATGTGTACAATATATAATTCAAATTTCTCCAAATTTTAAAGGGGCCCTCAGAGCTAAATGCTGAGAACTTAGGAGCCCAACAAATGAAGTGAAAGGTGTTGCTGTGAAAAATTAAGGCGCCCAGAGCTATTCTTTGGGAGCCCTAGGCTACTGGGCTCCTGTTAGGCAACAGCCTTGTTTTCAGTCTCCCTTCTCACTCAAAATTATTTTGGCCACAATATGGTGATTGGTAGGAACTAAATCTTCAACTCACAAAAGCCACATTAGCTCCTGGTGTACATGTAAATAATCACCGCTTACACAAGTTGCAGCCTAAAGGAGCTTTGGGTTTTTTAGTTGGTTTTTCAGCTGGTGTTAGCCAGCCATGATTTACCATCACTTTGAACTGTAAGATGCAAAATTGCATTTATAGCTTGCTCATATCCTACAGAGTACGTAGAATGGAAATTTGTATCATTCTTCAAGTCACCTCTATTCATAATAGATGCCTGGTGAAACTCTATTGCCTTTAATTTCTTGTCAGACTTCACTTTGAAAAAAGTGTAAGAATTCGACAATAGATAATTGTGGCTAGCCTTACATACGTATGTTTTTTCAAGTTGTTAATTGGCAGATTATGCAATTGGGAATCCTTATGTGATATAAGGCCAGATTGCCACCATCATTTTGATGCTAGCGGGACTTCAAACGCGATGTTTGACGAGTTAGCCCAAAGGTCTCTGATGAGTCCCTTGGCAGGGATGAAACATACGTATGTAAGGCTAGCCACAATTATCTATTGTCGACTTCACTTTGAGAAACTTTTTTTTTCAATTTGGGGCAGCATAAAGTACTTGATAAGCCAGATGCTCATACCAAAGTCTTTCCTTGGTCCTTAGAACCAAGTGTTGGTTTTTTTGACTTCTTTATGCACCGATCAATTGAAACCCCCACCCCCCCCATCAGGTCCCGAGGAAGGGTGGGGGATTTGACATAGACCCTAGTCAAAAAGCATCAAGACCCCCACCCCCTGAGGCAGAAATTGAGATCAAATGCCCCTATCCTTGGGGTATGAAATTTAAAACAATCCAACATTTACTATGGAAAGAAATCTCAAATGTTCCACTTTGGGTTTGTGAAGTTTGCATTTTAGTAACTGGTACAATGCATATTTACCACACATTTTTTCAGGGCTCGAAATTTAAAAAAATTCCAAGTCGCCTTTTGGCGACTATCAAAGAAAAAATGGTCGCCAAATGCAAAAATGCAGTCGCCAGCTAGTACAAGAACAGAAACTCAGATTAGAGCCTCATTTAATTAGCATTGTTGTTCTGCTTCTGGTAGATTGTGGGACAGACCGAAATACTCGATCTTGAATGACTTAAAACATGAAAACACGAAAGAAAAAACTCCTGAACACTTCTGCGTGACAATCTTATCTTAAGCAGTAAGCGAACAAAGTAATAAGAACATTTCAGGGTTACTTTGGCCAGGAACAACTACATCTTTCACATCGCACGCGAGAAATCGTACGCTCTGAACAAACGTTTTTGAAAGGCTTTGAAACGCTTCTTGTTTGCATTCTAACAACGATCTTGTTTCCTGGTAATTTCTAGACTGCAGCAAATTACGAAAATCGCTCAGTGTATCCTTCCTTCTCTTGTGATAAATAATTCATGACTTTTGGTGTAGACTCGTATCACTTGATCGCGGACATGGTGAAAGCCGGTTCCTTGTGACCAAATCTGCGACAGAATGCTTTTAAATTCAGCGGCCTTTCAACAAAATGTTGCACCATGCAAAAGCCGCTGTAATGTCCTCTCGGAAGTCGCGATTCAAGTTTTTTTGAAAAAGGAAAACAGATTTAATTTGCATTTCCTTTTGCAGAAAAGCAGAAATGAGACTAAGGAAATTGTTTTTTATCTTAAGTGTTTTATTTATCAGAGAAACATAGTCGCCAAAGTGGCGACTAAACTCGAATTTTCAGTCGCTAAGTTTAAAGTTTTAGTCGCATTGGCGACCGTATCGGTCGCAATTTCCAGCCCTGTTTTTGTTCAAATATTAAAGACCATCTGATTACAAAACTGTCTGCAACATTCAAAGTGAAATTAACATTAAGCTGCATATCACACATACTAAATTTGCCAGGTTCAAGTCAGGTTTAAAGGAACCCAGGAATTCAGATTGAATCTCATTTGCAGTGGATGGTAAAGTTAAAGAGTGATATGCATAGATTAAAGCAACTCTTACCCTGACCCAATTTAAGGGTAGAAAATCAAGACTCGATACTCTCTTTAAGGCCCATACAAGCTATAAAGGTCCCTTTAAAATCACTTGTTAAACTTGAAAACGTGTATTCAGGCATGTAGTACAGTTTTAATAGACCATATCTTTTTCCTTTTGCACATTGGGGTGGATACTGCAATTTACTGACCCTTTTCTAAGGAATATCTAAGGATCACAATACCAAAAATAATACTAAAAGGGATACCCTGAGCACATAAGGCCAGCTGGTACCCGTTTCTCAAAGTCCCCCGAAAAGCAACTTTTCAAACTACGATCTGCTTATTCTGGAAAGCTGGTCTTTTAGCCGGTTTACAAGACCAGACAAAACAAAATATTTCAGCCTTGAAACGTTCACACGTTTCCCTTCTGAAGATAGAGAGGAACCCGAAATACGCCCGAAAGGGTTTCGGGACTTCTGAGAAACGCCCACTGGTTGAAGAATAAATTATTTTCAACTCGTGACTTCCATATGACAACTTCCGTCATTACGTAAGAAACGTGGAAAACTCGGGATTTCATCTGTTCGGTCTTGCAAAGAAGTTAAATAACGAAATATATGTCCAAATAAATGATAAAATTTATAAAACAAACACACACCAACCTTGCGCCCGAGCGAGCTAATAAGTCCGCCCACTGATCTGGGTCAAAGAATTCAGCTTTAAACATTGGAGCGAAGTCAGCGTATGAGAAGCCCGGAGGATAATTTTTGTTCATAAAATCAATGCACCTCGGATCCTTGCTTCCCTTCCAGTACCACCAAAACCATTCCGAAACGAAACTGGGAACAGAATACACTCCCCAATGCATGAAGATCCCAAATTTCGCCTCATCGTACCAGCCAGGGTTTGGTCGCGAGTCAAGCGATTCCCAAGTCGGCTCGTATTTAGTGGCTTTCACGCCAGTAAACTGGCTGATAATCAAGAGGAAGGTTACTATTCCAGCAACCATTCTACAAACATCGAACTTTATGGGAGCAATCGTCCAGTAAGTTGACAAGAATTCTGGAATCTACTTTAACGTCAGACGGACATCGGCAGAGAAAACAAAAGCAAACCCACACAAAGGTTCCTCGTATAAGCGAACATGAATTATCCCTCAACCTCTGACCTTCAGTTCTAATAAATAACTGGTTACCAGGTACCAGCAGTCATCTTTATTTTGTCTTCACAGATCGCGAAGAAAATATCGTTCAGCCATTGAGTCAGTTTAATGTAAATGTGTTTTTTCGCGTGTATTAAAATATTTCATTTCAGGCTAACGAATATTTCATTTCAGGCTAACGTAATGCCTATAGGGAAGACATTGCTTTTGTTATTCAAATGTGCCAACCACAAAAACAAAAGACTTTTTGTTTCGACAGCCAATTAGGCTCTGGTTGCATTAATGACAATAGGTGACGTCTAGATCTCTAGTCGAAGATAACAATGATGTAATGTGTAATTGCTGGTGGACGAGCAAAAATATCTAATTAGCCAATATAAAAAATACCATAAGTCTTTGTTTGTCCATGCAAAATTTTGCATATGCATTGTTTCCAGTTTCTCTTAGGACCATTATAAATAAGTCCCAAGAGAAGATTAACAACGCTTATGCACAATTTTGAAGAGACAAACGAAGAGTATTATGGTATTTTTGATATTGGCAAATTAGAGACCTTATATTTTCTTCCACCAACATGGCGGCGATCACGTCACGTGAAGAGTCCACCTGCCTTTGACAAGGGATGTTGTCATGTAAGAATTGTTATCGCAAGGGAAGAATCTGAGGCCATTTCTAGAACTTTCCAGAAAAGTGATCATGTCAACCTCGTCCCCATCCGGGTCCTTTCTTTTCCTCCATCGAGAACCTGGTTGTGGCTGGTCACGTGCCTATGAGTACAAATGAAATGCGCAAGCAGGGTGGCTACTCGGCTTAATTATTATTTTGTCAACAGTATTCAGTTCTATTTTTAGGGGAGGGAGGAACAAATTGTTTTTCTTTTCCAAATTGAGCCTGCGTTCTTAAGTTAGATTTCAAGTTCTGCTGATTTCGGGTGAGACAAACGTGATTTTTAAGTGAAACAAGTAATTTGTCTGAAAGCGTTGTGTTTGAGGATAGATGCAGTTGTAGAACTTCCAGCAGGATACGGAAGATAATCATTTTGTTTGAGATTAAAAGACATTCCTGAGCCACGCCATGTTGGGCAGACACGAGGTGCCATGTTGCAGAGCCATGTTGCAGCGACAAAAAGGTGTGTCATACACACTGAAGCGACATGCGTTAGGGTCGTGTGGCGGGGACATGTAGCAGGGACAAAATCACAACATGTGCACACACATGAAAATGTTGCGGGTACACGTTTCAGGGATTCGTTGCAGCGACATGTCCCCGCGACGTGTCCCATGAAGTTCAACTTCTTAAACTTCATGGGACACGTCGCGAGGACAAAGTAACCCCCAAATTGGTGTTGCACAATTCAAAGTATCAGTTCACACGAGGGGACATGTCGCTGCAACATATCCCTGAAACATGTACCCGCAACATTTTCATGTGCGTGCACATCTTGTGATTTTGTCCATGCTACACGTCCCTGTAAATGTCGCTTCAGTGTGCACTATAAAAGTTTGTCGCTGCAACATGACCCCTCGTGTCTGCCACCTTTAATCTCCACTTCCTACCGAGCTCAGTGGGTGAGTTCAGTGGGGACAAGAATTTAATCTAGCACACACGTGACAATCTGTAACAAGGGTACATTCTCCTGGGAAGAAGAGAGAGGAACGAGGTTGATTAGTTCGAACTTGGCTTATAAATTCGTGTAGCATGCTTCATATTCCCATTGTTTGCATTGTGCAAACAAATGCCCGGCCAAAAAAAAAAAAAATTGCGAGCAACTCCCAAAACTGGGGAAAAACGTCCGCAAAAAGAGAACTAATTGTTTTGTAATAGTTTAAATGTTTAAGGCCCGTGTTAAACATCGCATTTTACATGTGCCGAATCTAATGCCAATGATCGCGCGAAAACAATAGATTTTTCTCATTTGCATTAGATTCGGCACATGTAAAATGCGACGTTTAAAACGGGCCTAAGGATGGTGCCTACTACTGCTACTGCGCATAAGTTCTTCGCATCTCAAGATACTCAGGTTTCCTATTGGTGGTGTTTACCAATACAGGGATATTTTTGCGCTGTTTAAGGACGGTGCCTACTATTGTTATTGCGCATACGCTCTGCGCATCTCCACATACTCGGATTTCCTATCGCCGATGCTTACTAATACAGGGATATTTTTGCGCTGTTTAAAACTATGCAGAGAAAGAAGTCAGCAAGTACTCTTGGTATCCAAAAAGAAAATTGGGGGTAACCACGCATTTTTCAGAGATAATTAAGCTTCAATTTGGAAAAGAACGCCAAACATTGCTTAGTATTTTGAAGCTGCTTACAAATATTGTTGATTAATTGTCATGGGAAAATGTGTGGTTACCCCCAATTTTCCTTTCGGATTTCGGTAACATTTGTTAAGATCTGCTTTTCCCGCATATTTCAGTAAACCACGCAAAAATACCTTTGAATTAGTTGGTACCGTCCTTTATATATATTTCCCTCTGCTACTCTGTTATGGGTCGTTTATTTCGTTTCAGAAAAGCATTTCGCTACGCTACAACGATCTCGTTTCATATTGGTAAAAAATCTGACAGGAGAATTCACGCCAGGCCACATCCTTGCCTTGTGTATCTGAAAATTCGACATTTTAAATAACGGCATTGAAAATGTTATAAACCAACTTGTTTGTGCGTCAGCTGACCGTTCATTTAGATTTGATGCACTTGGGAAACTTGGAAAGCACTCAAGAAGGTTGAGTTGCCAAGGCTGCGCTTCGAGAAACTCCTTAACGCATTTTTGGTGCCCTCTAATCTTACCGCGTGATTCAAATCTTGAACGCACGCTGACGCATGAGACCACGCAAATTGGAGATAGCAGATGTTCATTCAATAGGAGATGTTCACGCAATGATATTGGTGGTTTCCATCTAACGTCAAGGCGGCCGGACATTTTGATGTACAGAACAATGCAGTAAAATTGATTCTATTGTTATGCAAAACGTATGGGGCCATTTTTGTTTTTTATATACATCCGGGACCCGAGTGAAGTATTTTCGATTTCCATATCCTCACTTGTGAGGATATTGATGACGTCATTTCCCGCCTCTGCATGGTTGTTTGTGCAAACATTCAGTGAAAAATGGCGAGCGATAGGTTAGTGAAGTTCTCTGAAGCTGACGTAGAATCCTTTTCTGAGAAACAAAAAAATTGGTAACACGAAGAATAAAACTACTTAGAAGTACTCAAGGAGTTCCTTGCAAGTGAAGAAGAAATACGAAAATTGAAGAAATTCTTGCCGCCGAGCGGCAAGAATTTGCGATAAAGTTTGTGCTCGGCGTTAGAAAGAAAAATGGTGAGGAAAACACTCCTGTCTACATAATAAAAAGAAAATTACACGTAACTCGGAGATATGAATTTTATGTGTATTGTCTCGCCACTCGAACATAAAATTCATATCTTTTATGTGTTATGAGGGTCGTAGGTCTCTCTGATTTTTCAGATTCGACGCTCTGGATTCCGGACACCAAAGCCTCACATTTGCTGGATTCCGGGTTCCTTCACATCGGGCGACATGTTGGCCTTAACCCAGTTTGGAGACATATCACGAACATGTGGTCTCATTACCAACCCAAAAAAAAAGCAAAACCGTGTCCTTTCCTTGCGAAAAAGCCTACCCCTCACAAAGATTTTTTCTATGAGGGAACCCGCATTTTTCTTCCAAACCTGGACAAAGTTTAAATTTTATGCGTATATCTTTTGTACCTGGTGTATTTGCAAGCTGCAAGAGCTCAGTCAAGTTGTGACATCTGAAGAAGTGATCATCATTAGCTTAACAAGTAGTTAAAAACCCACCAGTCTCTCTCATAAAACATTCTCTTTTGGCTGGTAACACTCTCAGGAGAGAGCGAGACAAGCAAAATCTATGGGGAGAGAAGGGTGGGGGGGGGAGGGGGGGGGGGGGCTCTCGGAAGACGACGAACTCTTGCAAGTAAACTGATAACCACCAATGGTTCTTTTTATTGACATGAAATCGCGTCCGTTCCTACATTCAAAACGCCAGATCAGGCAAAGGCCTTTGGACTAGGAATATGTTCTTAGCTGTGGCGGGAAGTTAGAGAAATGAAGGCTCCATCAAAACTGACAAATTCATTATTTAATTTTATTCAAAGACTTCCCTTCTTTCACGGAAAAAAACTGTAAAACAATGTGAAGCTCAATTCGATGCAATACAAAGATAAACAGCTACGAAGAGAGAAATGCGGGGTAAACAGCCTTACACGCGAACCGAACTACAACCCATTCGCGTTGTACGCTTTCAGTTTGCAGTCACAAGGTTTTCTCATCCAAAAACAACCACTAAATTGTTTGGAGTTTTCTTTTAACTTGGAAAGATTTACCCAAGGAAAGAGCTGTTGGCATGATCGAGTAACAAAGTCAGTCTCGAAGAGATGTTATTTACGAAGATGAGTCGGATATACTCGGGGAAAATCCGAGTACCCGTGAGCAAGAGTCGAATCTAACATATCTTCCCCCAAAACAAGCGAGTTGGTAGGCGGCTTACATCGCTGTTTTTTGGGCCCCAACAAGACAGCCAACAACCTAGAGAACTCTAGGGCAAAGATTCATCCCAATTTACGAACGAATTGGATTTGTTCTAATTACTAGTTCAATCCCCTTTCAGCAGGCGAATATTTCTAGAATGTACTTTCACTTTCCCACCTTAGCCTAAGTTGGGTAAGTTTCAAAAGCGACCCGGCCTTTTCTTGTGTCTTCCATTTTACAAACGTATAGGGTTCATTTCCCAATCCACACGTCCTCTTCTATTCAGTCCTCTTTCTTTCCATACGGTTTTCCTCTTAATTCATGGATGATTCTTGGATTTCTTTCCGTTTCACTTTGCTGTAAATCTTTTCTTTCAGGCCACGTGCTGCTAAAAGTACTCTTTCTTGAGTCTCTAAAGGTTTCTTTAATTTTTCTGTTTGTTTTCTTCCTCGCACTATTTCTGTTGATTGCGTTCATTTCAATGCAAACACTTTCGTTGAACGAAGTATCACCACTCTTATTCTCCCTTCCGCCCACACAATCTTGACTACTCTAAATCCAAATTCACTTTCTGCTGTCTGTACCGTCGATCGCGATTCTATTTATTTCGTCAAACTGAAAATCTGAAATGCGACCCCTGAAAAATGTCACGCCCAAAAGAAGATATTTCTTCTTGCACGTTCAACGCTATCACTTGCACGTTTATTTCCACACTGTATAAATCCGGCTTCTTGTAGTAGTGATTCACCACTGTGTCATAGGATGTGATCCCCATCTATCTTCAGTTTTCTCTCTTTATCACATTCACTACAGTTGATCAGTTCAACCATGAAAAGCTTTCTCTCATCTGCGCGGCATGTACAATTTTGAATTGTCCCATCTCCAATTCCAACTTTTAGAATCCTTTTCTATCGCTGCACGTCTGTAATCACTAACTTAAATCCTCACTCGTCATTCCTTTTTCGTCGTCTAATAGCACTGATTTCTATTTCCCTTCACACGTTTCCTTACTTGTAATATCTTTAAGTCATTATTGCTACTGATAAAATGCTAAATTCTACCTGCACCATTTACCAGTATCTATTTAACCTATTTCTAAAATGTCGCCGTTGTTTTTTATTCAGATCTTCACATCGTCGCCGTCAAGCCGTGCGGGGTACGATGTCACGAGCGGGCGAATATCAATTTTCGTCTGGGCTAGCAAGATCCCGATGAAACCACGACAAAGGTACTGGCGGGTTTACGAGGTGACCACCTCGTGTCGTCTTCGTGTCCTGTTGACAAAAGAGATCAGACACGAAGCAATCGCACCCCTCTTGAATAAACAAAATTTGGTGGCCTCCTTATGGTGTCTTTTCAGTTCCGTCAGTATGCGACGTTCAGGCCCGGGTTGCTCGAAGCGTGGTTAGCGCTAACCACCGTTAAATACCGGCCATGGAAACCAATTGGTTTTGATACCTCTTAACCAATGGTTAGCGCTAACCAGGCTTCGAGCAACCGGTCCCTGGATTGCCTGTCAACATAATTAACAGCTGTCCGGTATCAAATCTCTATCAGTCATCCATAAACGCCACGTTATTACAGTTCTCCTGATATCGCCTTGTGGCCTGGCGTCGTCGCAAACGAAACTTGGTAGAAAACGTCGCCGTTGAGGCTCTTCATGCTGCTGAATCCAACCTCTACCGCCGAAAATACAAAAGCCATTTGGAGACCTCCCAACAGAGGGTCCTACGTATGCTGCCATCATATAGCGACGTACTTAAGTCTTCATTATTTTTAAAAATTGGACCAAACTTAAAACGGATGCCCTGTCAGATGGCATCAGCAAGACGGCTATGAAATGGACTAACGCTGTCAGAACTTCAATTATATTCCTGCTGGAGAAAAAAAACACCTTTGTGCCGGCTATGGCAATGTAATTACGTCCAGCCTTTCCAATATTTTCAAGTAGAATGGTTGGAATGTGTACACCAACCATAAAACCATTAAAATCGCCATGGTATTTAACAAAATACGATATCCGCAGCTAAAGGAACAATATATTTTTTCTTCTGAACCGAGATTCTTCGCATAAGGCTGATTTTTCTTTCTTCGGCCTTGAATAGTTGCACGTAAAGCAACCAGATGCGCCTCTTCATGTAAAAGGTCTGACTTGTGCACCCATGCACCTTAACTTCCACTTGCCCTGGAAACTGATCATCTTGTCCATATAAAATAGTTCAACTGGCAACCCAAGTGTTGAAATCAATGTTAAAAATACAACTAGAATAAAACAGCTTTCTCCTATTTTCCAAGACCCCGCGAGACAGTGTCTTTTGTCTTCTTACCTTGCTGATCGCGAAAAAACAGAGTAGAAAGCGCCCTTTTTAATTCGTAGGTCGTCGGTGCCTTCACAGAAAAAGAGCTTCCTCAAAAATCGTTTATTTCTTGAAGATTGACCAGCGGATATGCACGGGACATCCCTCTGCCGAAAAATGTCTTGACGGAAACAAAAGCAAAGTTGTCTTTTTTTCCATCAATACAAAGACCACACGCACAATATCCATGTCGCTCGCGAGGGCCGATTACGTCTCAAAAAGCCGCAAGAATCCAAAGGGGCCAGCCCCATCATCTCAATCCTTCAAGTCTGAACCGGTTATCCTTTTTCCAATACCTTTTCTTTATTCCACCAATTGCCCGATTAATTTATACAACTTTGCCCTCTTAATTCAACATCTTCCAAACTTTCAACAATCCTACACCTGAGAATTCTGCTAAAATTAATTATTTGCCAGGAGCCAAGCGATGTCACTGAAAACACAAATAACAAATAAACGACACAATTATGCACAGCACATCACCTACCTTCACATACGCAGAAAGGACTAGAACTGGGACACTGATGACGTCAATGACCTGTTCCATGTTGTCCAATCATAATGAAGGATCCATCGACCTGCCCTACCGCCAATAGACAGGTTCGAAAGAAAAAATAAAGCCACCGTTTCCTCAAATGAAGGAAAGGTAACCAAACAAAACATAGAAACACACGATTGGCTCCTGCTTAGCTACAAAATGACACTCCCTGCATTGAAGCAGTCCGCAAAATGGGATTCTGTAACCTCTTACCAAGCATTAAGAATCTAGTATTATTTTGCAACCTTAAATGAAAGTCGAGCTTGAAACTGCGACTCGGATAGTTCTCGATTTTCAGACTACAGCTCTCCCCTCGGGTAAATAAATCCCTGCCATAAGGAATACGAACTTGAAAAGCTCTGATAAAACAACTTAAAATTTTAGGCCACCAAATGTCCTTGTTAACACAAGAGAATGAAGATTAATTGAGCCTGTTACATCACTCTCACAGCTGTTACCCCGTCTTCACTCTTTTCTTCGTTAAGTTGTAAAGCTATGTCTGCCTTTTTCAAACAAAACCCAACAAACACAATAATCAAAATTAACTGCAAAGTAAACTCAACAATCAACATAACAAAACAAAAAACCAGTGAAAAAAGGCCTTGATAAATAAATAATATGCGATCTTTTTCAGTGTGAACATGACTGTTTTTGCCAGTTATTCCTATTGACTACCCAAAATGGATCAGTAGATGACACAGAAAGCCGGTACCGAATAACATGGACTAAAGCCTTCGTGAGTGAGAACTCAACCATAAAAAAGCTTTCACTCAAACCGCTTGTCATTGAAATAAGCTGTAGTTGTTTCCCATTTGCTCGCTTTGGGTAGTCAACAAGGAGAAACTTTTTTTGGCCTTATTTCCTAAGAATGCTTACTTAATTAGGGGATGAGATGATCTACGACTGTCCCACGAGCAATTTCTTCACTGCCCAGCTGGATGAGTTCCCGCTGATCTCTAGCAAAGTAGAAGAAAATTCTGGACCTCATTGCCACCGCTTGTCAGAAACTCAAAGCGCAATTTTACCAAAACGAAGTTACCATAAAACACAACTGGCGCATTCAATCACGTTACCAGCTCTTTGATACACTGTGTTAGAAGCCGCCCTCATTTCTTGGAGAAACATTAGTGCCGGTCATGTTGTCAGCGCTTTCTTTGTTTTGGATCGCCGTGACGTGATATGAATACGCTCTATTTTACGAATGATGAACACACGTAGAAACCAAAGCAAAACAAAAACAAAAATAAAGATAGGGCCCCACTATCAAAAGAAATTTCAAATATATCTCGTTCATTTTAAGTACCACGCACTCAAAAGCACAAAAAACAACTGCAGCCAAGGTACCCAAATCACTTCGCCGACATCTGAAGGTAAGGCCTTCAGCATGTCATCTTTGCCCATATTGAAAAAAAGGTCCCACAGAGAACAAAAGAAGCAATTCACACAAAAAAACCGACTTTGCGGAAAAGTTCTGATTTCCGAAGAAACCTTTTCATGTGGGCGAAGTCGATATGGCTACCGAAAGTCACCAAAGAAAGGTGAACGTTCCGGACCGACCTTTAGGAATGATCGTTGTGTGACTTACGACACAATGCCTCGCCGAAGGTCGTCGCACGACCAAAAGAACGGTTGTGGAAAAAAACAAAACCGAAAAAGATGCCCCAGTATAGAGAACCAATTCTGCTACCAATTGCCCTTTAACTCAAACAGAGTTAACTCAAACAGATGTCTTCATCATTAAGAAGGTAGGATTTTAATTACTGGGCGTCTTGCTGAAACTGGCAGCCAGTTTGACTTTAGGAGCAGAAAACCTTCTCGCTTTCCCTTTCTTTTCCTCACGCTGAGAAGACGACTTTTGTGCGGCTTCACACGTGAATTTTGCTGCGAGCTTCCTTGACACTGTCGGTTCAGTGGGACTGCGTGACAGGAGATCGGCCTCCACTTCAGAGAGGAACATGACCCCAGGTTTCATAGGTGACGGCCTTACAGTAGGAGAACGAGGCATCTCCAAATCTTTCAATTCTTCTTCTGCAGGCGATCTCTGATCAAACACATGCACTCTGCAGTCTCGTTGCGGCGAGCCGTTGTATTCACCGGAGAGTTCGTTTGACTCTGCCAGAAGCTCGGTCAAGTCACCCCCTGGGCTTGCCCTGCTCAGTGGGTTGGGAAGGCCCATGTTGTTAATGGCTGCAAAAAGCAAATCGACGTCAAACTCAGTGAAGGAAATTAGATCACCCACCGGGGGAGGTTCGGGGACTGCAGGTTGCAAGTCTGGTTCTGGAAGGGATTCAGGAACCGGAGCCATCAACCAGTCTTCAGTCATTGTCTGCTCTGGGAATGATCTGAATGATCCTTCCCCATCAAGGACAATCAAGTCTGGATAAAGCAAAAAGAAAAGATAAAGACAAAATTGCAAGACGTTATTGACCACATATCCAAATTAATAATAAATTAAAGATTTCAAGCACCCCTTCTTTTCATAATTTTTTCATTTTTTTTGGGGGGGGGGGGGGGGGAAGGGCGGCGCGGCGGCGGTGCCCATACCATAGTCTAAGCTTAAAGGGGCTAGGTCACGCTATTTTAGGTAATTTTGTTTAATTTTATTAACTATGAGCTCTAAACGTAAAATTGGCAGAGCAAGAGTCTTTCATTTGCAAAATCACGGCCACATAACAACTGAGAATGATTTTCCAGCTTTGTAAATGACATTTTCATATAGGTGGGCCGACGTTTTTCAAATTTACCCAAATTCAATCCATTTCAATCCTCTCCAGTTTTGTCCATCCATGTCCCTTCTTGCCTCCCCTGTGTTTTGTTCGAGTTCGAGTTCTTCTATAGTTTTGAACAGTTATTTTGATATTTTAGTTAATTCTATGACCATTCGATCAATGCTGAAATTGCCTAAAATTGCGTGACCTAGCCCCTTTAATTAATGAGTCCACATTAAAAAGATTTTGGGTATCGTGACAGATGTTGCATGAACAAGGAATAAATGGTCAGAGACTACGTCTGTGTATAAATTCCGTTTTAGGACAAAGGAATCCCACTGAAAAATGAATAGTTCATTTCCGAATTCATGTCTGCCTGCTCTTCAAAGCGAGTCTAAGTGCGAAGTTTTTCTCATGAAAATTAGTTTTCATTCATATGTAAAGTAGAACTAATTACCATCACAAAAACTTCGCACTTAGACTCGCTTTGAAGAGGAGGCATACATGAACACGGAAATGGCCTATTATTCTCTAAACCTTGTGGGTCAACCTCTCATCGAAGATTCCATCTTATTTGGATGGGTTAACAAGGTCCAGAGCAGGGCGGAAACTATGGTTAGAGCACCCTCCCTCCACTGATGTGTGCCCATATCCAGCCTCTCTCTCTCACCAAAAACAAATTTGAATAGGCAACTTTCACGATAGCGTTATTTGACTACAACAGAATTCAGTTTGTTCTTCTTTTCTTATTTAAATTTTGTATTCCCAGCGGGGTAAAAATAACAATAGCTCTAATTAGCATAACAAAAGCAAAACCCCAAGGATTCTGACACTTGTAGACAAATGGCGTCATCATGCAAATGTCCTATTGACCTGCTTTGAGTTGATTTGGGCAGTGTCCCGTTTAAGAGAGCACTTGCGCTAACCTTGAAACTTTGAAGTGATTATTCATATTACTATATCGATATTTCTCGTTACGTCACCCTTTGTTTTTAATATGCCAACCAAAAGCTAATTTGCTGTTGAAACAATAACTTCTTTTGTTCCGCGGATGGCAAATTTCAATATCAAAGAAATGTAACGTCAATGTTTGTAAACCAGAAATATCGCTACCACTCCTGAGCCCAAAAATGACGCATCCGAGTCACATCTTCTTCAAAACGACTTCGCGTATGAAACATTTCCATGAAAGAACAGATTTATGTAAACAGTAGATCCAAGAGCCATTACACAAATTCCGAACTCTTCGCTAGAAAAAAAGAGACTAAACTTAAAACGAAGATGGTTTGTTTAACTTGCCTTCTCCATCGTTGTCGTCGATGGTAACCACGATTTCATCATCTAAAAATGAAATAAACACCAAGTGTTTTACATTGAAACGATGAACCACGATTCTCGCAATACCAACTGATAGGTATAACAATTACCTTCTTCAACGCAAAGTTGCGAAACAGCATCGGCATTCTTAGCCGCATCATTTTTGTTAGAAGACGAACGCGTTTCTTGGACAGTGCCTTCCTGGTGTCTCTGCGTCTCTGCAACTGTCCAAAGAACATAGCTAGATACATGTCCAATGCACTTGTATAATTAGAATCGCTGCAATTTGCGTAAACGTCATAATGATGTGACCACTTAAGAACTTCGAATTCATGTTGCTCTTTGGTTAGGGTTCCGGTTGGGGTCAGAGATATGTCCAGAAATGCAGGCCCTAATTTGATGCACGCGGGTTTGAATAAGCATCCCGAAGTGCACACTTGCTGTTCTTCCCAACATCAATATCACTCGTGTCTCGGAATACAGACAATTAACGTCACAAAGCGTCCCCCAAATGCTGCTCATCAAGTAAAGATAAACAGTTGCATTTACCCTAAGCTAAAAATATAGAGGCCTTGGCTAAAGTAATTACTTTGGTTTGGTGCATTTCGGCTGGACATTAGTGTGAGGTCACGGTTAGAGGGTCACTGTGTCACGCCTACACAAGGTAACGTGAATCTCGTGTAAAATTGGACAACCCTCGATGGTTAAGGAAAGAATGAAATTTTATTAGACAGCACTGATGAAGGCGAACGAGAGCCTCGTAAACTTGCACTCGGCAAGCAAAAAAGGACCACAAGACAAATTCCTTTGATAAACTGAACAGGATTTCAAACATAAAAAATAGGCATGTTAGGTTACCAGGCCACACTGTCTCGAAAATCATGTTCGATTGTCCGCTCGAGAATGAAATAAAGACGTTACCTTGATTGAGAGGTACGACGAAATCATCTCCGTCCACAAGGATAACCATCTTTTCGGCACACTTGCCACGTACTTGAGCAACATTAGAGATGATATCAATCACCTCAGATATCCGATTGAAGCCGTAATCAGCAGCTTTACATGGCCGGCCATACAGCTGTTGGAAGTTGGGTGCAAAGCGGTTCAGCGAGACGCATCCGTGAAGATGCCTCAGTAGGTCTCTGGTCTCAATGGCAAAGGACTGAAGTGGCGTCAACCGCAGCTTGCCATCTTTGCTGTCCACCTGTTCAGATAAAAGATGAAGTGGTCTCAGAAGAGATCTTGGTTTAGCCGTGAAGGGGAGCTCCGGTTTCCGATCTAAGAATCTAAAATACTATACAATCTTCCCGGAAACGTAGCGAACTAGCAAATTCACTTGGGTAGTTTCACCTGGTTGAGTAACTTTATCAGACTTTGTAATTTCAAGAAATATCACATGTTCATATTCAAAAGCACATTCAGATCCATCAATTCATCTATTCACCTCTAACGGCTAAGATATGAACTCCTAACTTGATAGCTTGGTTGGGAGAGCTGTGAGCTGTACAAAACCTAAGGTTCAAGTCTCGTTCAATGTACTTTTTTCATATCGCTGCAGTACAAGGCACTGTAGATGCCTAGCTTTTGATCAGTACGTCGCCGTTCATACAAGTGCACTGGTATGCATTTTTCATCGAGAACTATGAGTTTTTGAAGCAAAAATTCACTGAAATGCCACAAATCTTGACTTTATCTTACTTTTTGCGACATAATCAATAATATAGATGCACCCTCATGCACATTAGTTTTATTGGTAATTTGAAATAATTTTGTTGTCCTTTGACTGTAAAGCAATTAGACAAGAAAGTCTGGAAGGATCATTCTAGACAATCGGATGACAGGATTACTCTACGAACCTTTGCAACAGCAGATATAGCGGAGAGCAACTCATCAAGAGAGACAAAACCAAAGATCTGTGCACGAAGCTTGTGATTGTGAAGTTTTTCGTAAGCAGACACCAACTTGGACAGCCGAATACTCTTGTCAGCCTGACGTAGCAGCAAATCAACCACACCGCGTGAAAACACCTTTACAAGATGTTCCTGCTTTATGCAGACAGCTGCCATGTTGCCAGTACCTTGGACCTGCGAAAACACCAAGAAAAATGAAGATAAGAAAAATAACGTATCAACTGAAGCTCGAAGTCTAGTTGCAGCTGCTCGGATGAACACCGAAAAAAAAAAAAAACGGAAATTAACGTAAGGGAGGAGCGGTACAGTTAACATTGCTGCTACAGGCCTTCCCCACCTTCCCTCCAATATTAGGTACCTTAAACAACAAAAAATCCGACGAAAACGAAAACGTAGTAGTTTAGAAATATAGCTTAGGGCTACCAAAAGTATTTCTGCCATCCGCGTTTGTACGACGGTTTTGAAGTAAAGATAGCGAGCGCTTATCTCACCAAATCTACCTGCCCATACTCTCGCAAGTAAGTATCCCAGCGGTCCCAACTGTTCTACTGTGGAAGCCCAAAACGTCATAAGCAGTTTGGCGATTTTAACCACAAGAGGGTGTAACCCAGATGGAGTATTATCCAATATGGACACCGTATCCTTTCATTCGATTGCTTGGAACTGCTTTGAAGTAACGATGGAAAACGAACGATTCTGCTGAAGTCTCAAGTTGTTGACAAATCTTTCAATTTTGGTCATTCAAAAAAGAAACCGGAAAATGCTACCCGTTTATCGACTGGATTGCCATACGGCAACCCAGTAATAACAACTTTCAAGCAAAAGAAATAATTTTAACAATCAAATTTGTTTTCGTTTTTCTTAAAGAAAGTGTTTGTATTCAAAATGATTTCCATGAATTTTAGAATCGCTTATTTTAGTTTTCAAATTTCTCTGGTGGCACCGTCTTGATTAATTGTGACATGTCACGGTTCCTCTACTGTCAATATACAAAAGCAAGTTGTGTACGCTGTTCCTTCTTCTTTGTCTTCTGGAACCACTCACGGGCCTTTGATGAGTGTCCAAGTATTAATTGTTCTTGCGTTGCAAACAAGCATAATGACAGAAGAGAAACTAATCACGCGTTAACATGAAAGCTGGCAAGAAACTGAAACTAGTCACTTTTCAGTCAGGGCCAGGACGTCTCGACACAGTAAAGTCGCCGAAAAGAACTACTTCACCGCCACTCTGAACGAGTTTCTTTAATTTATTGAAGTCAAAGAATTAGCTTGGATGACAAAACAACAAAAGTGGCAGTCCAGTGTCAGTCTTGATTCTTCATGCATGACAACAATGTGGTAGCGGGATGAAGTTGAACCATTCGCACAAAACAATGAACACACAAGCTTAAAAACCTCGATTCTAACCTCAAGAATATTTCCAAGGGCACGCATAAGTGCATCGATGTTTCCGAATCCCCATTCCTTAGGTTTCAACACCTGACCATACTCGCTCAAGTAAATATCCGAGAAGGCGAACTGCGCCACTCTGGAAGCCGGGAACTTCATAAGCAGCTTGGTGATTTTATCCGCTAGTGGTTGTAACCCAGCTGGAATTTTATCTGCACAGAAGAAAATAGCCAGTGAATGGACTGATCACTTAAATAACACGATGTACGTAACACAGAAACCGTGAGAAAATTTGAAAAGAAAAAAAAAACGATTTTGGGTTAACGCTGATTAACCTCCAATTTCGCACATAAGGAAAGGAAAGGAACTTTATTTAAGTGTCTAGTCGTTGTAGCGCTGGAGCACTAATTGGGGACACTGTAAACTGAAATTAACAATGAAAGCAAATCAAGTCAAATGTTAGTTTTTGAGGTCATTTCATGAACTTCAATACTCGATGGGGACCCGATGCCTAGCCATATGTACATACCTCCCTTTCCTGTTTTATTTATCTATCAACAATTGCCCTTGAGTCTTTCGCAAACTCAGAAAAGCCCACTGAGTTGATTTGGTTGAGGATTGCAACGGTACAAAAGACGTCTCCATTCCTGAACTGACCCTGTGTTTGAGTAGCTTTCACAACTGCGATGATATCCTATCTTAAGATTAAATCCGACAATTATTGCGTTGGGACATGTCAGTTACTACTCATTTGAGAAGCAAGCTCTCCTTTTGGGAAAAGTGCATGTGGTGAACACCGAAGCCTGACCTTTGATTTCGCGCTTCCTTCCCGTTGAGGTTGGGATGTGAGATGTAGCATGCGTCAAAATAGAGGGCTCGCTCGCAGCCCCGACTCCTACACAAGAAAGACACCCCACTTCTGAAAAGACCTTTAACTCGATCATGAGCTGGTTGATTGGCAACGGTGAAAGGGCAACTGAAAAATTAGAGACCTGGACAGGATTTGGGCCAACAAGCTCCTTAACACCGGAAGGACGCTCTAACCACCGAGCTAAAGGAACTCCTGTAGCCTGCGTATAGCTGGCAGGATATTTAAACACGCGCGCAAACGAGAGCGAGTGTCTTCAAGCGGCAAAAACGCGCGAGTAAATGGTTGGTTTGGCCTCGAGTGGAATGGTGAGGAGTACTTTCGAGATCCGCTCAAAACCGGATCGATTCGCCTCTCAAAAGCGGAGCACTTTGCCCCTCGCCCCTGGGAACAAGGTTGGAACTCCCAGGGAGCCTGTATTGGACTCTACCTACCTTTTGCCGGTGCCAAATTAAGAATTATAATCCTATCAATGCCAGACCCCTTGGCCTAAAAAGAGAAAGAAAAAGTTACTTCTGCATTGCGTCGCTTTTTACATGTCAGAAGGGAAAATAAGCAATGACAACACAGAAAGAAAGCACCGAAAATGCCAAAAATATGCTTTCTTAATACGCCAAAAACAAAAGCTTTCCTGACTCTTCCCATTCGTTTTCCGAATAATGATTCCGAACCCGAAATGTTTTTAGGGGTCTTAAGCACGCGTCCTTTTTGAGGCACGGCCGCCAACCGAAATTGAGCTGTTTTCCTCTTTAACTTCTCCTGACAATAACACATTTATATTACTACGTATCTTTGAGACGATTGATTTTAAAGGGAGAGTATCACGGTATTGCGAATGTTCTAGCCGTAACGAATGCCATCATTTAAGAGCCAATCGAAAGTGACGTTATTACTCGCGCGGAAAATTTAGACGTAAAAAATTTCTCCATAACTAATGAGCTAAGGACTGAGCGAGTGTAGATTTCCCGCACGAATTATAACGTCGCTTCCGATTGGCTTATAAACGGTGGCATTTGCAATACCGTGATACTCTCCTTCAAAAATCTAAGAGACTTCTTTTCTGGCATGCGAATGTTCACGGCTCAAAACGTCGCGTGCTTAAGCTCCCTACCAGTTCCCTATTTTCACGGCCGTGATCAGCGGGTTAAGCTTGCGACGTTTCTGAGCTGCGGACAGCAACCGAAACTGAGCTGTTTTCCACTTTAACTTGTCTTGTCACTACAACCTTTATATTGCTAACTATCTTTCCTCCATTAGAGATGATTACGTTGAAAATCTGGGAGACACTTTTGCCCTGGCATGCGAAATGTTCATTTCCGGTTGCCGTCCGCGGCTCAAAAACGCCGCGTGCTTAAACTCCCTAATGTATTTTTAAACGAAAACGTTTGCGCAAGAATAGTGTTCATTTTCCAGAGAACTCGTTTCTTTGTTTAGAGACAGAACTAGAGAAAACCTAGAGAAAAGAGAAAACCAAGAATCTGGACATCTGAGAAATGTGAAACCAATTTTGGAGTTTACTTTTTTTATTGCGTTCGAGGAGACCGCATTCTAATCGTGTCAGTTCCGCGGGATGTAAAATGGGTATCCGTCGTGATGTCATACGATTTAAGCGTTTGGACGCCATCTTGTTCTGGCACAAATAACCTCGACTCATGTGATAGTGTTAAGGTTTGCCCAAGGCAAGTCAAGCCCTGTT
>OX421452.1:9417234-9437234 GCA_949126865.1 Montipora capitata | reverse complement strand
CTGAGCGACATTTGCCACACTCATTTCCACATAAGGTCAAACGCAGGTATAATGGCTTACATTACCCTACAATAGTTAATTCTGTTATAATGGCTGATAACTGAGATCCAGTGAACCAATGAGAAAGCTAGAATTGCATTATCCGAGGATGAGAATTTAATAATATTATCTAATCGAGACTGCCAACTGGATTTCCTGAGAAGCAAAACACAAATCAGCCAAAAAATAGCTATGGTAGTCAGGGAGACCAGTCATATGCAAATAAAAAGACAAATATAAGCCAAATTATAGAGCACTAATAAAACTACTATTCATATGCTTACATGTACATACAGATGTAGATGCATTTTATGCCCAGTATTTAAAGCAGTCCTAAATTTTTGGTCATGCCGTACCTTTTTCCACTAAGCTGATTAATCGATGTTCCCCGGTTCCTTGAATCTGTTTAGAGGCAAAATGCATTGTAAATAAAAAAAATGTACTGTTTTCATCTCACAATTTCATGTGAAAAATGTAGAAGTAATCCTTGCACTATAGGCAATTTAAGCAATTTTCTCTTAATTCTCGGTTTTCACATGACGTCACGACCGCCATGTTGGTGCCCCTAAACAAAGAAAAGGCGGCCATGTTGGTGCCTCGACCAAATCCTCCGGGAATTGAACTATATTATTATGCAAATGCTTCCTTTTGTTTTCGTTGAAAAACATGGCTGTTGATCACGTGAGTGAAAACCAGCAATAGACACCATTTTCGAAATTCAGTCGGCTTTAACGGGATGCTAACCCCGCACTTCAAATATCACTGTTCAAATACAGCTGTATATACATTTCTTTCATTAATTTCATTTGCCTCACAAATTTGCATTCCAGCATGAACTAGTTTATTTGGCTGTTTGAACAATAATTAATGGAGAGTTCAGGACTGGTGTCTTAAGGCATCCCACGGTAAAAAATGATAATTAACTCAAGACTCAACATCAAGCAACTTCAGCCAAAATGAAGGTCAGATTACTGCGATTTTCATATTACAGTATTCTGCAAAATCTCACTTTAAAGCAAAAACCACAGAATGCATATTTGGATTTCCATCAATAAATCTTTCATAGCAATGCCTGACCATGCTAAGAGTCAAGTCAAATTTACCAAAAAGATGGTGCAACTTAGGTTCATATTGTGGATGGAGAATGATTGTTTTTTTTTAGGTAAGCACTATGTTTCATCCCCATTTTTGCCAACAAGAACACCAGTTAGTGGCTATGGTTTGTACGATTCCTTCAAGTTGCGAACTAAATTGCATCAAAACGAAAATCTTGGAGAATGCAGTCCATGTATTTAAATTGTACAGATTGTTTTAAGAATGAAAAATGGTTTACCACTGTATTAATAAAACTCACCTTTGCAACACCAGACACAGCCTCGATTAAATCTGTTAGTTTAGAAAACCCAAATGTAGCAATCTTGCATTTATGGCCAAAGTATTTCATGTAATTTGCTACAAAAGTTCCCAGAGCAATGGCACCATCAGGTTGTGCTTCAAGTAACATTTTGAGATTCTTCTCAAAGGCTTTGACTTTCAGTGGCTTTGACAGGGAGAGCCATCTCTCGGAGCCCTGCCCTGTTACCTAAGTATATCGAAAATATAAACAGAGTGATACTGATAAGCCTCTGAGGTGCCCCTACTATACAAATTACGTACACATGCATAAAGGACTTTCCAACTTATTCCACTATGGGACCAGAAACTTTTATATCATTATTTTCTTTTTTCAGGACACAGGCTTGAACTCACCCAATGGAATAGCAATGTTGATGAAATGGCGACTTCTCAAAAAATTGCTCTCAGGATGTGCTGGCCCAACAAGTTGCTTAAAACGGGAAAATAGGAAGCTATGCAATACTTAATAAATTTTTGATTTGTCGGAACTGCAACGGGGAACAAAATTCCTTGGGACAGTCAACAAAAAGGTTGTTTATGTCAATCAAGTTAATAGAACTTCTTTAGCAATAACTGGGTGGTGTTCATCGACCCACTCCCTCTACAACAATGTTGTTAAAAGCAAACAATTGCACAGCCATTTTCAAATGTACATCACAGAAACTTCAACACTAGAGACCTTCAGATTGGAGTGCAAGAACAACTAGGAGTACGAGTTTTCTGTATTGGCCACACGCATTGTGCTTAAAGAACGAAAATTCTTTAAATGTGTGAGCTCAAAACTGAAAACTAGTATTCGAAGTCGTCTTCATACTCCAATCTGAAGGTTGCTAATGTTTGCAGGGGATGAGGGGGCAGCGACATAGATTGATCTGCATGGTGTAAAATGTCCCACGAATTGTAACCTCCATTGTAGGCATGCACAGAATACATGGATATTGACGATGTTTCAGAGCCAAATGTCAACAATTCTTGGCTACTGACTGGACAAAAAAATACAGACTTCCAAGGAAAAAATAATCATGTTTTCGGATGTTTGCCTAAGTTGTGTAGGTGTAAAAAAATATCACTTTGTAACTTTTAAGTCTTTCCTAAGCTCTTGCTTTCCTAGTCTGAGCATAACATTTTAAAACAATTTGTTAAATAATAATATTAGACAAAAATGAGAGAACAATTTCTGTGAAAGCAAAAATTAATAATAATAATAATAATAATAATAATAATAATAATAATAATAATAATAATAATAATAATAATAATAATTATTATTATTATTATTATTGTAAATCACGAATGTGATGATAACTGAAATTACAGAATTCAGCATTACCCTTGAAACATTTTAATCAAAACATTCCTTATTCAGATAATCAACGCTGAATGGCTCAACTGACTTCGAGCAAAATGATGATTTTCATAGCTGTTGTTGAATCCCTTCCTGCTTAATATTGTACAAGCACCTTCCAGGAAGCAAGATACACAGAAACCTTTTTGCAAAAGGTCACGGAATCTTCTCATATGGGGACACTGTGGTGTACATTTTAGTTAGTATTGCTGGTGTAAATGAAGTAGACACCATGTTAGCTACATGTATTCAGGCATTTATTAATAGATAATTATTATTATTAACCCTTTAACTCCCAGAGGCCACCTATAGATGTTAATCTGTCTAATGACTTATGCCAGATGATTTACTTGTCAATGGGGCCCCCCTTTGGGCCTTAGAGGCTTAATTCATTAATAAACCAAATTATTTCTTTTGTTTTTCCTTCATGAATCATCACTACCATAAATAATTACCTCTACAATAGCTGGTAAAGCTTCCAATAGGGTGACAACTGAGGAGAAGCCATAAACAATGGGATCAAATAAGGTCTTCCTTCCAAACCAAAGCTGGTATTCAGAGATGACAGAGCTTAAAGGAAGTCTGAACTCATCTTGTGCCAGCAACAACTCTTTTAAGTCCTTACTTAGCGACAGAAGCTTGGTTACATTTCCACCTGTTTAAAAATGAAAAATGAAAAATCTACTGCCAAATGAAGTTGAAAGGATTGAATAAAAATACTCATCATTGATAAGCTGTTTTCTGAACGATGTAAAGTGTTGAAAGGAGAAGTGACTATAACTTGTGTATGTGTCTGTACAAATAATAAAATAACGTTATTATTATATTTTGTTACGAAAAATAATCATAATTATCATTTCATTATCAGCATTATAAAATAATTGGGCAGCTTGATTTTTGTGCCATAGAGAAAATCAGTAATGCAAAATATTATTGACTTCTCATGCATCAGATCTACGTTTTTTTACGTTTGCCAGTTTCACCAGTT
Source organism: Montipora capitata (assembly GCA_949126865.1). Classification (NCBI taxonomy): domain Eukaryota; kingdom Metazoa; phylum Cnidaria; class Anthozoa; order Scleractinia; family Acroporidae; genus Montipora; species Montipora capitata. Next base: position 9,433,467 of record OX421452.1, on the reverse strand, counting down.
GACTGGATCACTGTTGGAATCAAAACATAGGGCTCTACAATATTCAATAATTATTAAAAATAAAGAAACATGAACTACAGCAATTACTCTACAACCAAAACAAACAAAAAATGAAATGAAACAAAGGAAACCCAAAGAAAACAAATGATTGTGGCTTGCACTACAGATAAGTGCAGAAAAAGAAAACAATGTACGCAGGTCACAGCAATTAATTTTTGAGATTTGAGAAAACATCCTTTAATTAAGGAGTCCCTGTTTAAAGTTTATGAAAACAAATGAACATACCATGTCTAATAGCTGGTTGAGCCCAAGACACCATCAAGGAATCGGATATCTTAACATTTGGGACACTACTCAGAGCATCAGCAAAGACCATACCACCTTCCCTCACTTCTATCTTCCTGTCAAACTTCAACCAGTAAGAAGCAGCAATGCTAACCAGAGGCATAGCTCCCTCGCAGCTTTGAAGAAGTTCATGAACATCCCTTGCAAACTGTTCTGCATCCACTGATACCTTCACAGCAGAAATGGCTCGTGTTACAAGACTTATCGCTTGATTGCCTGGTTTCCCGGTTACAACAACCAGGTCGTGGATAAGACCAATGCAACTCATGTCAAATGCTCGAGAACACTTTTCATAGTAGTCACTGAGGAATTTGTTCAGCGGCAAAAAGAGCAGGGGAGCTTCTTTCAGAATGGAGGTGACTTCACAGCGCAGAAAGCACAGTTCCTTTTCTTTGTCTGTGGCAATATTAACAGTCACCTGAGTGTTGAAGATCTTTTTACCATGCACTTTACAGATGGCCAAGTGGGCGTCAGACAACTTAGGAACTTTAACAAATGCTCTCAATGGAATTCCTTCCCCACTATGAAGAATGACAGACAAAACCTGCAGGGACAAATTTAATTCCAATGTCACTGGGGACCTTAACATGGTGAGGTGACAAGGAGGTCTATAGATGTAGATGTCACAAGAAATCAAACTTTTTTCACGATTACTTCTACAAACTAGCCAAACTACAGTATCCTCTTTCCAATAAGCAGAAACCATATTCAAAATTAGAAAGAAAATCAAAATTTGAGGTTGTGTATTTCATGTTTTCAATAGAACTTGAGATGTGGTCATTTCACATTGCAGATTTGCAGAACGATTGTTATTAAAATTTTCATTAAAAGCTATTCTTTTTTGGTGGAACAATTCATTTATCAATGGAAAAACTCATATTGTGCCGTTTTCCTCCATTTCACCAACCCTCTGTGCTTTTCACTTACAACAATCAGTTGCATACTACGAGGCATACAGACCTTCAATAGTTACGTGTATTGCAGCCCCGGAACACTACGGCAGCCTCACCTTACAATGTTCTCGAAACACAGATGCAAGTTTCTTTTTCAGCTCTTTGTTGTTCACAGTTTCATCCAGATTGGTGACAAGCAAATCAATTCCTCCTCTTTGCTGATCCAGAACAGTGAAATTGTGTACGCTTGCAAGCCATGATGCTGCAAGTTGAGGCCCTCCCATGAGCGGGGGGCCAAGAGGAGTGATCCCAGGAAACCCGGAGTTCTGTGCTGGTAAGTTCATGAAGTTCTGGTAGATTGGGTGAGGCCAGACCCCAGCATACGATCCATTACTAAACATTGTCTGCTGTGTGATAAACTGTGGGCCTGAGGACCCTGAAAGGGATGGACCTTGCTTTATTTCATTTTCTTCTGTACTGTCACTGGATTCAGGACTGTTGTCTCTAGGTTTTTCAACACTCTGACGCTCAGTCTTTAAACCTTTCGTGGACATGGAACCATTGTCTATAATGAAATCATCTAGCAATGCATTAGAACTTTCCCTTTCCTTTAGCAAAGGGTTGAAGGTTTGCTTTGCTAAACTTTCTCTGGCTTTGGGTGGTGAAGTGTTGATGTTTGCACCTGGCTGAATCTTCTTCCCTTTCTGTGGGCTGGTTTGGCCCGTTGTTGAGAATATAACTTGGATTGTGGAGCCAAATACGTCTTCCTTGTCCATTCTTCTCCTTGCCCTGAAAAAACATTTCAAACTTTTATAAGCTGTTCCCAAACAAAGGATCACATCACCATGACTCAGTTTCGATTCAGAAGCATGTTGAGCATTTCAACACTCTGATCATCAACAGCCACTCTTTACTTCCTTACAAATCTAGAGTCATCTCTACTCACCTAGCTGCGCTTCCAGGATTAGGAAACCTCAAGAGTGAAGTGCCACCTGATACACTCACGACTTTTCCACCACAGTTGTCCGAAAGTTTCTTCAGTCGGTTTTTGACTTGGCCAACATCCTTTCCAACTGGTAGATTAAGAACTAGAAGTTCTGATGACAGACAACTTTCATCAGGGGTCTGCGACATGAAAAGACAGAAATGAAACAAGTGACAAACACAACGAGATAATGTATTTGATCAAAGGGATTTAGTGCTGAGCTCAGGAATGAACCCACTCTTGTTCTAAAAGGTTTTGGAAATGGAAATTGAGGGATCCTAAAAAACCACAGCAGATCATACTGTCAACCTAAATATCTCTTTAGTTACAAGATTTACAGTGGGTTTTTAACTATTCTCAATGACTAACTTTTCTATAGTACAGTCAACAAGAATTATTCCCATAATGTAATACTACAAATTTATACATGTTGGACTCTTGTTCATGTCAAACTAATAGGCAGCTTGCTTTCCCGCAGACAAATGGAGATGTGACAAAACCAACCCCACTGTTCTGTTGCTCTGTCAAAGGTCATAGTATTGTTTGAATTGCAAATAAAAACAAATTAATTTTTTATTGACAAGAGTCGCTTAAGAGAGAGCGTATTAAACAAAAGAAAAATCCAATTACAATTTTCAAAAGTGTCCATGTCTGTTTACGAGATTGTCTGCATAAATTTTGGGAAAGTGTAAATATAGAGTTTGAGTGGAAGGAAAAATAGGGAATTGAAAAAAGTGTCTGTAAGTACTGTCAGCTGTCTGCTTACGAGAGCATCTGTTTGCCGAGAGTTAACACTTACTGTATTACTTTTTTTCAAACAAAGAATCAGGATAGAGAATGCTCTGGTGATGTTCAATGCCCTCTATTATGTACATTAAGGTGACTGAACAGTCTTTAAGCACTTATACTCAGAACTAATAAGTGCTACCACAGAGGTTTATATCAATTTTTTTGACAGTTAATGTGCTCTGCAGGCTTAAGGGATGCTTACATGTATTGCTCATTTATGCAAAATTCACTCAGTTTTTTTGCAGCATTTGCTTACTTAAAACTAGACCCTCCGTGAGGGTACACTGGGTTGCCTGTGGTACGTGCACCGTTCCAGACAATTTTTTTCAATTTGGGCGGTCATTAAGAAGTCATACCAGACGAGGCCCTTTGGCTCACAGGTCCTCACACGTTCGTACAACGAAACAGACCTGTCCTTGCGTAATATGTAGCTCTAACAGTGCACGATATTGTTTTGGTATTGTCTATCATTGTAGTGCCATGGTAGAAGTCTTGGGTAAATAGTCTGAGAAGACATGTGGTTACTAGCAAAGTACTGAACCCAGAAAGATTGAAGAAAATAAATGGGAAGTGAGAAACACTGGCTTCTGGTCTGACATGTTGATAAACTTCTTTTGACCACAAGTTTAAGCGTGCCCTCTGAGCATCTGACAGCTTTGTAATACCGAAGTTCACTGAAGTTAAGCCCTGTTGGACGGGGTTAGTGTTTGGATGGGAGACCAAAATAATATACCCCGCATAAAACAGAAGCATCGGACCGAAAATACTATTAACGCTAACAAATGCGAACTCAGCAAGGTTCAGATTTTGTTAGCTTGCTTTATGCAAAAACAAATATTGATGCAAAAGTAAATAAATATTGATACACAGTTTTTAGAAAGAGCAGAAGGAAGTTTCCAGGACGATCGCTCGAGAATAACATATTTACGACATGAAAACAACATTTGTTTTGAACCGTAAATATAGACTATAAAAAGTTACGATCAGCGACAAACATTTTGGGGGATTTTTGCAACGTTCAATTTTGTTATTGTACGTTTTGGCTGCACAAATAAATCGCAAGATCGAAAGTGACATCGCAGGAATTCAGCGGGCGCCGTGATGAAGTTACCGCGGCATGTTTACTCGCCAAACAGTGAAGTATCTGTGTCAAATGATGGCAAGATACCGGGTTTTCGTAAGTTTCTTTTTCTGTCAAGTGTTATAAAGTTTGACAATGAAATGAGCGAAGTCAAAACAAAGATCACAATCGCCCAAGTCTTGTTTATGCAAAGTCAAAATTTACTCTCCAAGACGCGTACGACGTTATTTATCACCAGGTAATTCCATCATTTTGGAAATAGCAGCTACTTTATTATTCAACTGCGTCACAATTCTTCACTGATTTTGGGGCTCATTTTGTTGAAACTCAAGCACGCTTCCAACAGGCCTGTGAACCCTTCCAGCTTACAGAGCAATACTAAAAAACTTCTCCCATATCACATTTCAACCTTAAGCTCGAAAATTCAATAGACAACATGATAATATAATTCACAAAGGCAGAAAATACCACAGAATCCTTTTCCAGCGAAAAATTTATTGAAACAAACAACATATTTGCTCTTAGAGGCGAAAACCTCTTCCTATTTCATTGCGTGCGTGAAGACGAGAAACTCAATCGTGTCAAATTACCATGTACTTCAGGTAAATTTGATTTCGTCTCGACGGGCGATAGATTGTTGTCGAAGTCCAGTACTCGTCGCTTTTGAGATTCCTGCCTAGTTTATCCAACTGACTTTCCATTATTGAGCTCCATAAGGGTATATTTTGTTTAAGGATCCACTAAAACGCCCTTCGCGTTACATGACTTTCGACGCCATTGCACGCTAAGTTAATGATTCTACTGTGTCCACCAGAGAAATCTACGCAGTTCCACTACCCTCTCGATCCTAAGAAAATACGCGAAGAAGGCTCTATGCACAAAGACACCACTTACCCGGGGAGTGACAGGCAAGACTTTTACCGACACGGTAAAAAAAAAACTAAAAAAAAAGAAAACAAACAAACAAAACGCAGACCTCGACTGGGTTTGCCATAGGCAGCCTAGTAAAAAAACCTACGAAATTAAACACAGATTCCAACTGGGTTTGCCATAGGCAACCCAGTAAACAGTACTACACTCAATTGTCAAAGGAAACGATTGGTAGTTTTGTCTTACTAATGTCATCAAAGCATCAACCAAAGGCATACAGAAACTTAAATCATGTATAATGGCTCTGCCATTTACAGTACCACTATAACTTGAACTGTACTGAAGCTGATAATCTGTATTAAACACATTCAGCACTTCCGGCAACTCAGTCAATAACAGGAAAGTTTGTCTGGACAGTCTAGATAATACAGAATACAACTCATTACCAATGTTCATGATGTTAACCAAATCCACTGATGAGCTAATACTTCTCCTGTAATTATAAATCAGTGAAGTAAGAGACATTGCTACACACTGAGTACCTGCATTTTCGCCAAACACTTCCACATTGCCTTGACTATAAGGCGCTTGAGTAGTTCTGGTATGATCAATGGGTCCAGGATTTTTCTCTATATCATTACACAGCTTGAACTCTGTATGATTCATGCTATGGTCAACGTCCTTATAAACAGATCTTACTGAAGTGTAGTTACCCTTAACTTTCACTCTTTGACCACAACTTTTAGGTTTTTTCCTTTGATGTGCTGTACACCATTTCCTTTTCATACTCCTCTTCTTGACAGCAGACCTTGGTCTTACATATAGTCTAACTTGCGATAAAGTACACTCAACTTGGTAAATAAATGCATGGCAGAAGATTTCGGTACGTTCTTTTTAATATATTTTCGAACAAATTTCCTGAAATGTCTGCTCTTATGCAAGGCTCGTGATAACTGCTTCACTGGAATTCTGCCTGGTTCTCGATCCCTTTGGTGACGCCTTCTTACAGATTTACAATAAACAAACTTAGCATAGCGAGATCGAAATTGCAAGTCATCTACTGACTCTTTATTATCAATATCCACAATAACACATGGCTGAGCCTCATTCTCAAATATGTTCTCCTGCAAGGCTCCTTTTAGCTGTTTCGCTGAAACACTGCTTACTTCTCCATCCTGAGAACAACATGGCGACACCCTTTTAAACATTCACAATAAACCAACTTAGCACAACAAGATTGAAGTTGCCAGTCTTTTATTGATTCTTTATTCTCGACATTCACAACAACAGATACCGATGAGTCTTTCTCAAATTGGCCACAGTCATTGCAAGCATTCAGAATAGCTTCATTCAAGCACAAAACGCTACACCAAGTATGGTAAAAAATGCTATCAACAGCACTAGTGAGGATCATTGCAAACGATACAAGTAATTGCACATGAAATAGCGTTACAGCTCCAAATACAAAGGGAATCAGTAACAGCAGAAAACAAAAAGCCATGATAATACAAATAGACAGAAAATTCACCTTTTTCAGAAATTTTACTAAATGCATCCGGCTAGGCGTACATCTCTGCGACTCGATACCGCTAGCACTAACTTTGACATCAGGAACTTTCTTCTTCAGGAAACTTTCACAGTTCTGTGCTTCTCTCCTTTGGCATTTGGTTTCAGTGCAGTTCATATCATCATTTTCACATATTTGCTTATTTAGTACACATTTGTTCTCAACATATAAACTTTCTTTCAGTTTGCGGACCAACCCCGGCCAACACAATCGATCAACAACATCTTTTAGTGTGGGTCTACAGCAAACGGCGTGTGCATAAGTCAGTTGTTTGAGCGTTCCGAGGAAGAAGCTTAATACAACAAAAAGCAATATGCTCAAAAACGACATACTGTCATGGACTACACACTTCACCACAACTTGATCGCGCAGAAAGATGATATTTGGTATGGTTTTGCCTGACAATAAGGCAGTATTATACTTATAATACGTAGGATCGAAATTCTCCAATCACAATTAGCTATTTTAACAACTTGTTTCCTCAGAAGGACGTCTCTGAAGCTGCCCAATCAAAACATGACGACTTCGATCCTCTTAGTGGTATAAATTCACACAAACAAAGAATGTTTACTTTCTTTCGTTCATTTCAGGAGGGGTTAATTGACATGTATCTATCGTTAGAATCTCTCGACTCCTGTCTTGTCGCACACCCACTAAAATTTGCACATTCTTGGTCGTTTTATTCCTACTCGTTTAGAGCCAAACAACTACCTCCTAAATGTCAAGACCAGTAAATGATCACGCAAACGAAGCCAATGGCGAGAAATAATACTTCAACTGAATATACTCGTATAAATAGTTCCTTTCGCGTATTATGTACGCCGCGTCCAGAGTAAGCCGCGGCTTATTTTCTTTCGTATAATCGACCCTATTGTTGCTTTCTCAACTTAACAATAACTTCATTTTACTTAAGAGTGACTATACTGAAATCTTTTTCTGACCTTAATTAAAAACAATCGCCAGCTGTAATCATTTGCCAGAACGATCACGCCTACAAATTCCTGTCATCTTAATTTAATGCGTATTAAATTTCAACTCACTTATGCAAATTAGTTAAGCTCGAATATTACACAACACAATGAATCACAACGGTTGAAACATCTCACAAAAACCTTTCCAGCGTGAACTTTATTGAAACTAACAACATATTTGCTATTGGAGACAAACAAAACCCTTTCTATTCCAATTGCGTGCGTGCAAACAAGAAACAATCCGTCTCACAAACCATACGATATCCAAATGATAAATTTCTCAGTTCAAGATTAAACTCTTTCCTAAAGAACCTTTTCCGAAGCACAAAATAGACAACAAGCTTTCTTTCCAATAATTCTTCACTGTCACATTTTCAATTATTTTTTAACCTGAAAACTATACAGCTTGACTACAAATTAAATGCAAATTGCCAGACAAATAAGATGCCACTTCGCTAAACACTGTGATACATTCAAGACGTTCGATTCCTTTTACACCCATACTGAATTTCCCACTTACTGTCAGTGTTCTACATACCAGCACAGTTTATAAAATAAGATTAGAAACAACGCACACTTTCTCATATCCGACTGCAACTGTTGTCGAAGACCATTCCACGTCGCTTTTAAGATTCCAGATATTTATTTTCCCCGCCTGTTTCATTACTCCAATTGACGTTCCATTCTTCATCTCATAAAGGTATATTTTTTCCACTAAAACGCCATTCGCGTTACAATCACTTTCAACGCCATTGCAGGTTTAATAATTAAATGTTCTCCTGTGTTCACCAGGGAAATCTACACATTACCCCAGTCCCCTCAAAGCTAACAAAATACGCACAAAAGACTCTATACACAAAGACACCACTTAGCAGGGGACTGATAGGCAAGACTTTTCCCGACACGGAAAAAAATAACGAAAAAACCACGAAATCAAACACAGATCTTGACTGGGTTTGCCTATTGGCAACCCAGTAATAATAGAAATTAGTATAAATACACAGGTGATCATACAAAATCGTGCGCTCTCATTGGCTCGCTATCTCGGATTATCAGCCGATAATCACCTCGACAGACAAAATGGCTGCCAGTAGTCATTTTGCCACTGTAAGTGAAGATGATTTCGCGTTGAAATGTTTTTTTTTCTCTTTTTTTAAATAATCACCTGTGTATTTATACTAAAACAAGGCTCAGTGATTATCAGTGAATATTCACCTCGACTTCGTCTTGGTGAATATTCACTGATAATCGCTTCGCCTTCGGCGAATAATTGTTAAATACATGTAACAAAGTATGTTTAACAGCTCTTTTCATAGAATTTCAACACAAAGATTTTTCATAATTCGGTGAGGGACGTTTTTTAGTTTTCCCAAATTTTTGTCTGTTCAATTTCTAATTGTTTTAATAGACAACTCATTTGCAGTTGAAATTAATTTCAAATTTCTGCAAAATCTAACAAAGGGTTGGCAAGAAATTCAGTAAAACAGCCAACAGCCGTTGGTCACAAATTCTTGAGCTAATGCCCATGCACAGAATTTTGCTGGGTTCCTCTGAAGGATTTTCACTTCTGAAGTACCGCATTTCCAAAAGGTTTCTCCATACTCGCCATATTTGTTTCGTTTTTCAAAATCTGTGCCAACCTTCAATGAATACCACTGACCACTGTGGACAAAAAAACTGTGTTCAGCCACCTTAAGGAATTTTTTATGTTTTGCAAGCCTGGCAAGACACAGAGATCATTTTGTATGAAATTGTTTACACTGTAAGGTGGTAAGTATCACTAAGTTGTGAATCCTCCAAGTGAATGGAACATAAGTGTAGCTCCAAGGGTCCTTGCTAAGGCTCTACTCTACATGCAATTCCAAAATTAATCTAACCTTTGGTGGAAACACAACTGGTAAATCTGCAGTAAAGTGATCAAATCGTCTAGCCTCTTGAGCACAGGCAAGTAAAGCTGGTTGAGCCTGGGCATTATGAAGACAAATCACCTCCAGATTGTTTCTGTGGCGCAAGTCAGACAGCTCAGCTGCAAAGTTAACATCACCAGACACCAAGATGACTGTGGCTGGAGCAGGGTATGACTGGCCAAACCTGCGCAAGCTTTGACGCAATTTGTCATCAGCTGCATTTTTTGAAGTGGCATTAATGTGAACAACAGTGACCTAAACACCAAAGCAAACTACAATAAATTCAGATTACTTAAGTGACCTTATAAAAGGGGCTGGATCACCAGCTGGGCATGCGTAGTACAAACAAATGACCTTTGTCTCATTTGCATTGACCCTGTGTAGGTGGCGTGAAATCTTTGATTTGTGATTCCTGAGTGTGTGGAATGCTGTTGGACTCTTCAAATGACATTTGTAGACTTCAAACACATGCATACAGTTTTGAAGAGGTGCTTGGGTGATAGCATTGTTTGACTGAGCACAGGCCTTCTTACTTTTGACTGTGTTGAAGCCACTATTTTGTAACGTTTATAATACGGTGGATAATAAGCAGTTTAAGAAAACACACCTGAGCCTTGTTGAGTTCCTCAATAACTTCTTTTTTTTCTTTGCTGATATCACAAACACACATGAACTCGACCTCTCTCTTTCCATTGAAGAACTCCTTCCTTATCTTTTGAACAACAGCTGCTGCAGACTTTCCACGAGGGACAGGACAGTTTTCTATGTCCCAAAATACTCCTATTGGTTCAGGCTCAGGTGCTGTCGAGCTTTGGGATGGGGACCCTGTTACAGATGCCTTAATACCCATAGCTGTAAACAACAGTACGTATCACTACTCCATATTTGAGAAGGGCACACCTTTAAAATCTGCGTTAGTACAATTTGCCTTAGGCATTGTTGTCAAGAGTTGTTTTAGAGCTCTGGGGCTTCATGGTTTTATATTCAAATAATAATTGTGATTTTGCTTAAACCAAAATACTTATTACATTGAAGGAACTTTATTGTTGTTGTGCTAATTATTGCAATGATCCAAACTTCTTGGTATGACTATAAGAAATAATAAAATAACAATAAAATAAATAATAAAAAACCCTTTCTTTCCAGATCAGATTCTATCAAATGGGCAAGTTGGGTTAGACAAGATAAAGATACCAACATTTACTACTTGGATTATTATTGATTTTAAGGAAGACAGTGAGACAATAACTGCAAAAAAAGGCCAGGAAAAAAATTCTTTGTCACTGGACCACAACCCCGCCTTGTCTTTTGAAGGCAAAATAATTATCCAGACACGTGTACGTGTAGCTGGCTCTACAAAATTGGCAGAACTAAATGAATTGCAACATAAATATGACTTCAAAGGATAGCAAAAAGCTCAATGTACATGAAAACGTAAATGATGTAATTCTAATGGGATGTGCCCATTCAAAACCCACACCTTCAATGTCAGAGACAAGTCCTCTCACAGACGGTGAATTTGGACACTTGTGACCACTGATGCCAACAGGATCTATTGACAAGTCAAAGTCACTCAAGGAATCCCCAGAATTTTCATAAGCTTTTCCGCAGGATGAACATATGCAGAAGGAACCGGATCGACCTCTTCCAGTGCTGTCTATATGATTTCCAGAACAATTGCATGGTCCACTGGTGAACGGTACATGATGACATGAGGAGGTTGCGCTCAGGTTTTGGTTACAAAACTGAGGCTTTACAAGATTCTGAGGGGAAGCACTGGTGAACATAAGGGGTCCACTTGTTTTTGCATTCAGGTTTGGTGAGTGATGGACATCGATAGGAACCGAGAATAATGCACCACAAGCTGAAGATTCCTTTGAAGCATTAAGACAGGTATGTTGTTGTTTTTCCTGATCACTGAAGAAGATGGCTTTGCACTGAAAATATGAAAACAAGGAAGTATTAAGAATTAGATAGTCAAATTTGGAAGTGTGTAAATGTTGGAATGGAGTGATTCAAAAGAGCCTCTCAGATGTCAATCTAATGGGTTCTCTTGGATACTAAACAGAGCAACTACTATCAAACTATAATGAAGGGGTAGTTTCTAAAGAAGTGTAGAATCTCTGTACGGTGGCCAATTTACATTATCAACTCTGTTGATAAAACCAAATTTTTGTATACTATCAAACTATAGTTATGATAAAAGGGAACTAAAAAGGAACCCTGAAAAATGAAAACAGTCATTATTGACTGAGAAGACGAGATTCCTGGAACAGGATAAACAAAAAAAATGTGTCAAAAATGCTCCTTCTAGAGTTGTCAATAGGCACTGTTTCCAGTTTCTCTTGGGACTTACAATGGTTCCAAGAGAATACTAAAACAATGCTTATGCCAAATCTTGGACGGCAAGCAAAGAGTGTCATGATAGAGAATCTCTGCAGGGAGCACCCTGGGTAAGAAAATAGGGTAAACCATCTGGGTAAGAAAATTTGGTTTTGGTCATTGTAGGACTCTACGTCCACCCCTCCATGTACATGTATGCCTATGTGAAACTCTATGGTGCAACCCGTGTTTTTTGGCGAGAGCATGTTTAATGTTGGACATCCATGTCATGGTTAATTTACAGCTGTCAAAGCAAGGTATCTGCTGACCAGTATCACAAAAAAAATCACCTGATCATAATTATCACAGGCTCAAGTTTAAAGCTCATCGGGGTCAGCTGTTGTTTGGGTTGACTGCTGACCATATACTGGTTTTCATTTGGATTGCAGGCTCAAGCCAGATTAACTTACTGTATTGTAAGAATAAAGAACACTGGAGCTCCGCTTTTAGGCTTGGCTTAATCTATAGAGTGTTTTCACATGACTTCACAGCAGTCATGTTGGAGGAGTGAAAAAAGAAACAGAGGCCATGTTGGAGGAGTGAAAATTATTCTTTTGGGAATTGAACTCTACTCTTATGAAAATTCTTCCTTTTGTTTTAGTATGCAAATATGGCTGCTGGTCACATGAGCGAAAACACTCTATTGTGATATATCATTTTGGAAAGTGACCTACGTGTGTGGCCTACTATGATGGTACTATGTGAAATAAAGAAAAGCAAAGATCAGGAATACCTGAGAACAAGATGAAGTCAAGGAAAACTTCCTTTCCCTTCCTTTTTTTATGTGTTCCTGAAGGTGATCTTGCTCCATAAAGTGAGTATTACAATCATCTAATCCACATTCCCCAGTGCATTTAAAAGCATTATGAGATGGACAGCGCGATGGAATCTCTTTATTCACAGTATCTGACAAACATAACAATGGGATGAAGAACAATCTAAGTCCCAAATGTAATCCTACAAGAACTACACTTAGATTCTCTAACCCCTGAACTACCTGAGACTCTGAGTGGTGAGCAAGGGAGGTCTGTGGGTTGAGTATAACTACAACTGTATATCATGCAGTCACATCAATATCAGAAATATCAGATGAAAGAGGTGTTAATCCATCAAAACATCCAAGTGGCCGGAAGTACATGTACATTAAAGCATTGACATCCAAACTAGCTGTAACCAGCCACGTGCTATGAACCCTGAATTACCCAAACCAGCTATAACCGGCTCCTCTACCCCCTCCCTTAGTAAATCTGTATGTTTTGTTGTTATGGAGATTTAGTAGGATAATTGACCAATCATTTGTAGTCCTGTGAGAAGATCTTGACAGCTGATAAGAAACCCCCCGAGGAGGAGCTTTTTGTCCTTTCGATCACACGATCCAATTACACAAAGAAAACAGCTGATGCATCAGGTAACACATCGAACGATGGGGATACCCCTGCTTTTTTTTAGGATTCGGAGGATAAAGGGAGCTTTTATGGTTTTCCTGTAAGAAGGGGGGATGCAGTCTAGTGATAGCAATTCAATTTTGATTTAGATGGCCTTAAAAGTGGCCAAGACGACAGTGGCAACCAAGGTGAGAACGATGACACCTATGCTAAAGAAAAAGCTAGCTGGAAATGACCAACTCGATAATATTCAACCTCAATTTTGTTTAAGATAATGGTAATGAATTAGACATTTTTCTAAGTTTTCATAGGAGATGATCTTTAAGGAAATTAATGGTAACCGAAACGTAGGTATGCCCGTCAAAAGCTTGAATACCCCCGAGTGCATTGCCCATTTTCAACAAATTATGTCAAATTGATCATGCGTTTATATTCCGCAAATCCATGAATACCTCCAGTTGAAGTGCTCAGAGCACTTTTCTACACAATTTGACCTTGTTTGTTCCGTCACAAAACATGATAGTTATCAATTAATTAATTTTGCAGTTTTGTGTATTTTGAAAAGCAGAAAACTCATGGTGAAATTTAGTTTCAGCAGTGGCGTTTGGTGTATAATTTTTGCGCTTGTAAACACCTGCAAGAAAACAAGGCAATTGGCATAAATTTCGAACAATTTTTATCCATTGAGTGATTAGACTTAACTGCAAACTGCACAAGGCCTATTTTGAGTTGTAATATAATTTTTTCAAGTGCTTTGTTAATTAGTGATAAATACTGAACTTTCTTGACAGCATAAGGCTAGTTTTCACTAGCGACGGAGTCGGAGTCGGAGTCGGAGTCGGAGCTGTAGCCGGAGTCATAAGAGCGCTTATGACCTAGCAAAAATCAAAGAGTCGGAGTTGTAAGCGGAGTCATAAGCTCGACGGAATCGGCGTCGGAAGAATCAGAACGTTCCCATTTTCTTCTGACTCCACTTATGACTCTGTTGCTTAGGATCCAGTGAAAACTAGATTGTCGAAGTTGGAAGCAGAGGTGGAAAAACCAACCAATCACAATGCTTGGAATCGAGCATTGTGATTGGTTTATTCTTCCGCGTCTGCTTCCGACTCTGACAATGCAGTTTTCACTGGATCATAAGCGACAGAGTCATAAGTGGAATTGGTGTTCTGCTTCCGACTCCTACAGTTTGATTTTCACTAGATCGTATCGCTCTGCGCTTCTGATTACGACTCAGACTCCGACGCTAGTGAAAGCCAGCCTTTAACACGCACTGCTTTGAAAAGTCTACCTCTACATTTTCAGCTGAGCCTCAGGACGTTTTTCCAATCACTTTTTCGAATTATTAATTAAAGTTCACTGTTTCTTCTTCAATTGTTACATACATGAACTCACTTTGTCACAAGTTAATAAAAACAAACACCAAGAAACAAGACAGGCAGCCTGAACAACAACACGTTCAAATTACATTGTAACGTAACACAATAATTATTTTGTCACATTAGATTTTTGATGGTCTTCATTTTGTTTGATCGTTGGGCATTATCAGTCTCTTTGTAATTACACAAAGTTCCTTCTCACCTTGATGCTGTTTTAGCAGTCTAGGATGTCTCCGCGGGCAAAAGTAATTTGTACATTGCTTCATTATCCATCGGTCGCACACAACATCCGTTTGAGATGCCGCAAGACAATGTCGAAAAGGACACTGAAAATTGAAAACTGCCTTCTGTCAGTGCAAAAGCACCTATTCCAAAAATACTCAGCAGTCTATTAAATTAGATTTAAGGCTTTAATGTCAAAGCTGAGATGTGGTGGACGCCCCAGCAATTCCGGCGTGCTCTACAGAAAAAATAGGAAGAGATCTTACCTCACCGCTTTTCGGACAACACTGCCCTCTTTCCATGTAAAATACGCAGTCTGTCAGGCCTCTGTAGTCTCTTTTCTCTGTAAATTCGGCTACAGGCACGAAGGCTGTGCTTTTTCCTGTCGCTAATAGTTCTCGGGGTCCTTTCGTCTTCATTACTTGCCCAAGAACTTCGCATCCGTCCATTTTCAGGGCTGCACATTCAGCGACTTCTTGAGACAAGAAATTGACGAAACCGCACTGCTTCGATTTTCCTGAGGCATCTTTCAGAATGACTATACTCTTAATAGGTCCAAACTTGTAAAATAAGCAACGAAGTATATTTTCTTTAACATCTAACGACAAATTACCGACCCACACCGGGAAAGCCGCCATCCTTCACCGTCACCGACCTTTACGCCATCTTTCCTTCACCGACCCAAAGATAAGCTGGGAAATATCCCAGAAGTCTGTTTTAAATATCGAAATTTGTATGCGATATCGATTCTCAAATTCGATAATATCAGCACAACCTCGTTCCCAGGGTCCTCCCTCTTCCTTATGACCCTGGGAACGAGGTTGATATCAGCATTCAGGTATCGTTAAATATAATGACGTATAAATGAATGACAATAGACTTCGCACTAGTTTGCCATTGTTTTACGGATGCTTGAAACTTTTTCATCCGTTTGAAAATGGAACCTGTGACTGCATTTTCTTTAGAAAATAGTTTAAATTAGTTTAAATTTCTAAATAGCAGAATGGAGGGCGGCTACGAGAACACCACATAACAATAGGTTTAATTAGCAAAAATAATAGCTATGGACGCCCCACACGGGCGTTTTACATTTTAATACATTTCTTTGCCATTCTCATCTTGACAACAATGTGAAAAAATAAAATTTGAGGTGTTGTGGAGGACGCAAGCACCTGACGATGACTTTCCAATTTTCTCTCTAAATATCCACATTGTTCTCATCAATATTTTATTTGTGGAATGTGGACTCACATTTTCCATGCTGAGCGACTTGGAGTAATTGCAAAATTACAGTAACAGGAAGTACGTAACATTTTTAGACAACGTTCTCATTGCCGTCGTCGTTGTCCTTGCTTAAGGTCCATAATTAATTAAGTAACAGTAAGGCTCCATCCCCCTTAGGATCGCCTCTAAGCCCACCTCCCCTTTAATTAGGCTATACTCCTCATTTTAACAAATAC
>OX421452.1:9407234-9412234 GCA_949126865.1 Montipora capitata | reverse complement strand
CGGCCGGCAGAATAAGCTCATACCAGGGATTATCATCAGGTTCCCATCCTTCGAGCTCTTTGTAACAAACAAAGCAGCGAGCAATGTCAGCATCACGATCATTGGCAGAATGGAAGAAGCCTGCCTCCGCCATCTGACAATCAAAACCAACAAACATTTTTATTCAACAGATTTCAAGGACACTTAATTAAATGCGAGTTAAATGCCAGCACTTGCCTTTCTTGCCGTACAGCTGGAACCAGTCTCTTCGGTAAAAGGCCAATCCTTGAATGTGGCGAGCCGATTTTGGAGTCGGTTCATGCTAAAATCATAGCTTAATCCGTCACCCATGTTGATAGCACGCGGTTGAGAAAGAATGACTATTTTTGAAAATGGCGGTCACGCTTGGCTCGTGCCAAGCTCGTGCCAGTCTTCTGAACCAACTCAAACCCAGTGTGCCGCGTCAAATTACATCACTCGGTTACACGTAATGCCATGGCAAGATCACAGAGTGAAAGAGGGAAAATGAAGGGAATTAAATTCACTTCCTGAAGACAACGATATGTCTCGAATTGTGAGTTAGTTGTAAACCTGAGATCAGTTATTTGTTTAGTATGCAAATTATTATCCCCTTTGACTGGCAATTTTTGTGACAGATTGTTCGCGTTCAGTCTCGCGAGGGAACTCGTAGGATAAACTGTTCTTCCAATGAAAGTATCTCAACATTTCTTTCCAAGGTGAGGACTTTAGCATCGTTAAGAGTCACATTAGAGCTTATCATCAGCGGCCTAGTTTTGAATTCTTTTCTAAATGCCCTTAGTATTAATAAAACTTTCTTGTCTGCGAAAGACACAAGTTACTCTGAAAAAAAATGGTTTTTCGGTCATTTAAGTTGTTATTTTTTTTGCTGGACGAAATGGACGGTTTATCATCGCAATTAAACCCTCAGTTGAATTCTAGGAACGGTAATTAGCAACAATTATAATAGGTTCAAGGGCTTGGATTCGTTTTGTGAACCTTATCGCGAAAGGTCGCAACCATGCGCCCTCCACTGATGTGAGTTGAGTTTCTGTTTCTACAATGTACATGCTCCAAGTTAATCTTCATAAGTTATTCCAACTTCCCGGTATTTAAGTATAAATTTGCCGTTGCTATCAGCAGGAGTTTCTAGCTCGTACATGTTTGTTTTTCTCAAATGCCAACATGCTATAATGCCATGCTTACTTTTGTACAGTCACTATGAAACAGCAAAAACCCCCTAGGGAGAGAAAATTTATGGAAAAAAATTTTAGGCAGCCGAATTTTTATGGAGCACAACCCCCTCTAAATTGAAGATGTCTCCGAGTTTTTTACATTGTAGTGTGCATGTATAATAAAAAAGATGCAGTGCATTTGTGGATGAAATATAACAAAGTATAGTTTCTGATGCTAGAGAAATGGGTTTGAGAGAAGAGATACTCACACTTATTTCAACAATTTAAGCAATTGTCTCTTACAGACATCTGATAAATTCAGGTAGCTCCAATGGGATTTGAACCCATGATTCAAATCCATGACCACAGGAACAAATGAGCCCAACAAATTGAAATGCTCCCATCTGAGTAGCTTTATAGCTTGGTTTGTTGAGTATTGCATGGGGATCAAAGAGGTCATGGGTTCAAATCCTGTGGAAGCTTCCTGAATTTATCAAGTGTCTATAATTGTCCAGATGCAAGGATCAATTCTCTCTTTCTTCTCTAATTGCACTTCAAATATACATTCATTTCAGAAATGGGTCTATCAGCTGGGTTGATGTGGTAAATTGACCACCATAGAAAGCTACAAAAGCTAACGTAAGCTTAAACCAAGTTGATAAACCCATTTCTGTTTCACTTCCGCACTGATGCAGCACCACAGTTTCTTTAGAAACTTAGTGGGTTTATCCATTTTCTCCATTTTCTGATACTACTACCACTACTGCTACCACTGCCACTGCCACTGCCACTGCCACTACCACTGCCAATGGCAGTGACATTAGCAGTACCACCACTGCCGCCACCACTACCATATCATCGACACGGCCACCACTACTACCACTAACACTAACACCACTTAGTACCAACACTACAGGCAAACCATCCTCACTACCAACACAGACACTCACTGCCTTAGTGGAATTAAGGTATGGGAGGCAAAGTTTGGCCTAGGCAGGAGGTTGCAAGACAGTGTGACGAAGGTGGGGCAAACATCACCAAAAGGGGAGGGGAAAGGGGAAAAACTTCTGCTACTTGAGGCCGAGTGTGTAACTTGGCAAAAGTGGCAAAGAAGACCAGAATAAAGAATCTAAAATATGCAACAACCGCCGAGGAGTTATGGGCTAATGATCTGTTCCCAAGAGCACCAAAATCAGGTAGAAAATTTCGAAAAGGTTGATTATGTGAAAATTTTGGCTGTGACAAAACCACCACCAGTACCACTACCACTACTAATCATCATCATCATCATAGTAGTACTAGTAGTACTTTGTACAGTCACTAATCTAATGCTATTTCCAGAGACGTTTAAAGGCCCACCTTCAACTGACAGGCTTTTTGACGGTTTGTTTTTGTTATGGAAATTCGTATTTCTTATCTTAGGGATCGTTGTCGGATGAAGGTGGGCCTTCAATAGTGCTTCAACAACTATTAAGTTTAACCCATGGACTCCCGGGGGTTTCCCATTGACGAGTAAAATCATCTGGCGTAGACAGAGTAAGATACCAGATACCATGCAGTGCATGTTGCAGATTACAACATTAATGACCAGAGTTTTTATGTTAATGATTTATAAATGCATCGGCTGTACTTCCAGGTTATATCAGAGCTTTCTCTCCCGAGAAGGGGATGGACATTGTATCAACAACGAGATAAATCTGGTGAAATAAAGAACTCTACTAGGAAGACTCTCTCTTCAATCGGCATTAAGTATGTTATTGTTTATCCTTGAAAATTATGTTTTCTCCAATTGCCATCATGTGTCACAGTAATTCTTTACCACTTAACCTGTAGTCATTCGCACATGTTGTCTGTTGTCTGGAGTTCCCAAGCTTAAGGGGCATAGATAGGGGCAGTGCTTGCATTGGTTTTGATGCACCCCAAGTTTGTTGTTTCAGACTTTGTCTCACAAAATGGTTTGTTGTTTCTACTGCAACAGTGTTTTCTTTGGGTTTTAGGGGTTTCCACTCTTTTCTGAGAGTATGCATCTGCTTTTTAGAGTTTGTTGATGCATAATAATATTGGAGCAGGGACCATACAGTGGTGAGAGCAGTTTCCTTTCACCAAGGGGTCCCAGGTAACGTCAGATACGTCCAGAAATGCTCATAATTGGGTGCATGTCAATTTTGGGTCATTAAATTATTGTCCCTTTCTCTTCTCCTCAACTTTATTATCAGTTTTGTCCAGAAATGCAGACAATAAAACATGATGATCATCACAACATTTCCCATAAACTCTGGTCCTCAAGTAAACATAAACAGCTGCGTTTTCCTGAAATCTCTTAGGGTAATGGTAAATATAATGGTAATCCTAAGACCAATACAGTGTACATTATTGTTGGGAATTGTTAGGGAAATGCTCAGACTTCATGGGACACTTTGGGTTGGATATCAAAATTGGGCATGCATCTGATAGGCCATTTCCGAGTTCATCTCTGCCTCCTCTCCAAAGCGAGTCTAAGTGCGAAGTTTTTCTTATGAAAATTAGTTTTCATTCATATGTAATGTAGAACTAATTACCATCACAAAAACTTCGCACTTAGACTCGCTTTGAAGAGGAGGCAGACGTGAACTCGGAAATGGCCTATTATGTACATAATCTGGGCATAGGTGGATGATGGTTATACATTGTATGTGGGTTGAGTTTCTGCTCCAATTTACATTTTTTTTTTTTCTGGGTACTCCAGTTTTCCCTTTTCCTTAAAAAAACAAATTTGATTTGATGTACATTCTCCTCTATTGTTAGTCGAGCACTTACATTGGCTGTATAAGCTCATGGAGCATTTGTAAAATTCCAGGTTAAAAAACGGTTTTAAGCTTTAAGGCTTAAAATTTATTTGATCTGTTTTAGTTCCCCACCAACCCCCCAAAAAGGGTGAAGTCTATTGTCTTTCAGCAAATCTCTAATTATGTGCCATAATGCAAGTGCAGAATATAGGTGTTCCAGTGACGATTCAATTGAAATGTGGAGTTTCTTGATATTATAATAATATTAATTTTTATGTCCTCCTATTTTTTTCAGGCATGGAGACATGCTTTTCTTGTCTCAGGAAGCCTCTGTAGCTGCTCTAGATTCCCCAAAGCTGAACTCTCTTCCCCTAACTTCTTCTAGCTTTTCCTCTCCTCTGGTATCCTCTAATAGTATCAAAGAAGATGAAATTGACACATTTCTTTCCAAGCAAGATGGCTTGATCCATAGAGAACGAGATCCCCAGTTGTGAGTAATAATATTATATTTCTAGACTGAGATAAGTTTCATACATGTCTCTTGCTGTTGACAGTCCATCTTACCGGCAGATATCAGAGCAAGAACTTTGAATAGCACCAACATATTTTAAAATGCCCTCTTGTTGTAAGTAGCGCTAAAATACAGTTGTATACTTCGTTACATTTTTAACTATGACCTGACTTCCGCTTATTGGGTCATTTTTACCAAATCATTTACTTTATATAACCACTTAGTTTGTGAGTATTGGGCAACCCTCAAAAGTTAAAAAATCAGAAGTGTTACATCACATTTTTATACAGTCATGCACAATGTCTTTTGCTTGGTAAAGTAAGTACTACTAATACTTTAACAGAATGGTTAGTGTTTGGCTTACATCTGAAAGCTCATTTTTTGTCAATTGATTGTACAAGAATCAAAATTAATCTCTTTATGTGTAATATGTCTCAGACAATAATAGTCTTGTTATATTTTGTTGTTAATCATGACTAAACTGAACTGTGATCAAGCAGTCAACTACTTTCAGGTATTTAAAGGGGTACTCTGACGAAAATCTTTCTTATC
>OX421452.1:9364734-9404734 GCA_949126865.1 Montipora capitata | reverse complement strand
AATTAGTCCTGAAAAGCCCCGTGGGGGAGAGACTAATAGCAAATCATTGTATCTCATTGTATCTCAATGCCAAACTTACAATACCATGTCTTGACGCACTTTGACATCACGTACCACCACACCAAATTTCAAACGACGAAAGCAACTGTCACTATGAAGAAAAGACAGTGGGCACATGTAAATGGGCAAATGACACTTGTCCAGAAGAAGAGCTGAGACCAAACTGATATTGAACAAAGTAGTTTCATGGCAAGTTACACCTGCATCTATATTGTCTATTTCTAACAATAATAATTTTATTGTCAACACCTCTTATAAACATGAGGGGGTGTTGTCCAGGGATAAGACCATTGGGTTTGGACCGACTGACTTGATGTTCACTTTGTTATTAAGAACTCTGTCCCTCTCAGATGGTTCTGCATTGATCAGCAAAATAATGTTGTCTGGCACTAGACAGAGTAAATCTATAAGTAGAAATCTAAGTAGAAAAATGATTAAGTGATCATGATATTTGAGTGGAGATTCATGCTTTAAATTAACTCTATGACACCTAAAGGGTTTCCCATTGACAAGCAAAATGATTGTCTGCTGTTTTACAAAGTACAATCTGTAAGTGCCACTCTTAACCCTTTGATGCTTAAACTGACCTAGGCTGGCCAGACTTCATTTTACTCTGTCCAACGCCAGATGATTTTACTCGTCAATGGAGAACCCCCAGGAGTCAATGGGTTAAGAGAGAAAGGATCCAAGAAGAGCGCCTTTTACCGTAACTGTTGCAATGTTCAGCTAACAGAAATTTCACAATTATTGCATTCAAGGAGAACACAATTCTAATCGTGTCAGTTCCACGGGATCTCCTTCGGGTATCGGTCGTTTTGCGATACGATTCCAGTGTTTGGATGCCATCTTGTTTGGGCACAAATCTTCTCGATCTCATGTGATAGCATTACAGATTGCCCAAGGAAAGTCAAGTCCTGTTGGATGGGGTCAATACCTGGATGGATGACCATACGGCAATACCAAAATAATGAGTGTCTTGTCGTTGACAGAAGAGTAATTAAATGCACCTCATTAATCCTTGATTACTGCTAGTTAATACTTAGACATTAAGTTTTATATTCTTTCATTTACATTTTTACCTTAACAGAGGCAAGTTCACAGTGCTGGAGGACACAAGCTGTAGAATTAAACCTGGATGTACAGAGCATCCACCATGGCCTGGTGGAATTTGTACCAAGTGTCAACCTAGTGCAATTACACTAAAAAGACAAGTAAGTTCCAAATGAGATTTACGATGTGCATGCCTGATTCTACCCCAGGCCTGTATTCCATTGCACTGGCGTTCAATCAATTGTCATGAAAATAACTTTTCATGCTGTTTTTTTAGATTTACAGACATGTAGATAACATCCTCTTTGAAAATCCATTCATTGTGGAACCATTTTTAAATTATTGGAGAAAAACGGGAAACCAGGCAAGTAGAGTCTGTCTTGTGGTTGAAGGACTTTTTAAAATCTTTCTGCTCTCTTTCAGATTGTCTTGGTTCTACGGTACATGTATTAAAATGTACTTGAAAATGTGGCCTTCCACAGGAAACTGTGCCGTAGCATTTTACTTGTTGAAATAAAAAAAGGTAGACTGCAAAACAGTCGTATTTTTTGCGAACGCAAGCGACGCGGTAAATATTCAAACAAAAGGTCTGGAGCGAGTGTAGAAACGGCGAGGGAGAATGGGGAGCGTGTGAGGCTCGCGCGCTTCACACGCGAGGATCGCGCTTACGGCGCATCGCGCCTTCCGAAAAATGGAAGAAAACGACTGTTTCGCAGTGTAAAAAAAGGGTGAATGACCACTCTTATAAGCCTAGTGGAACTGGCAATGTAATTGTCAAAAAGCTAGTCAAAATAAAAATAAACCAGTATTGACTGAATTCCCTCTCCTATGCTGCCTTTTAGAGACTGGGATTCCTGTATGGCCGTTATGAACATCACAAAGATGTGCCTCTAGGGATAAGAGCTTCAGTGGCTGCTATTTATGAGCCGCCACAGGTGAGGCTTACATTGTTTGTTAAAATCATAGTTTCACCAACGTGTTGCTCCTGCTTGATCAATTAACAGAGTCTTTATTTTGTATGGTTAGTTTGTCCTACACTTATCTCTGATGTTTAGGATTGCTGTATGTAGATGTAAATGCTCTATGGAAGACAAGAGACAATTTTTCAATTGAAACCAAACCTGCAGTTTTGATTTGCAGCAAATGTGAACAAATTTTACTGACCTTTTAGGAGGACACCCCAGACAGCATAAAACTCCTACCGGATCCGAACGAAGCGATAGTGGATAAACTAGCCTTAGATCTGGGTCTACAAAAGGTGGGATGGATATTCACAGACCTTGTGGCAGACGATGTGCGGAAAGGAACTGTAAAACACTTGAGAGATATCAACACACATTTTCTGACCGCTGAGGAGTGTATACTGGCTGGACACCTACAGAATCAATACCCATCACCTTGTAAATTATCTTCTAGTGGCAAATTTGGATCGAAGTTTGCCACCGTCGTGGTATCAGGTTCCTTGTCATTTTTTATTGTATCTGTTTTATTAAATTTCTATATACAGGTTGGATAGCCGTTAACGATTCTTCTTTTGTTCGGCTTCGTTTTGCCCTGAAATTATCGTTTAAATTCTTGTCAGAGGTCCGCCCTTCGTAGTTGACCAAGTTCTTTGGAAGTCTTTCTCCAAGTCGAGTTTAGACTGCAAGCAGAGCCTAACAGTCTTCAACCCTCCCAAGGCAGCCAGCTCGCAGAGGCTAAGCTGGCCAACATGTGATGCCACTTTGGCGACGTCTTTTAAATTCACCTAAATTAGTCGACTCTCATTCTTCTAAGTTTACTCTATTTCTGATGACTTTGGGAACGAGGTTGATAAACAACGAGCGGTAGTCTACATGGCGCTAGAAAGCGAAACCAAATCACAGGGCTGCTGATCGTCTTTCATGACGAAACATGAACGAAGCAACGTGTAGAATTTCCAATGAAACATTGTTAACGTCATCTCTTTGTTAAAAATGGTTCAAATGCTTATTAGAAATTTTCCCTTCCAGGGGACATGGACAATCAAGTGGGCTTTGATGGTTTTCAAGTATCCAATCAGTGCATGGCCCTAGTCCGAGACGACTGTTTAGTACCCACGATAGACGAGCCAGGCTTAGGGTACATCCGGGAATCTTCTAGTGACCAGTATGTCCCGGATGTCTTCTATAAGGTCGGTATCAAGTGGTGGAGGGAATGAAACCTAGCTGATCCTTTTGAGCCACGAGTTCATTCCACGGTTCGTGCTTATCTTTTGCAGGCCACTGATTCGTACGGCAATGAAGTTACCCAGCTCGCGAGACCGATGCCTATTGAGTATGTGTTAGTCCAGGTATGTAAGCATATTTATTACGTTTCCCAGGTAAATTTATGATTGACCAATTTCTCTCTCAATTCGAAGAGAAAATAGCGATTCCGCGAAAGGATTGTAAATGATATCATTTCTGAACAAAATTAGTTAAGTTCCTCGCATTTTCGAATTTGAAGGTCTGGCCACTGTCGCAGTTGTTTTAACGATGGATAGCGCTATCCGCTGGATAAATCACTATCCAGTGGATAAGTAATAGCGAAATCAATTGTGCTATCCAATGGATAGTGATTTATCCGGTGGATACCCGTCATCCACCTTTTGAACAACTGTGGCCTGGACATTACAATATTTTGCTTCTCTCCAAGATGTTTTCAGATCAAATCGTATAGATAGTATGCTATGCTATGAATGATGAACCCCTCGTTAAGAGACTCCGTTCTCTTGAATCTGAGCAATTGTGTTAGTAACATTCATTTCAATTAAAGTTTACTTTTAACCCTACCATGACTAAGGTTATAAATAATTTTTTATTCAGGTTTTTTCTCTCAATCCCTGTCTTGATTATCGCATTTAGTACGCATATTTTACATTCGTCGCGGCTGTAATTCTGCATTTACCTAAAGAACTAAATAGTTACTAAAGAAACAAATGACAAAAATGAAAAGCACGGCATCGTCGTGCATCGAATTACCGTGGGGGGAGGTCGCGAGTTCAAACTTTGGGGAGAAAGTGCTGCCTTAGTAGTTACATCTCCATATGGTTAAACTTTCAAGTTTTCTCGAATCCTTAAGGACAATAAACAGTAGGCCCCGTCTTAACAACTCTTGTTAAAGAACGTACCTACACACAGTTCGCAGAGGTTAGGGCATGTACTTCCTCCTGTTGCCCTGCCTTCCTCTCCCTGCCCGCCTTTAGTTCGACCTGAGCTGAAATGACGACTGAACGAATGGCCGGTACCAAACTTGTGATGAAGAAAATACGACACAAAGCCAGGTTATTTGCCTGGTGCTATAACCCTCATCAAGATTAAGAAAAGCGAAATAAATTTAAGTGAACAAAAAAAACGTTGGTCTTAACTTTCGGTACCGCCATTAAAACGATTAAAAGGAGGTACTTAGCGAGAATTTTGGCTCAGCGATGGCATCAGTTAATAACCTTTCAATGAGAGACTGTTACTGCGAAATTCCCCTTTTGTTTGAAAGATTTCGAAATTCTTACTTGTGTGGCAATCATGTTCCGAGGTTTCCTTCAGAAAATGGCTTAAGTTCGACTTCACTTAGGATTTTTATGATTTATACCCAGTTTGAAGCTAACAGAGCAGGGAGTTATCAACTCAGTTATTTTTGCGAACACTTCTATTATGATTGATTCAATGGGCCACTTTAATCAGTTTAATGCCTTTGGTAATGTCAGAAGCAGTGCTTTTTCTCTTTTTGGCGTCTCCATGGCGGAAACTCTCGGAGGTAATTTCACTCTCGCAAGATTAAAAATAGAGACGACAAACGGTAAACATATATGTGAAGTTTGCCTGTTCTGAAAAGGCAATGAAAAATGTTTGATGCCATCTTGTTCCTTGACTTGTAGCTACAGCCATCGTCAAGTTCTGAAATGAGAAAAATGAGTAAGAATAAGAGAATTGTCATAGTTTTATGACCAGTAGAATTCGGTAACCGCAATCGTTCTTTTCCTTTCAGGTGCCAACAGCTTTCCCGGTTGAACCTCAGTTTACATTTACGAATCAAAGCCAAGGAGAGCCTTTTCCCGTTGAAAACCGTTCGAATATGGGAGAAGTTCAGGTAATGGCGTTACCTTTGTTAAAAACCAAAACCAAAGCGGAGTCCGACGCGTGTTTTAAGCCATATCCTGTATTGAAGTGAGAGAACAAATGCCTACCTAAAGTACGCTTTCTCTTTGAGTCGTGCAGTAACGATTCGTGTTGTTTTGATTCCAGGATTTTGATTCTTTAATGATGTACCTAAACCAGTTTTCTCCGGATCACTTTCTTACTGCCATGTCGAACTTTCACCTTCTGGTCTTCTTGTCAACCTGCGACATGCTTCCTTTGAGGGTGAGTAAGCCGTCAGTCACTCATACCAGAGACAGATCATCCGTTTGGGACGAACTTGGTCAGACAACGGTAGTTCGTCCGATGATCCGTCTGTGTATAAATACGGGCATGCAGACGAATCATCCGTCCAGACGAACTCCAGACGGTTCGTCTTCGTATACGAACTTTCGTGGATAATTCGTCTGGACGGATGATCCGTCTGTGTGCATAAATACGGGCTTAGTGGCTTCATGCGGAGTAAGGGTGGTTTAGCGGTTATCGACCGCGCCTCCCACCTCTGTGACCCGGGTTCAACCCTTCGGACCGGAGGTCGTATGTGGACTGAGTTTCAGTCGATCTTAGTGTGAGGGTTTTTCTCCGGGCAGTCCGGTTTTCCTCCATCATCAAAATCGACTCTCAGTCAATTACATGCGGCTGCGGGCGGATACCCTCGATAACCTCTGGTATCCTTCCCTTTCATTGGATTAAATGAATAAAGTTGCTATTATTGAACTATCCATGAAATCGAGGCCTCGTTACATGAAGGAAGCGGTTGTTTACAGTAAACTCAAGATGGCGGACAAAGCAGCTGTTTGAGTAACTTCTGTTTCAAAGTTTAATTCCTCCGTGAAACGCCTTTTTGCCATTTCATCATTCAGTCTCAGTAAAGAGTATTGGCCTTCTTCCACAGCTTTTCTTTTACTCGAAAAGATTTTCGCGAACTGTGTTCTTGCCGCCATTTTGAAATTTGCCGCCAATATTGATTTGATTGGTATCCAAGCCTTTTCGTCTCGCTTTCTCGGAAATTACCGGTCGAACTACAAGACACACCGATAGATCGTCTCGTGGTTCGTCCCGTATTTATACTAAACAGATGATTCGTCTTGACGAATGACCCGGGACGTCTCTAGTATAAATCGAGCTGATGTAAAACTCTATGACCTTAACACAAAATCAATGTTCCTTGACGACAGCAACCTTGTTCATTCTTGCCTGTGTGTTAGGACCACCTGACCGAGTTATGCGAAGCGATAAGAACGCAAGATTCTGAAGCTGCGAGCCGCTGGAGTAGAAGCGAACAATGGTCAACAGTTGTGCAGCTTATACAAGCAGCAAATGGTAAGAAAATGTGATTTCTATCCTTGCATTTAGTTTTCTTTTTTGGAGTGAACATGTCATCTCAGCGCTGTTTACCACGAACAATGCTTTGCTGTTTTACGCGCGATTAACGATGCTTGCGGTGATTTTGTTCTTAATTTTCACTGATGACACTCCGGGCTTGAAATAAGGACCGTCAACGGACAAATTGTCGAAATAGAATTTTTCCGGATCTCTTTGGTCTCCCTTATAACAATGCTTTCGTAGTCGCTTTTGAGGCAGCAACGAGCAAAGGATTCTTTTTGCTTAGCTTTTACTGAAAGTCATCTTGTGGTACTTCAAAAAAAAACGCAGAGTCCTTTCGGTTAAGGAACTTGAGCAATGATGCGAAGGCGCGGCGGTTAGCCTGCTTGCAGACGGTAGTTTGTGTTGCAAAGGAAAGGAAAGGAAAGGAATTTTATTTAAGTGTCTAGTCGTACTAGCGCTGGAGCACTAATTGGGGACACTGTAAACTGAAATTAACGAATATTAACGCAAATCAAGTCAAATGTTGAGTTTTGAGGAGAGGGGAAACCGGAGTACTCAGAGAAAACCTCTCCGTGCAGAGTAGAGAACCAACAAACTCAACCCACATATGACGCCGGATCTGGAAATCGAACCCGGGCCACATTGGTGGGAGGCGAGTGCTCTCACCACTGCGCCATCCCTGCACCCCAAACGCGAGTTTCGAAGCCTGGCAAATCCGGTCGCCATATTGGATGCGTTGGCGCGTTAGTAAATGATCTGGGACGAGTGACAAAGCGAGAGGGAGGGGGAAAATATGCAGATTATCGCTCTCTTTGTCACTACTCCTCTCAGTTCTTTCAAGATTAACTATGCTTTCACTAACGGACTAAAACGCTCAATATGGTGACCGGATTTGCTGGGCTTCGAATCTCGCGCTTGCAACAGAAGCTACCGCCAGCAAGCAGGCCACGCAGCAGTCTTCTGCTTGTTTACTGATCTTATTTCGTTGCTTTTTCTTTTCAGCTCCTTCTCCAGAGCCACATGGGTCTGTAGGAGATGTGGATATGGTTGATATGTCCAATTCGCCAGGCGGCGCAAGCTGGACGTGCAAGCATTGTACCTTCATTAACCAACACGGGCTCGAGAACTGTGAAATGTGCGGCTTACCAGAAAATTAGGCCATTGAAGAAGACTGGCTTGCGATCGCGAAGGCAACCGAAAAGGAAGAAATCAGGACGTTGATTTTTTAGAGGAACTATTAAAAAAGAGGCAGCTTGCATAATATTTAAGCCTTAAGAATGCCGTTCAAATTGATCTATTTTTTATCCCTATGTTTGGACTCGTTGCTAGGACGTTTATGTGAGCCGTGCACGCAAATCTGTAAATTATGTGATACCAACGATACCCGAAGAGAAAATGTTAGCAAAGAACAATAATGTGCATATTTCAGACGATGGAATCGAAGCTCAGGACGATAACTTAGAAAGGAAGGAATCGTGTGAACATCGATTCATAGGTTGATTCGGAAGCCCTTTATCGAAGTACTTTTTTTCTTTTTTTGCAACGAAGCAAACCACCAGTCCAAGTATGTGCCGATATACCAGGGCACTTCATTCGCTCAGTTCGTCGAGCGTGACGCGAGAGTCCTCTCTTGTATATTTCGCAAGTCTGCATGGAAAGCGTTTTTTTTGCGAGAAAATTGGCACGGCTGAAATGGGGAAAAATTTATCCGGAGCCCTTCGGTCAGAAAGGGACGCTTTCTGCGCAAGCTACAATGTCGTCCATAGAGGCCGCTTTTTCTTTTTGTCAGCACCAAAAAAACGGACTCTGGTCAATCCATGGCAGGAAGTCCGCAAATCACGGACTTCCGGCTCGTCTACGCACGCTCAGAAATTTGAAACAACAGTGGTTGTCAATGGTTACAAAAATGGACCTTCACTGCGACTGCGCATAAATTAGAAGTGGTCAGAGTCCGTGTTCTTGGGTCAACACTAGTTTCCATCCATCAAACTGACATTGGCAGCAATCTCGACTCCAGAGCTCTCCTCTTGACTGAGGGAGAGAAGAGCTCTGGGAAACCCTGAAACAAACTGTCTTCTCATTGGTTTTTCTTGAAGAACGATCAAAAGCGTCTCTAATTGGTGAATTCATGTTAGCACGAGGAGTGAGCAGGCGCCGTAAGGTTCAAATAGCCAATTTTTGGCTACAAGAAAGCTACTGCGCATGTTCTCCAAGACAGAGTTTCCCAGAGCCTTGGATCGATCCAAGGCTCTGGTGACGAGAATTGCTGACCAGAAGAAAAGCGGACTCTTGGGACAAGGTTGCACCAGCTACACTCCGCTACTTTCGTTTCCAAAGCCTGTCCTTTTTCGATTGAACCAGCGCCAATCATTATGTTGGAATACCACCCAAGGTGATTCCTCTTTAACTACGGGGCCCATTTCAAGAGGTCGATATCCACGTATTGGAGAGCTTTACCACATGGGCGAGGCCATGATCATTCAGTTCAGCAGTTCTTAAACGGCCTTAAGATTTTCTGAAAGAAGAAATCTGAGACCAGTCTCTTAGGTTTTCTTTGTCAAGAAATTGTGTAACCATTCTTAAAACGTATTTTTCTCCGTTCCGTAGTAATAGCCCAGACAAGGACGACTGAACTCTCGATATCTATTTCATACCCTAAGGGTATCGTAGTATTTATCCCGGTAAAGCACACTCACCCCGAAAGACGCCTGTTGGTCTTCGTACCAAGCTTTCAGCGGCACTGAGGGCCAAACAGCTCTGGAGACGACGATGTTGCACTTCTGTGTTTGAATAACCGCTGACTGGCTTCTGTGCACACAACCCATTCTCTACCTTGAATTCACTGCTATTTTCGGATTATGGGAAATGGTCTTACATCTTCTAAAAGAAAACTCAAATGTATGGACATTGGATTCAAACCTGGGAATGAAGATTAACCCGTCACCTAATATTTAAAACACTATTTGATAATAGTGACTTCAGAGAAGAGATCCCATGTATCCCACATGGGAGCTTATTCTTTGATTTCACTTGACGTCATGGCGGTCATGTTGGTGGAAAGAACAATAGAGGAAAAGTCTTTTGGGAATTTGATTCTATTATAATGCAAATCTTGAGCTACATTTTTCTATTGTTTTGGCACCAACATGGCCGTCTTATCACGTGAGTGCAATCAAAGAGTACATAATTGGGTAAAGACTTGTTTCCATATCTCGAAGTGCCCTTGGACGTGAGGGGCCTGGAACAACAAAACTGAAACCCGTAAAAAAAAAAGCTAAGGTTAGCAATTTTATAAAGGTTTGGGCTATTTCAGCTATTGTACCTTTCACCCCGTACCGCCACCCCAGGCCCCTCATGTCCAAGGGCACTTTGAGATATGGAAACAAGTCTTTACCACATAATAGAGAGATTTGCATCATGTTTCACGTATAACGGAGTGAAGCTTGTGACCAACCGCAACTCGGAATGGACTCAGTTTATCTCGAGTATTTAGGCAACGAAAAACAAAACCTCGGAGTCTCGTAAACATTGTTTTATAGAAAAAGACGCTATATCAAATGAAAATCCTTATCTGTCTTTGCGAGTTTCGATGACGCTGTTTTGTGAGTCTGAACAGAGAGTCAACGTGAGTTCATTAAGAAAATTGCGGTAATGAGTCAGTTATGAACGATCTATAACCATGAAACTTAATTAGCCAGTATCAAAAATACCATAATACTCTTTGTCCCTCGAAAATTTTGTTTCCATTAGCATTGTTTCCAGTTTCTCTTGAGACCATTGTAAAACCAAGAGAAAATAAAAACAATGCTTATACAAAATTTTGGATGGACAAACAAAGAGTATTATGGTATTTTTGATACTCACTAATAGGCCTTTTTCGATATACTAAAATTCAGCTTGAAAGAGAGGTTCTGAGGACAAAGGAAAGTGGATGATATGTAAATATTTTTCACATTCATTCCAACGTGCTTCTATTGTTTTTGTCTTCACTGCCTCACTATCAAGCTGAATATTTGATATTTCGAAAATGGCCTATTTGTCCTTGCTTGACTTACAGGAAAATGGTTTTGGGATCGGATTGGTATTGAATTCCTACGGCAACAGGTATTTTCACATCCCGGACTACCAATAGCAATGTAAACTGAAACTCAACTTTATTTGAATGGCCACACAAGTGACTTAATAATCCAAAATTTATGGCAAGGTGTAGCCATTGTTTTTTTCCGGAAAAGGCGACAAGCCTTGTTTCATGTACTGTGAAATATTGAACTACTTTGAATGTAGCAATTGTATTTCGCCAACAAGGCGATGCCTTTTTCGCAAAAATCCATGATAAATTCCATATCAATAACTTGATTTCCGTACATCAAAAAGTCCGACAGCATCTTTGCTTCCATTGTCAAGGTGAACGTCTAAATTTACGATATCTCGAAATGCATGACTCCATTTAATGTGTCCTGGCACCGTGTCTGCCTGAGAATCGGGTTCATAAGGAGTTTGGCCGTCCGAAATACACCGCGCTTCCTTAAACCACTGCAAATTAGCCCTGCAAAAGGGATTTTCATAACACTTTCATCTCGATCTTTCTTGTGACATCGTTATACGACTGACAATAAACACCAACGAGGAAATGCCCAACGATTTGTAATAATCACTTGAGAGATTCAATGAAGTTATCCAAATTGTATTCCGTCTCGTACTGTTCTTCATCCCACAGCTCTCCAAGATTTTCCATCATGGTCTTGAGCGAAGCTTTACCAGTGTCGTTTTGGTGCGCCATTGATTTCTCTTTCTTCTTTTCTTTCTCCACAGTGAACAAATCCAAAAGCTGCCCTGTGTCCATGGTTGTGAGGCTCGAATTATCTTGCGATATCACTGTGTTGGCGATGTTTAGTTTAAATTTCTGAAGGCTAAAGAACAAGAAACAACCATTATACGTTGTCTTTATCACCTTGAACCTGACAGGCCGAGAGGCCATACTTGATTTTGGGTAATCCCCGCTAGCGTATCTACAGATTTTGGAAGAATCTACTCTCTGAAGGAAAGGCGCGCTATGCGTTGTTGGCTAAAGGGCACCAAAATTAATGACTACTTTGTATATTTTTCTTTGATTGAAAGGAATTAATATGGGTACTTCATGAAAGAACTCTTGTAGTCGATTCCTGAGAGCAATCTAAAGAAAAATGTATAGCGCGCGTAACCTACAGCTGATGAAAAAACTCCGCTCTAGTGCTGAACTGGAGGGAACTTAAGGCTTACAGTCGCTACATCCTATGATAAGGGAGTGATTTGCTGTGAGCCTTATGCGCCGATCAAATCGAAACTTCAACATATCCCCCCCACCCCAGTCCAAACCCCGGGCATTTGACTATCTTTTGTGCCCGGGAATTGGGGAGTTTGACCTTTGCCCGCGTGGGGTGGAGAAAATTGAACCGGAAGTGTCAGGTTTCAAATGATTTTTTTTTTCGGGCGCCGAAGCCGCTAACAGCTATAAAACACGTGTTTGGACGAGAAGGAAGAGTTTAAAGGAAGAGATATAGCATTAGTGAGCGAATGGCTTACAAAAAAGGTCTTCAAAAGGTCTTTAATAAAGACGACAGGAGCCGACAACGATTGTTCTTTAGTAGGGTATGACAGACAAGGGTAGGGTACGGCATTCGGCATTCGAAGACCATTTCTGCCCGAGAGGGCGGGCAGGAATTTTGAAGTTTCGACTTGATCGGCGCATTATGAACACATGACACAGGTCGCTACTTCGCCACATTCGTCGATGAGCATTAAGACAGCACGCCAAAACTAAATATCGTGTTAAATTCACGAAGAAATTTGACACTGACATTACTTTTAAAAGACATCAAAAATGACTTTTAACACCTGCCAAACAATAAACCGCTAATTCTTGAAAGTGTTTAAGTAATATGGTCAACTTCGTTTTCGAAGATGAGCTTCACACCCAAAGAATCAGATGCCAACTCATTTACTTGCCTCTGCAGGCAGGTAACTCTGTTCGCAACGTGGATTCATAAACGAATACGTACCCCATAATCTTTTCTTCGAGGGTTCCACGAGTAATAAGCCTGTATACGTTGACAACCTTTTTCTGTCCGATACGATGAGCTCGGTCCATAGCCTGAAAAACAACGAAACCAAATAAAACAAAACAACTTCAACACTCGATACTTCTCTTCGTTTCAGTGAAGTGTGACTTACTTGCAGGTCTTTCATTGGGTTCCAGTCATGCTCCACAAAGATAACCGTGTCGGCACCAGTCAGGTTAAGCCCCAGTCCTCCAACATGTGTCGTCAAGAGAAGAATGTCGATCGATGGGTCGTTGTTGAATCTAAATGGAATAGAAGACAGCAATACAAATCATTTTCGTACCACACAATTTATTCTCATTGTTAATATACAACACGACGCGCCAAAAGAAACTCGAGGGAAGTTCTTTATTCTTACCTTTGCACAAGCGAGTGTCGGGAGCCTGCAGGAGTACTTCCATCAAGTCTGAGGTACGTCACATTGGGCATGTGCTTTCTGGAAGAAACGAACGACCAAAGTATCAACCGTGTTGTGTAATATACGAGAGAACAATGGAGCCAAATGTTGGAAATCAACACCTCCAAACAACGGCCAGATTACTTTGAATTGGAGAGACCCCTTCTTTTTAAAAGAAGTAATAAAAGCATACTTTGCCTTTGCGTTTGAAGCAACAACGCACACATTTCGCAAACGGACTTATGCTTAGATACCCTATCTGGTGGAAGGTCAAAGCAAATTCCAACGATTTTTTTTAAAACAAGAAATAAAGATGTTTCGACCACAGCAACAGAGAAAAACCAACTTATTACAACACATTATATTATCATGATGACTGATCGCATTTCAAACACATTATTTAGTCTTGTCGTTCTTTAACATTCGAATTCGCTAACATTGTCCTCTGCGCGTTTGAGACAGCGAACGAAAAAAAGTTTCCTTACTTGAGAAGATCATTCTCGACGATATCCAGCATGCTTTTTAGCTGGCAAAACAACAGAACGCGATGCTGAGACACAACCGGGTCTGATGACAGATCATTGGAGCCTGGAGATGAAGAGCTCGCACCGATGCCGCAATCCAACAGCAGTTGCCTGCGAATCAACAACAAATAGGCAATGAGATTTTTTGCGTAATCAACAACCAATAGACCAAATTTTTCTATCTAAGTAATTGGAGGACAATGCCGCTTGAATGTGGCGTAAAGATGGCGCAGCGGTGAGAACATTCACCGTCCACCTAGGGTTCGACATCCTGAATCTCCATGTTACGAGTAGTTGAGCTTGTTTTTTTAATCTACACCGAGAGTTTTCCGCGGTTATCCTATCAGCACAAAGCAACATATGATTTGATCCCTTGTAGGAAGTGAGGAGGGGGAGGAGGGGGAGGGGGGAAATGGGGGAGGGGGAAAAGGGGGTATGTAACCTTGAGTCTTGAATAAATTGACCATTGTCTTATCACTATCACTATTATACTTTGCAAACTTTGCAAAACCATACTCAAATTAAACAATCAGAAGGAGTAAGGAGTAAAAAGTGAAAAGTGAAAAACACCATTACGTAAGAAAACAGGTCAGTCTGGCGCGTTCGTATACCAGAAACCAAGAAAAATGATTGATCATCCTGGAAGTCAGTGCTATCGAAAGGGGCTCAGAGAGGAAAAGTCGAGAACTTACTTGAGAGCTACCAGCTTAGCAGCGTGCTGTATGTCCCGGATGGAAAAATTTTGTTGCCGCAACTGATCCATAACTTTATTGTATTCCGGATGATTAGCAGTCAGCACAAGGAGGGGATGATTGCACACCTTGCGAAGGTACTGAAGTGCCTGTGCGATCAGACAAAATGGGGACGGATATCGGACAGTTAGAACCTTACGGTGGTATTCTTCTCGCTCCTGCGAGCTTATATCTTTAAAAAGTCTTGGCAAAAATTTTCAAACCCTTTTTTCACGAGCCCCAAGCATCGTTTGATGGGAACGAACCTGGAAAATGTGGGGAGTTTCTCTGCTCTGTTTTTTACTGCTTTCCTCTTCATCAAAATGCGATACAGATTCGTCTAAGCCCTTTTTCACTTGCGACTTGGCGAAGTCTTCGTACAACTGAACCTGCAATAGAAACACGAGAGTCACAAAAGGGACATTATCTCAAAAGGCTTTTGGTCATTGTTTCGGCCAAAGCTATGCCAAAGTCACTGAAACAAACTGATGTGTGACTTAAAGCACAGCAAGATAAGACAACACAAGGAAAGACAAAGTCGGACACGAGCCACTGGAGGTCATACGGCTAAAGCTTGTCGCGGTTTTTGTGGCATAAAGCGACTGAGGTCAGAGGACATTGATATTGGACGGGTTACTAGTCTATCGACGGGTTTGAGTGAAGTGATAGAGTGGGGCAAAGTTTCTTGTCTAAGGAAACAATACCGTGAACCAGGGTCCCTGGGGTCGTGAATCCCACAGGCAAACCACTACACCACGGTGCTCCCAACGGAGTTTGCAACTGGGATAAATACGCGTCCGTCGTCAAATAAAGTGTTCTTCTTCGTCCTGACTTGCTCGAAAGTGTTTTTCCCGCGCTAAGAACCAGCTGCATGAATTTACTGAGTTATTATTGGCTCAACTGATCGTCTGGGTCAGTCGTACTCGAGATGGCCAAATTACCTTGTTCTGGTTTTACGTCACTAGAGGGATTTCGCATCACGTTTACGTGAAATGCGAACGGCAAAAGTGAACACGTGACCATGATTTTCCCGCCATTTTTACTGCTTGCCGTTTCTACGTGAAAGTAGTCGTATACGCGAAATTTTCTTCTCGTTTTTCTTCTACACAACAAGTTGTTCGTGGAAAAAAGGAACCCCAAAACCATTTTCCGGTAAGTCAAGCAAGGAAAAATTAGGTTTCATGGTTATAGGTCGTTCACAACTGAAACCGTGCGCGATTTTCTTCATGAACTCACGTTGATTCCCTGTTGATTCACAAAAAGTCTCGCAAAATTTGACAGGTAAGAATTGCCACTTTACACTGATAGCGTCCTTTCTACAAACAATGTTTAAAAGGACTCCGAGTTTTTGTTTTTGTTTCTTAAATTAAATAATCGAGAGAAAAAAGAACGCCCATTCCGAGTTACCGTGGGTCACGCAAAGACCCACGCTGCGCTCGGTCCGTACTGCCACGACCTCGGGCGAATATTCCCCAGTACAGCCCTCGCGCTCGGTTAGTAAGAAGTTACTAATGACTCAATAGAGAATTTTCCGTACAGAGCATGATATGCATAAGGTTTGGAGGACCCGTACTCGTAGTTGTCCTTGTCCTACTATCAAAAGGTCCCTAATTATGATGTAAAAGAAGGTAAAGGACTGCATCAGAGAAACGACTTCCAAGCTTTACCTGTAATGGACTCAGCTCGCAATAGTAGTCTTGTATGATCTTAGGAGGAAGGTCTTGTAACACATCTTCCTTTAGACGCCTCAGAAGGAAAGGAAGCACCTGACGGTGGAGAGACTCCATAGCAAGGGCCCCTGAGAAAGGAACACAAGGCCAAGTTACATCACAGCCATCTACAAAATGTTGAGTTACGTGTATTGGATAAAGGATTCCATCCTGTCCGGTAGCAATTGCTGCGGCTATGTTAATTTTACTGACAAATTCTTATCTTCACTAAAGCAACTCTCGGAACAGTACTGTACGGAAAGGGAAAAATATCTCAATGCGAACGAGTCTATGACGTTAGCGGAAACGACAAGTAGTCACATCGGTCATTAAGTTATGAGATGTTTGAGCCCAATATTAATATCATCGACAGCCGCACATACCAGCTTCCTGTTCCTTAGAAGAGGATTTAGCGTCTCTACTCTGC
The DNA here is from genome assembly GCA_949126865.1 of Montipora capitata. Classification (NCBI taxonomy): domain Eukaryota; kingdom Metazoa; phylum Cnidaria; class Anthozoa; order Scleractinia; family Acroporidae; genus Montipora; species Montipora capitata. Next base: position 9,388,276 of record OX421452.1, on the reverse strand, counting down.
AGAATTGGTTTCCCAAACCGAGCCTGAAACTGCTTCTCCGTTCCTAAGAAACCAGGCATAAGGAAATCAAATAGCGACCACAGCTCCAAAACATTGTTCTGAAAAGCAAATTGACAAGAAAAGAAACCTTCCAGTAAGTTTTTTATTGTTACAATTCACACTGTTTACAATTAGGTGCCAAATTAACAAGCAAGAGCACTGAATACTAAACCAAGGGAGTAACTTACGTGGAGCCATACCCTCCCACAGAAAAAAAAAACGAGAGCAGGGTACGGCTACACGTAGGCTACCAGGAAAGCCCAGCGAAGAGGTATTGGCGCAGTGAGATCACTCGCCCTCCAACAACATGTGCCGCGTTCGATTCCTGGACTACTTGCCAGGGTTGAGTTTGTTGGATCTGCACTCTATTCTGAGACGTTCTTCTCCTATTACTTGGGTTTCCCCTCTCCTCAACATTTGATTGGATTTGATTTCAATGAGCAGCATGCTCAATTAGTGCCCCAGCGCTAGAAGACTTGACACTTAAGTTCACTATCATTATCATGTTTATTAGTATTTTTAGAGCGGTTTTCAATTGAGTGTCGAAAGTAATTAGCGAATTGCTTTGGTTTTGCATTTACTTCAATCAGTGATTGGTTCAAAGTTCTCGCGCCATTTTTTCAACCAATCAGAAGTGAAACCCAAACCAATTGTGGCTCAAGCGTGCACATTTTCCCGCGCTTTGTGTCGGCTACGTGTAATTACGTATACTTTTGATTGGTTTACTGGATTGTCTCCTACCTTTTTGATTGGCCAAAGTAATTACTTTGGTTTTGATTTTACGACGGTCGATTGAAACTCGCTCTATTATTGCTACTGAAGTTCATACTGCTACTGCTATTGCTTGTAAGGTTCACACTGCAACCAGTTGGACAATCAGACAGGGTTTGAGGCCTCATCCTTAGATCACACCTTGACGATAACAATAGGCACGAGAGTCGAAACAATGGTCGTTAAGTCTTGAGTTTTGTAAATTGCATTCCTTAATCTTCAAATGAGAGCAGCATCATACCATGTCTAACACTGAAGCAATGGCTTCGGCCAATCACAATTAACGCTGAAGATGGACTGAGCCGCCGAGACTTTTTCAAGCAAAACGAAGCAAGGCAAAAGCAAAGCAGTCACGAAACTACTTTCGATGATCGACTGGCAGCCTATAAAAGCCATACTAAGTTGTGGTATCTGTAAACAGACCTTTTTGCTGATATGGCGGCCATTTTGATTTCTATTGTTTCAAATAGCTATTATGGGATGCCCAGGGGGGCAAATACATATTAATTTGCCCCCTGAGCATCCCATAATGTATCTGCAAAAAGGTCTCCCGTATTGGCTAACCTGAATCGGTGTTCCAGAGAGGATCAGTCTGTGGCTAGCCCTCAGTTGCTTGATAACTTTTGCTAACTGAAAGTGCAAAGGGAATCAAATAACAAAAAAAAAACTTTGCGCTTTGTTTACCCTTTCAAGTCGGACAACGTCACTTCTTTTCCCTTTATTGAGTTATGGTAACATATGAGAGAGTTCAGTAAAGCAAGGCCGACGACGACGACGACCAGGAAAACCTCATTAAAAATATAACTTCACGTTTTCTACTAATTTTGCGATTATCCAAAGTCGTTCGGCATGCAAACTGTGTATCACCCTTCCAGGAATATAATTTGAATGAACGGTGTGGATGGTTATTTCGCGTCGTTTTCATGTACCAAAATGTAAAATGTACGGGAGGGAGTGCAGAGCAATTGTTTTTCTTCATTAACTATCGATTGAACGCGAACATACAGTCAAAGAATAACTTTCAAGCAGTACAAATGGTGGTACTTAATTTTGGAACTAAGTCATTTTGGAGTAAGACAGCATTCAGGCGCTGATAGTTTGTTAAAAAGAAATCTGCGCGAAGATAAGACTGTTGACCGAGAAGTCAAGGATTTCGTGGAGTCTTCCTTTGACCGCTTGGCCCTATTCAAAAGCACATTGAAGCAAGCATCTCCGAATAATCCAGTGGAGAGCCTGTTCGCAGACTATTCGCCCTTTTTAAGGTTTTCGATTGCTCAGAGATCATCCTCAAATTAAAACGTTCCTAATCGCTCTTCGTAAGTTTAAACCTTAACTGCAAGTTGCCAAACTTCAAACCTTTGTTTTGCCATTCTTGATAATATGCCCTTCGTCAAGCACACAGTAATTCCAATGAAGTGATCTAAAACAAAATACAAAGAAAGGCAAGATAAGATACCGTTTCCAGTTGGTAACAAGTTTCAGCCCTTTCAGAATGACAACTAACCTAAAGAAGTCACCATCATTTCTGACGATATCATAAGATGCTACCACCAAACTGTGATTCTTCACCTTGTTTCGAAGCCTAGAAAAAGAAGAGGAGAAAAAGGTTTCAACAACAAAATAAGCTATCTAAAGAATTCTTTCAAACAATGACGCCAAGCACAAAAGCAAAACGCTCTCAATCAGATTATTTTAGACTAACAAGACGGCTATGAGACACACGAAATTAACAGTTTTCATTGAACTGTGCAAAATCTAAAATTAAAAAACAATTTTGGCTCATCATATCAGTCTGGTGAGCAATCAAATGGTCAAAAACCCCAAACAAAGAGAGGGAAAACGTGAGCGCGCAAGTCATGAATCGGCGTGGAAAAAAAAGGGCGAAAAGGAGAAGGGATGATACCTTTCCTTCGACCGCCGTTTTCCTTGAAATTCTACTTCGCAAAACGCCCAAGTAGAGCATATAACTTTTGTCTTGCTTCTAATTGGTTGGGAACTCGCGCGAATTCCTTTTTAGGCCGACACCATTTGTAAAGAGGTTATTTGGGACTTCATGCAACGCCCCCCTACCCCGTCACGCAACACTCCCGCGACTGTTTGGTCCCGCTCCCAAAACCTGCGTGGGAGATGAATATCAACCACTCACCTCTGTCTCTCGGCTGGCGGGCCAGAGTAATGAAGTGGTTTGAGGAAATCTTTGCTGACAAACTTCTCGACCTCGTACACCCAATGACCTGTTAGAGTCGGAGGGCAGATCACCAGAGAGGGGAGTGGCTTGCAATCACTGTTGCCAGTTTCCTGCAGAATAAAAGATCATGCGTTGCATTTGTTACTCACGAGGAAGAAACGAAAGAGAAACATTGTGCCACTTACCAAACACGAAGAAATATAAGTAGATTGTGACGAATGTGATATGAATACTCTCCTATGAGATTTACGCTAACTCTCGTAAATACCTTGTATATTGTCGCCTTGGAATAATGATCGCCCGCTATAATACAAATTGACTGAAGAGTTTTGCCTAGCCCCATATCTGATCACAAAGTCAAGGTACGAAACACTCGCAAACCGAGGGAGCTTCGGCCTTGTTTTCAAAGCGAGTCCAAGCAACAAGTTTTTGAAAAACTTAGCGCTAAGCTAAGGTTAACTCGTATTAAGACGCGTACGTTGTTTCGAATTTGACTCGAGTCCGCGCTAGGAACGAGCTTAGCAACTAGGACTTAAACCTAAAACACTGAAAATGCATCCGCATACTCGAATTTAGCCAGTATTCGCCTTTACCTGATATTTTACCAGTATCTAAAACCTCTCCTTTGGACGATGTTAACTTATACATCCTAGGGTTTATACAGAACGCTTTGAATATTACTTTGTAAATAGACTCGTTTTTCAAGTACGCTCCTGACACATGTCCAATAAGTTATTGCAAACTATAGTCTTTGTGTGATTTTAGCCACCAGTTGTGACTTAGATACGCATTTTCATCTTTTGAGGATCATTAGAGATATTATCATTTATTATCAAAAGTAAGTTTTTTGTTGAACCTTTTTTATTCAGACAAGTACATAAAGCTAAGAGCTTCCCGGGGTCGTGTGTGTTAAGACACCCACCTGGAAGGACCCAACCAGTCAGCTATTTACCAAGCGTGGCGAGTTGAATCCGGGAACATTGAAGACAAATCCAGGCAGTGGTCAGAGCGGCACTGGAATCCAAGGCATGCGCATGCAAACCCAACACACTGACCACTAGACCACGCTGGCTCAAAACACATGAAACATGATATGGTCTAGCGATTTTTTTTTAAAAGGATACCATCGCACAGAATACCATGCAGCTTGTATCTGTTGAGAAATGCCAACCAGTTTACACCATCCTGTGAATGAAGCAGAGAAAATTAACGCTTTATTAACCACTTAAATATAGCGCCCAAATGATCATGAAAGCCTGATGGCAAAATGATTGAGCAAGTAGCGACCGCTATTTGAGCACGGCCTGGTTGATGAAGCAAGGTGAAGACTGTGATTCGAAAGCGGTTCGTTAGAATAAGTGTCAAAAAAAGAGGCCGGCAATAAACGGACTTAAATGGCGTAGGACAAAAGAGCCATTGCTATTCCGAGTAGGCCTTGCAAAGTAGGTATTGTTATGTTAGCTAAATGTTCTTTTCTTTTATGGACATTAATTATTTCGGATCCGGTACATATATGAAAGACCAGCAGAAACATCTCTGGACGAAGCTCGAGCCAAAACATGTGAATTACGCGGTTTTTTTTTAAATATGTCTACCCAGAGCTAAATAGGCAATGTACTTAAAGAGGAATTGGCAATCTGACAGTTGCATTGGCCGCCTCTGGGCTCTTGATGATAAACGTTGATCTTGTTACTGGATGGAACATTTAATTTCTCAAAGTGAAAGAATGACTTCAGTGACACTTCAAACTAGTTAGGTTTTCATTTCAGAAAGTCGGAAGTCAGTAGCTTGACGGGACTGACCTGCTGGTATTTTCTGAGCTCAGCTTTGATAGGCACTGGAATGGTGTAATTCTCCACCTTTTTCCCATCAAGGAGTTGTTCAAGGAACTTGCGCTCCTTCTGTTTCTGTTCCACCATGGCTTGGGTCATTCCGGGTGAATCCGGGATACCAGACTGAAATAGAAGAAAATATCTTAAGGTTGTGTTGTATTGGGATTTAATAGATTTTGTTTATGAGGTTTTGCATTTTCAGGTTTACGTCATTTACTGTGGTCCAACAACTTATTCCACCGGCATCAAACTCGACTGCATGGGGAAAGAGCGGTAATATAACAGCTCTCGTAAGCTAGTGGTGGAAACTTCATCCGCTCCAACTTTAAAGGGAACCTCCAATAAAACAACAAAATAACTTTAAACCACAGAACATAATGTGTACAATTAAAATTGTTCAAACTTTTTCCAATGAAGGCGTTTGTATCCGAAAAATTTTACGGGCGCCGCCATCTTGAATAATTGTGACGTATCGTAGTTGCCCTATAGCAATTTTCACGGTTAGTTTTTCTCATTTGCATTACAATATAATCTAGCATGTATGTGAGGCAATTTCGGGCTATTTTGTAGTTTTCACTCGAAATTGCCTCGCATCCACATTAGATTACATTGCAATGCAAATAAGATAAACTAACCGTGAAAAGGGCTATTGCCTGGAACGTCACAAATTGTAAAGGAAAGAAAAACACACATTCTTCCTTTGGGGAATAGACCAATTTCGATATATTAAAATTCAGTCCGAAACAAAAGGCATCATCTCGAGGCTCTGGGTAATAAATATAAGGATTTGTATGAGTTTATTCCCCAGAGCCTCGAGATGATGCCTTTTGTTTCGGACTGAATTTTAATATATCGAAATTGGTCTATTCTCGTTTGACTATCAGTTGCAGGATTTGCACCCACGACTTTTCAAAGATTTTGGAATTTTTCCTCTCGGAACATGAAAAGCTTTATCTTCAAATCGAAATTGTCTGTTTTAATAAGTAAAGGGCAAATCACTATTTTTTTCCCAACCACCGAATTGAGCTTGGTGTACGAACTGAAAGAAACAACGCCATTGTGACTAATTAAGATGAATTTTACGATTTTCTTCCCTTGACTTGTAGTTTTCTTCGTGTACTTCCAAACGAGATCTCACCTCAAGAGGCATAAAGCGTATAAGGGTAGCAAAACAGTATGTGGCCATCAGTCGAACGTCCTCACACTGATCACTCATACGACCCAACACAGGAACGACCAGGAGTACAACGTACGGGACCACGCTCATCCCCAGCTTCTCGATCACACCTGAAGAACAGGTCAAGGGCAGCAACAGAATGGCGAAGAAAAAGGATGGCACCCAAAGCCTTTGTTCATTTCCCTAGCTATTCGCTCTTGTGCACACGTGGGGATCTCTCGCTTTTACTGCTGTGCATTGTACTTATAATTAAAAATAACTACACAATCCTTCAAATAAAGCGGTTGTTTTCAATTGAGTGTCGACAGTAATTAGATAATTAGTTTGGTTTATGATTACTTCAATCAGTGATTGGTTCAAAGTTCTCGCGCCATTTTGTCAACCAATCAGACTTACAATCAAATACAATCGTGGCTCGCGCGTGCACATTTTAATGTATAATTAATAGTATATATAATAGTAATTACTTCGAGTTTTGATTGGTTTACTGGATTGTCTCCGTCCTTTTTGATTGGCCAACTTACTTTGGTTTTGGTTTTACGACACTCGATTGAAATTCGCTCCAGCAAACGTTGTGTTTAGAGGTTTGGAGTTAGAACAATAGACATCCTGGTTAAAATGATTTAGTTGATAAGGATATTATCGAGATTATAAGAATATGAGAGAAGAACAAGAAACAGGGGGTATCGGGTCAAAAACCCTACAAGGTGAGCTTCATGACCCGACAAATTAATAAAATATTTACAATGGTTCGGTGAGAGATGCGGAAATTTGACCCGCTGGAATTCCTTGTTGACACTATGCCTTACAAACGTATCTGGAAGCCTGCAGTATGCTTAAGGACGGTGCCTACTACAGGGCTCGAAATTAATGAAAAAAATCCAGTCGCATTTTGCGATAAGATACGAAAATTTAGTCGCAATTTTAGTCGCAAAATCGCCGCCCTGCATTGTGTTGTCAGCGGTTTAGCAAAAAAATATGAGCCCGCAATACTTTTGTGTAAAGAAACCGCTGACAATGGCGAATGATTGAAGGAATGGCGCTGTGCACGTAACATCACAGCTAAATTACTCTACAATTACGCCATCTTCAGAGAAAATTCACAGCGAGAAACAAAATAATTTTGTCATGTACCCCCCTGTATTTATTTATTTTAGCAAAAGTAGCAGCAACTGCTAACCCTTTTGTTTCGAAAGAGCAAAGGTGACAACAAGTCGCAAATTTGCGACTTGTCCAGTTATTTTAGTCGCAAAGGAAAAATTTAGTCGCAAATGCGACTGTATTGGTCGCAATTTCGAGCCCTGATTATTTAACTATTGTTATTGCGCATACGTTCTGCGCATCTCAAGATAGTGGGGTTTCCTATTGGTGGAGCTTACTAATTCAAGGGTATTTTTGCGAGGTTTAAAAGTACGCCGAGAAAGCAGAACTTAGCAAGTGCTCTTGGCATCCAAAAAGAAAATTGGGGAAAACCACGCATTTTTCAGAGACAATTAAGCTTTAATTTGGAAAAGACTGCCATACATAGACCTTATTCATAAATGGCACCTGTCTTATTATTCTTTTTGCTAATGTACACATTAGCCTACCAAACCTCATTTTAGAGCAAGAATTCTTTTCAATTCGCCGTACGGCATTGAGACTTGGTAGGCTAATTTGCACTTAGACAAAAGAATTATGAAATTGACCACCATTTATGAATAAGGTCTACAGCTTTGTACTAAAGCTTTTTACAAACATTGTTGATTAATTATCTTTGAAAACTGCGTGGTTACCCCCAATTTTCTTTTGGGTTTCAGTAACACTTGTTAAGATCTGCTTTTCCCGCATACTCAGTAAACCGCGCAAAAATAGCTTTGAATTAGTAGGCACCGTCCTTAAGGAAAGCGCCCACGCAAAGAGTCAGCCGTTTCGGTTCACAACCCCTTTTACACTTCAACCATCAGTTTATTTTGGCAAATATGATAGGGAGTTTCAAAACATTTTTGTCTAGTTTCCTTGACCCCTCCAAGACCCAGTGAAACGTTAACTCTGACGGAGAGAAACTCTTAACTGTGTGAAATGCAAAAGATACAAGAAATGGCTTCAACTGCTCCCTGACGATTTCTCACAAGATCTGCCGTCCCCATAAGAGGTAAAATATCCTCCACAACCACCCTCATGGTCTCTTGTGTAGATACAACGCTGAGGACTCCGATGCACCTGGCTGCCAAGTGTCGCACTGCACAGTAAGGGTGTTGTAGGCACAGCACTAAATTTGGAAGGAGGTCGAAAATCTGCATGGAAAGGGGGAAATAAATGAAGTTAAATGCAACGTAACGTAGGTATAACAGGTGCACTAAGGTAAAAGGTAGAGTAAGGTGGTTGATGAGTTATTTTGTAATTTTAAGGTAAATTTAAGGTTCACCATCTAGGTCTGGCCATTTGCAGAGGTGATTATAAAGGAAGCACTTTCTTCTCAGTCTTCTGAAGACCCTAAGAGTTAGTAGCCATGACCACTTGCACTGTAGTCGGATGCTCTGCCAACCGCCTTCCCTTTACTTCACACTAACTTCTGTATGAAGTATGCCTCTCTTTCTACTACATTCAGACCTGCTCGTGGCTATTGCTAGGTATCAGAGCAGTCTTCGTCTAAGAGCTAGCTGCCAGTTCATAGGTCTCAGTACTAAGGGCAAGATCTTTCAGTCTTATGGAAAGTAAGCAATCCTGCCCATTCAACGTATGACATTCCCAGGCGTAACTGTGAAAGACTCTAGAATAGACAGGGTGGATCGACTAAGTGGTATGAAGTGAGGTCGATAAATGGGGCAGAAGGCTGACGCTATGGTGATGACGATAATTATGAAGAATAATTAAAGCCCCTGTATGTCTGATACACCCGAACACCTCTTAACGAAGCAGTCGTTTAAAGAATTAGGCCGGGTGAAGATGAAAATGTAGGCTGTTACAGTGACTACCTTGGACAACAGTTCTGCGTGAAGTGCAGGTGTTAGGATTTCGAGTACTTGCAAGCAGTTCACTAAATTTTGGGCCTCGGTATCCAGACCAACAAGTTTGTCTGCATCTAGGAAATAAGAAACACTAGAGCTTCAGACTAAATGCTGCCAAAAATTAATAATGGTAATAGGACTGAGTGGAGTCCAATTTGGTCTGTAATCATACGAGTGATTAACAAAATCGAACGACCGCATAGCGGGATTTCAATTTGTTTAATCACGAGTATGACTACACACCAAATTGGACGACACAAAGTCCTGTTATCATTTAATCATAACCATTACAATTTCCGAGAAAACAAAATGCCAGTTTGGTAGGGTAAGTGGTTGTTGCTATGGTTATTGTGACAAATTCTGTGATTGGTGGATTAAGCTGAGTGCACTTAATATGATTGGCTGATGTAACTGTCCCATTTCAAGAATCCGATTACGGCCAACACATACACGATAATTAGTGAAAAATAAAGTAGTTAATGCACCAATCGAATTTGAGAAAATTGTAATGGTTATGATTAGTAATAACATTGTTAACCAACAGAACTAACAATTTACTTCATCTCATCGTTGGCCCGCAAAGTATACTTCCATCTTGTGATGCATTAAGGATGCTAATTGAAATCACCCATTAAGAATGCCTCCTCTCCCCGAAAATAGGCTCTAATGTTGGCTATCTTGACTCTGACTAGCCAGTAAAGTGACTCATACAAAATAGCGATGAGCTTACCAAATGAATTTCCAATGTTAATCTGCTGAAGAGGTCCTACTATAGCTTCCCAGAGTTTGGGTAACCTTGCGGGCAGATAGCTTCCCATATGACTTGCTAACTGAATCAGAGCGAGCTCTGCTCCTCTTCTCTGGATGCTTAGCACCTTGGCTGTCTGAAAAGAGAGGGAATAACTCTTGATTAGCTATGGCTTTGTTGTTTAGAGAATTCTTCATTACATATTTTGATGTCGGTTTATGGTTTGACTGCTTTAAAGGTATTTCTTTGTGATCCTCTGAGCACTAATCTGACTTGTATATTATTGTGTAAAGTACCAAACCCAGGGTAAAATGCAAAAGTAGCCCTTGTTCGTTATATCAAGACTAATGCATGTATGTGAAGCTTTTCGGTCAAATTTCTGTGCATGGTCTCGTTTTGATTGTCTCATATTTCGCAAGAGAGATTCCAATACAAAAAAACATTGGTACTTCAACATAAAGCCTAAGGAGCCCTGCTAAAATATTAGTAACATTCGAGCAGGGCTATTATACATGTAAGGTTCTCAAATTTATAGGTTTCTTTTAATCATACTGTGCTATCAAAGAAATGCAACAATCATTTACACCAGCAAAACTTACCTCTGTGTCATCTATGCCATTCTCTTCTGCAGCAGCCATCCCAACACCATCCACCCCAGCTGTAGGCTGCCCATTGCGACTGGAACTATTGTTACTCCTTTTTGACGCCAAAAGATTTGCATTCTAATGACAAATAACAATGTTATGTTCAGACCTAAGAATCAGTTTCCAAGGCAAGGCTGGAGCTCACTCAAATTCTCTTTAAAAAGTAAGTAAAAATATATAATAATGAAAAATAAAACAAACCCCTCAAATATTGGCATCAAAGTACCGGACATGAAATGGGAAACCACACCACAAAACGTCCGGCCTCTGGACTCAAACGAAAACCCTGGGAAGGAACGAGTCGGCGCACTGAAAACACAAAGACTTTTGGTGTACTCAGTTACAAGTACTGTACCTTTTGCTGTTGAACCAAAAGAAGAATTCCATTGTATTGATCACACTCTATGGTATTACTTCGTTCAATTGTTGTGCTTGCTGTACTGGGAAAGGAATTGCAGTTGGATTCCACCTGGCATCCACCAGGTGATGGTGATAGTGGAGGCTCCTCAGCTGTCACAGCAATGTTAAGATTGACAGCTGGGGTGACAGTAGGATCACTGCATGCAAAGGTGCAGAGGTTCTTGATGATCTTTGGATTGGGACATGGATCTCTTGCCATACACAGCTCCAAAAGTTTAGCCAAAGCCTTAGCTGACCTTGCCTGTTGTAAACATAAAATAAAATTTAAAAAACTTGGCTTTAAAACAATGGAATAAGATGTCTTGCAAAGGGCTTTTACAATAGCATCAAGACACAACAAACAAGTCAAACCAAAGCCTCTAAGTCAATAACTAAAGTTCATCAACAAAGTACACAAGATATTTGCTTAACAATTTTATCAACCTGTCACGGTTCAAGTATACAATCATTCAACTTGAATTTACCTAATTTTGAAGTGCGGTCTTAGCATTCATGGTAATTCAGAGCTCTTACCAAATGCAAAGCAAACTTATGTCTTGTGTTTTGACATCTTTTACTCTCAAAGGAGCTAATGAGTGCATTTTCACACTCCTAATTCAAGATATTCTTTTCTCTTCTATGCCTTGATATTGCACTAACATAATGACAATTCAGGTTTGGGATGCCTGGGCTACCCCATCATAAAGATACAAGTTGGTGTCTTAAGATGCAAAGCCACCATGGGAAGAATAACAAACTACATATGTAGTTGCTAGGCGATGGGTGAATGGACAACTGAAGAATCAGAGTCCTAGGACTAGGACTCCTAAAACACCTATAGTTGCATTTGAACAATTTGAGGCGCATGACATTGAAGAGCCCACAGGCCAGCAAGGACACATTGTCTATTCAGGACCTACAATCATAGATAAGAGTAGTTGGGAAGGGTACGTAAATGAACCGCACTACAGCTATACTTCAACCCACTTCTGTTAAGGAACAAAATAAATACAGCAAACACCCACATATAAGAATCTAGATTTTTTCAAGTTAGGCTAAATAGGTTCTCATAAAAATGGTATATACAAAAGTTTTAGGCTATCTAGGTTCTTAAATAATTATTGGTTCTTATTTCCACAAAAGACATCTACTCTATGATATGGTATGACTGATTTCCTCTGATGAGGAAGCTGATACCTTTTTATTTCATAACAATGAAAAATAAGTTTTGAACAAGATATGTGCAGTTTATATAAAGTGCAATTTGTTCAAGTCGCCTGAAATTTCAAGGCCATTTACCAAAATAAGAACCAGTTAAATTTTATAGGCTAACCTGGTTCTTATGTGAGGAGGGTCTAAAATAAATTCTTAGCCTAACTAGATCTTAAATTCTAGGTTCTCATATGCAGGTTTTTATTGTAGTTTCTCCTTCTCTTATATAGCCCCCTCCCCCTATTCAATGTTGGAAGGTAACACAATTTCCCACTGAAACCGTTCAGTTTTGCACAACATTGAATCAGGGGGGTGGGAAGAGAAGCAAAGAAGACATCAAAAGTGCTAACCTTCCCCACTGAACAGCTTTGTCTATGATTGTAGATATTAAACAATGTACATGTACTCCTCCACACGTTCTAGAAGCTCAATGGGTAGAGCATCTGTCTGGTGTTACAAAGATCGTAGGTTCGAATCCTGCCTAGGACTGTAATTTTTCAGTTGTCCTTTTGCCCATTGCCAAGCAACTAGTTTCTAATAATTTACATGTTACATATTCAATATTACACTTGAAATAGAAACCTGAATGACTGTCTGCTCTTCTTTCTTAATGGCATCCATTATTGGACGGATGACAGGATTGAGCTTCAATGGAAGTTTGTTGAGGAAGATCAGAGTGCTAGCGACACTCGCTTGAACTCTGTGAAAAGGAATAGAAATGTTATAAATGCCATCAAAGTTATTTTAATTCATTTAATTCATCAAGTCCTTCGTGGGAACAAATGAGCCTAATAAATTGACCTGCTTCCAACTGTGTGGCTTGCATCGGCATCGCAGAGATCATGTGTTCAAATCCTGTTACAGCCACCTAAATTTTTCACGTCTATAAAAAGCGACAAATGCCTAAATTGTCCAGGAAAGTGCGACGATCACTTGTCTCAGTCGTCTATAACCTGCACTTTATTTGCCACCAAAGTCTCTTCACAAATAATGACAACTAGTAGATACAGCTGGGATTACTCAACAGTGAAATTAGCACGTCACCTAAGGTGTGGCAATACTCCAACATGAACACACAGAAGTCATTCAATGAAAGGCCAGGTTGATTTTAGAGGATTTTATCACGCTTACTTGCAACCATTTACTGGTAAGTTGCTCCTCTAAACGTGATGATCTTTCGAAGGGTGCATTTGATCGACCGTATTTCGGAATAGGAATACATGGAATAGAAGTTAGAAATCCTTCATTTTTACAGAGATTCACATTAAAATTGTCAAACACTTGTTTAAGTGCTATTTTAAACATATCTTTATCATCCTTGTTGCTTCAAAACACCAGAATTACTGTTAGTTTTCATTTATCTCTCTACTTATTTTTACTCCAGAATAGGGTCAATCGAATGCACCCGAAATTTGATTTTGTGTCCATTTTACAGATCAGATATATGAAATTTCATTTAACTTATTCTCAAATCATCACATTTAATTCCTACAGGATACAACTTGCACTTGCAAGTGACTAGCTCCCAGCTGGCACGATTGCACAGCTGGTAGAGAATTGCAGTGCAATCGTGTGGACATGGGTTCAAATCCCTTTGAAGCCTGAATTTTTTTGGGACAGCTATCAGCTGCTTGAGTTGCTTAATATGGTAACCAATCTGTGTGAGAAGATTTGGCTTTGGTCACCATACGACTGTATGTGTGTCCACATCTCCATGTATGACAATGTAACCAGTATCATGTGACCATATCGCAGGCTCAAGTTAGAGCTCATGAAGGCAGCCATGACAGTCGCAGCCATATTCCAGATGGTTTACAGCATACATCTTTGATATTGGACATCCATGTTATGGTCAGTTGATACCTGTCGAAACAAGGTATCCGCTGGCCAGTATCACAGGACCATAATAACATTATTGCAGACTCAAGTTTAGAGCTCATTGAGGTCAGCTGTTTTTTTTTTAAGTTGACCCCTGACCAGGTAATGGGTTTCGATAGGATCACAGGCTCAAGCCAGGTTTAAACTTATTGTAAGAATCAACAACCCGGAAGCTCCACTTTTAGGCTTGCTAAATCTACCAGTATGTACTATTTAATTGCAATGATAGTTCCAATTTTTATTTCATGTCCATTCCACAGTTTTCATACATGAAATTTCATAAATTTTAAAATCATTTCATTCAACTCTTTAGGGATATAACAGGAACACTGGCAAATGACCAACTCCAACCTGCCTCTAAAAGAATGAATAGCTCAGTCGGTAGGCGAATGCAGCACAATTGCACGGTCATTCGTTTGAATCCCATCCAAGCCTATTTTTGAAGGCTTTCTTGCTTAACCCCCTCCCCCCTAAGAGTGACACTTAAAGATTTTACTCTGTCTGATGTCAGACAATTTTACTTATCAATAGGGGCCTGATCTTCAGGGATGAAAGAGTTAAGTTGCTTATCTAACTGTGGCTTATCTTCACTTCAAAAATCAGGTTACAGGAAATCTGTGCAAGTAACCTAAGTCCCTTGTTTCATTGACCAAACACAACAAAAAGCTTTATTTAAAAAAAACAGTTTACACAGAGAGAAACAAGCATGTAAGTTTCTTAAAGTGCTCCCCTATTGGCAGGTGGTGGATTGCATTTTTCAAGAGCTAAATCCATAAAACTGGTTGTCAAGTTTACAGAAAACCTGGGTCACATCTTCTGTTCCATCAAATACTAAAGCCAACTGAATTCACAGGGATTCAAATTCGAGCCATGTATACTGTATGGCCTGCAAGCAGTACAAACTTACAAGTTAAAGCAGTGTAAGTCAGCATACTGACTTCATGTAACAGTCTACCAACCTGATGTGCAGTTTGTGGTACTCTGACTGCATCTGGCCAATAGTTGTCATCAAATGTCTTCTTTTCACCTCTACCAACTGTTATTTAACAACAATTATAATTTTAAAAAAAAATTACAAGAACTTGGCTTCCATATGGAAAACAGCAATAATGAATTCAGATACTCAAAGTTGGAGATTGGTAACATATCAAATCCTTGTGACATCTCAGCCAAAGAAATTTTGGCCCAAAGTCTTCCTAAGCTGAACCACAGCCAATAGAGCTAATCGGCTAACTCAATGTTGTACCCAATTCAAACCCCTTGGGAATAAAACGTTTTCTTTCAGATTATTTCCATATCATTTTAATATCAATGCTACATTATCCTGAAAATACAATACACAAGGATCTTAATCCAGGAAGATTAGGTATAAATTATGGGTGTAGGAAAGCCAAGCTTTTAGTAACCACCATAATGATTGTAATTAGCCATCGGATGAAAACTTACAATTACTTAAACTTAATCACTCATTACAAATACATCTGTACAGTTACCTTAACGTCAGGAGGAGATAATTTTCTGGTAGCCTCTAGGTAGATATCTGATGCCAGCTTAATAGCACTGTCCACTGTATAACAGCTGTATATTAACATGACAAGACAGATAAAAGACGTATTTATGAAGAAAATTTACTGCAAGAAGACACAAAAACAAATGCAAGGCCAGTGATGAAGATTGACAGAACCCTTTGAACAACCATTATAGTGGAATTCAAATGCCACGAACTAACTTGTTTTGAAAAATTTATACATTGCACTGAAGGATCCATTGTTTTACTGATGATGGAGTTTGTATCATAGCAGCTTATATAAACAGAGTTCATACTACCACAAGATTACAAAATTCCTGGATTTTTCCAGGGAATAAAAAAGGAAATCCAAGACACAAAGTGTACGTAGAGAAACTTTTTCAGAGCATACTAATTCATTTTTTCCTACTTAGGTAATTCATCAACTATAATTTAGCTCCTCAGCCTTTTTATTTGAAAACTACATTTTTTGGGGGGAAAAAACATTCCAAAAATTATTTTCTTCAATACTACAAGTAATATTAATGGATAAAATCTAGACGTTTTCCAGGAATTCCAGGAGTAGTGCAGGCCCCGTTATAATAATAATTCATTGTGTCACACATAAAATGAAAGCAAGGCAATAGATAAAGTTTGACAGAAATCCACAATGAAATACAGTCATTGCAAATAATACTAATAATACCAATTATAATGACATTAATAATGATAATCATCATCATCAATGTCATAACCCCATAACCAACCCCATTTCCAACAAGTGGTCTTGGAATTATTATTGTTATTATAAATATTTTTGTTTAACTCTGAACTGTTTCAATTTTACAAAGTGACCAGTGAAATTAGTTTCCATGTAAGGTGGTTCTGAATGTGAGCTGTTACTGAGATTGAGTTAGCCAGTCAGAAAGCCTGAAATGCGATACCTGAGATTGAAAATTTTATAAAAGCTGTTATGAGATGGATTCCATCTTTAGTCAAACCAGCCTTACATAGCACAGGTAAAATTCAGCAATATAGATGATGATGATGATGATGATGATAATGACAATGAGGACACAGAGTTGCACATGTAAGCAACGGTATGAGTCAGAAATTTAAAAAGTGCTTCAAAAAAACAATTTATTATGACACTATACTCCTTTTTATGACTATAACTCTGCTGCTCCTGTCTTAAGTCCTATTTTGGGAAATGTCCTACCCTGGTTGTATTCCAGCTGAAGCATCAATTCCTTTCTGTCGCAATGCAATTAGCAGGGCCTACAAATAGATATTATTTTATAAGAACAACAGGAAAAGAAACAAACACCTTCTAAACCAGGAAACTGAGATCAATGTTCAGGATTTAAAACTAACACTATAGGGACTTTTTTTAATAAGGCTATTTTGACCTCATTAAACATAAAAACCCCACCATCAATTTTTTTATCTATTAAAAATGAAGTGCCTCCTCTTTACAAAGTAGTCTGTATTTTCTCACAGCAGGCCTCCTACATCATTGCAAGTAAATTTAATTACAACCATACAACAACAACTTGCTGCATTTAATTATTATTATGCACGGGTAATAAAATATTATTAATCAACATTAAGCAACAATTTCATTTAAGCCACTCCCAGGAGGGCCATTTTCAGGGACACTGAAACAAAATTTATTAATATTAATGTAAAAACAGAACAGAACAACTTTAAAGAATCCAAACAAGTCCAAGGCAGAGCAGAAGGCTATTTACATGAGCAGCCACAAAGTTCAACTAGGGACTACAATGTACAAGGCATGACTTCAACTAGTGGTCAGAACCGGTCTTGGATCCTGGAATCTCTGGATTTCAAGCCAAGCACTTTAACCACTGTTCCATGTTACCTCCTATAAAACGATCAATAATTGATCATTAATTATTAACGGAACTACATGTACCTTGTCTTATCTGGTCATCCAGTTTGTTTAGTTTAGAGTTATTTTAGGTGGTCACTTCCTGCAAGGAGTTTTGATTGTTGCATCCTGCTGCCTACTATAGCTATGAAGCTCATCAAACTGGAAAATGGAAAGGAAATGGACTATACCTGGCAATCAGTCTGCAACCTTGTGTTGAGGACAGCTATTTCATCATAAACAACTTGTTCAGACAGGATACTGTTCAACTGCATAACATTTTCTTCAGGGCAAGTGCACACCTGTTGAGAGCATTAGGTGGATGCAAAATTTTGTTCAGAGTTTTAGGATTTTCATTTAGGTTTTAAGTTGCTGGGTAAATAAAATTACTTGTAGCAGGCAGGGAAGGCGCTGAGTGGTGATTGAAGAAGCAAGCAGTTTGGCAAGGGCTGGCAAAAAGTCATGCTTGTAGTTCACAACTGTACTGGTATAAAGTGCAGATTTTGTATGATCCAATGAATGTCCAAGCTACATGTAGACTTAATTTATTGATACTGTAACAATGAGGAACTATTAGCCCATAAAGTGAGTCACACGTCGAGTAGTTCAAAGGATTCCTTGCAAAAAAAAAAGGTCTGCTAACAGTTTTACCTTTGGTTTGCCTCCCACTCCAAACTGTTTCTGATCACTCCAAATATCTCTCTCTTTAACCCACTGACCCTTGAGAGTGACACTTCATTGATTAATTCTGTCTAACGCCAGACGATTTTACTTGCCAATAGACCCATATCACTCCATGTCCAAAGAAAAGATTTTGCCCGTCAAACCTCTCATTCAGTGTGAGGCTGGACGCACAAAGACAATACAAAGACAAAGCCTTTATTCCCCACAGACTCCAAAATGGCCACAGAGTGATAAAGGTGAATAAGAGGCAACCTAGGGTGTTTGAGATGTGAGTGGGATAAATGATCAATATACAAAGAAACATTACAGAATGCAGACAATACCATCAGTGTCAAAAATTTAAATACCTTTTGAGAGGTTGCCCACTCTGTGAGTATAAGTGAAGCACACAGTCTCTGGATACCAGTGTTTGACTTGAGTGGAAATTGCAAAGTTTGCATCAGATAGATTAAGGGATGAGGTTCGACTTCACTAGCAACAGGACACTCTGCAAAATGAGAGGCCAGCAGACCAATAGCTCTGTAAGATAAAAAAAGATTGGCAGACAAAT
The DNA here is from genome assembly GCA_949126865.1 of Montipora capitata. Taxonomy (NCBI): domain Eukaryota; kingdom Metazoa; phylum Cnidaria; class Anthozoa; order Scleractinia; family Acroporidae; genus Montipora; species Montipora capitata. The sequence continues at coordinate 9,369,766 of OX421452.1, read as the reverse complement.
ACACTTAAGGTTAGCCGAAAGTTTTACCAAAACTTAACTTACTTTAAAGAAAACACCACAAATGCACAGTTTGATCTAATGGTCTAATTTTGGTTGTTGTGGAAGGGTTCACTGCTTACGAATCCAGCAATAATTATATTCTCTGGCAAGTCTCTGCCAAAAAATTCTTGCGCTAAGTTAGTTACTTTTAGGGCTACTTTTGCATAATAGTCGGCAATTTCATTTGAATGAAACTCATGAATGTTCAAGACAGTGTACCGTTAACCCATTGACCCCTGAGAAAAGAAAGGAGGGAAAGGAACTTTATTTAAGTGTCTAATCATTCTACCGCTGGAGCACTAATTGGGGACACTGCAAACTGAAATCAACAATCAACGCAAATCAAGTCAAATGTTGGTTTTTTAGGAGAGGGGAAACTGGATTACCCAGAGAAAACCTCTCGGTGCAGAGTAGAGAACCAACAAACTCAACTCACATATGACGCCAAGTCTGGGAATGGAACCCGGGCCACATTGGTGGGAGGAGAGTGCTCTCAACAATGTGCCATCCCTGCACCCGGAAAGAGAGTGACACTTATAGATTTTACTCTGTCTAACGCCAGACAATTATTTTTATTTGTCAATGGGGGCGTCCTAGGGTGTTTGAGGTGTGAATGGATTAAGGGATTCCACACATGTAAGGCTCAAAATTATGTTAATGTGATGGTCAAAATTGTGCAAGAGATTCTGTCATGAGCCATATACTCCCATCATAATACCTTGCTGCTGCAAGTCTTGCTTGTAATACTGCCTGCTCGCGCACCACTGGACTAACAGCAAGCGTAGCACCAGCTATGACCTCTGTTTGAGGTTCAGTTGAAGGACGACCTCTTATCATGTGGGCTTTGTCTGTTCGCTGGTCACTCTAACAGAAAGAAAAATGAAATATACCAGTTAAACTAAAAGAAGACAAATAAAGAACCTTTACTGAGTGCTAGATACACACGAGGCATGGCTTTTGACCAGCAAGTCACTGCTATTTGCAAATCTTGTTTTCATCATCTTAGGGCCGATTTACACGATACGATTTTGTCGCATGCGACAAGCTCACGACAGGTCTACGACATGACTTACGATTGTCGCAGCGTTTTAAAACATGTTTTAAAATGCTGCGACATTTTTTCTGACGTACACAACAATCGTAAATCATGTCGTGGGCCTGTCGTAAGCCGTTGTCGCATGCGACAAAGTCGTACCGTGTAAATCGGCCCTTAGGAATATTTCTTGCATGTAACAGTTCCTTTCCATTGAATCCACTACAACTATTACAGAATCTGATCCAGTCCAGTCAAAATGGTTTTAAGTAGTAGGCATCTAGCCCTCACCTGGTAGGGGGGTTCTGGGGCATGCTCAAAGGCACATGAGGACATGAGCACATGGTAACCCATCTGTGCAAGAAAATTTGGTTTTGGTCACCGTACAACTGTACAACCATACGACTTTACACCCCTCCATTTATACCAGTGTGACCAGTATCACATGACCATATCGCAAGTTTAGAGAATCAATACTTGTATACTTGTCTCTAGTTAATTTAGTGTACATCTTTGATATTGGACATCCATGTTGTGGTCAATTGACACCTGTGAAAACAAGGTATCCGCTGACTAATATCATGTGACCATAACACAGGCTCAAGTTTAGAGCTCATCAACGTCATAATCAAGATCATTCTCATAATCAGGAAGCAGAGAAAAACTCTGAAACCATCAATAACAACAATATAACTTTTTCCTAAAAAACGTTGCACCTTTCCCTGCGTTCTATGTAGAGCATGCACAAGAGCTGTTTGGTCAATAGGAGCACAGGCCGGTATCATCATCATACCAAGCCAACTGTTCAGGAATGGAATGGCTGCACTTCCAAGATGGGTCTTGGCAGATCTTTCAAGCATCTCATGCCATACCTGTGGACAGTTGAGAGCCAAAGATCAAAAGTAGTAAGCACTGTTACAATTTACATCAAGTGGTAATACTGTACCACTGCTGTGGTGACATTAGGGAATTTAAGAAACGGCGATGGCTACGACTAAGACATCCCCACAAAACAGTAATATCATTGGTTAAAAGAGCACAAATAATCGTGCTGCATGTGCAGCACAGATTTTAGCAAGTATCTAAGCGGTCCTCTGCATAACTACGATGTGAAATCACCAAATTTGACGACAACGTAAGATTGCAACAGAGAATCCTTCATTCTCTATTTTAACTCTGAAACCGCTCATACCAATTTATTTTTGGGATATTTTGCTCATATTGTAGGACGTGAAAAAGACTGAATAATCACAAAAGACTTATGATCATAGAGCCAAGTTATATTTTGAGGTGACGTTTTCGTCAATCGTCGCCATTGTAGATCTTAAATTCCCTATTATGTGAGGTGCTACAGTTACATTAGGCAATAACTTGAGTAGGTAGATATAGGTTCACACTGCAACAAGGTTGGCAATCAGACATGGCTCATTGCTGCCATGTCTGATTCCCACATTAGTTGTTTGGCAAAAGGCAAAAGTACAACTGAAAAATCAGAGTCCCAGTCAGGATTTAATGGAGGTGTTTGACGTAAGAGACTGCTGTCGCCATGGGCAATAGAATAAACGTGGCAAGCTTCCTGATGATTCCTGATTTTCAAGACACCAAAATTCAATGCAAACATTGATAATTATGGATCATTAACAGAAGCGAAATGAGAAAGCTTTCATTTAATTTCATATACAATGTTTGCTCTTCAGAAATCACTGGTTAAATTATTTATAATCCACCTTATATGCCAGCTCCAAAACATCACTGTCTGATTCTAAAATGAATCTTTGATAAACATGCCTCAAAGAACCTTGTAAGATTGGTGCAAGCCATGAACAGTTTGACCCTGAGTCACTTCCAGGCTGAAAAATCATCAAGTCAACAGACACATACACATTTAAGCAAATCGTCCTGGAAGCAGTTACTTAAAAAAAATGACCAAACTACAATAATTTTACTTAAAATCCTCTTGGGTATAATGTTTAGAATAATGTAGTGGTGGGCCGATGATCGATTATAATCGAAAGTTGATCGAAAAGTTCAAGCAACGCCACAATCGATTTTGCTTTTTTCATAATCGATTGTCGCCGAAAAATTAAAAATTTATTGGGGACAAATAAAAGTATTAAAATCAATAAAAATGTTCATTTAAATTAATATCTTGTGTGAGTTGTCTCTTTTCATGGACTCCTAACTTCTAAGTCACAATAGCAGATATAATCTAAGATAGACTGTGTTACCTGGCGGTACCCTGTTCGCTGTGTTGTTTTCACTTCAAATACCTCACGCTTATTTGAAAGATGTGGCATGCTAAGCTGCTTTGTATTTCATAAACAACTGAACCAAAACATAAATTACAAGCTCACTGTTTCGCGTTTGTACATGTAGTATCACTACCGTCCAAAATAAGTTTTGAAATAGATCTCAAATGTATTTACAAATCACCAGAGGAAGATAATGTCACCTCTGATCCAAGATGAACAATTGTTGGTTTTGGCTTGAAAATGTTTGTTTCACTCTCTCCAATTCCCAGTGTTCTCTCTCAGACATGCCTCGCTTACATGTTGCTGACGAGTCCAACATGGCGGCTAAAATGGACGAGTTGGAGATCTTTCGCTATCCTGGAAACGCCAGGTCAAAAGTGTGGGAATATTTTGGTTTTCATCAAGTGAAGGAAGGGCCCACTTTGACTTCTATTTAGATGAAAAATATGTGGAAAGCTTATTGGTAGATTTTTCCAATTATAATCGATGATCGATCGGTTGGGGCAATCTGATTATTTCTGATGATCGAATGTGAAATCTCAACAGATTCCCACCACTAGAATAATGTATCACATTTACAAACGAGCTGACCTTGAGAGTTTGTAGATGTGACACAACACTGATGAGGACGTAGATTTTGTAAACTACTCATTCGACATGTTCATTGTTTATATCCAACCATTATTCTTGCAGTATGAGGAATGTAAATGAAACAAGCAGGACAGAAAGTTTATGCACATCAGAACTTGTTTTATTGGATATAGATGTACAAGCATCAATAATTAATGAAACTACCTGTGGGTAATGCAAACGAGACTGAATACACTTCTAAATTCATAGTTGCTGACTTACTAAACAGTAAAATGATTTGTCACTTAGCACAATAATTATTATTGGAGCAACTCATCTCCCGAAAGGTTGCTTAGATTGACTGAACTGTAAATTAAAATAGGTGAAACAAGAAAATGAACACCTACTAAAGCGTCCTAAGAGAACACGCTCACTTAACATCCACTGTAGAATATAATGATCTTGCACAGCAATGTGTCTAGCCACTTTTATAGCAATTGTGTAGCACAACATGTGTAAAGAATAAAACCTTAATTAACTCATTGACTTAAATGCCAGACAATTTTACTCCTCAACAGGGGGTGACCTAGGGCACCTGAGGAATGAATGGTTTATCAGTTACAAACTATGTCCCCTCCATTAACTGTTACCGGAACCCATTTACTCCTGGGACTGAAACGTAACAGATTTTACTGTCTAACGCCAGTCAATTTTACTTGTCAACTGAGGGCATCCTAGGGCCCCGCCCTGAAGAGTCAATGGGTTAACTTGCCGATGAGTTGGCTAATTTACCTTCATACATGAAAATTTGACAGACCCAGATGTGTATGCAATTTCTGTACCTTTTGCTTAGGATTTCCCCCCAAAAGAGTTTTGATGGTTTCAAGCACTGCCAATCGAACAGACTTGATGTTGTGCCTTAAAAAAGGCCAGAGTCTTGGCACAAGTGTTGTGAGGGAGACATTACTGCCATCTGCTGTTCCTTGTTGAGCAACAGAGGGACAGGACAGGATTCCAGCCAGCAGTAACATGATGCTGTTTGTTGATGCCGTGAGGTCATCAAGTTCAACCAAGGTGTCCCACAAAGTTACAAGCACTTCTTGTACCTGTAAAGATCAAGTAAAATTGCATATTTTTA